>JAFEMH010001415.1:0-332500 GCA_022495995.1 Adenophora triphylla var. japonica | reverse complement strand
AGTAATTTATTTTAATTTAATTACTATAATAACTTAAAATTATTTTTAATTATCTCAAAAATTATTATTATTATTTTTAATCATGAATCAATAATAAGTTTAAAAATTCATTAAAAAAACTAACACTTGTAAATGAAGCCAAAACAAGAGATGTAGTCTTGCGAAAAAGAAAAGTGAAGAGAAAAAAATAAAAAGTTAAAGAGTTGTCCATGTTTAAGCCTTTACTTAGTTTACAATGAAAGCAAATAAGATATTTTATGTGGCGTCTCATTTCTATTTTACATAATCAGAAGGCAATTTGGTTATCTATATTTGTGTAAATGTTGTAATTTGGTTTTCAATATTGAAAAAGTTAAAATCTGATTGCTAACATTGATATTTTGTTGCTAATTGATGTAAAATTAACGAAATGTTAGTTTTTTTTTTTACAAAATTCAAGTCATGCGCCATGCACTTGAATTTTTAAGAGTTATAATGGTTATTTAATATTCATTTCAACCCCAACACCAACGATCACTACCAGTCTTAACACCATAGTCACCACCACTCACTATTTTACGTGTTTTTTTAATTAATTTATATTTTTTGATCGTTTTTTTTTCTTCATTAACCAAGTGTTATAAATCTACATCATTTTGATGTTAAAGAGTAATTTATTCATTTTCCCCTGCGAAATGATTAGCATGACCCTTAAAAAGTTATTTACATGGGCACATGACTTTAATTCCGTCAAAAAATTAACAATTTGTTAGTTTTTATACCAATTTGCAATAAACTATTAATGTTAGAAATCGACTTGCAACTTTTTCAATGTTGAAAACCAAATTTTATGACTAAAATGCCCCATATTTTATGACTAAAATGCTCCTTCATTTTGTACATGAACTAAAAATAAAGAAGGGGTATTTTGGTCAACAAAAAAATGGATTAGTTGTTAAGGTACTCCTATATATATATACTCCCTCCGTCCCAATAATAACTTCACCCTTTTGGATGGGCATGCAAATTAAGGAAAAAAATAAGTGGAAAAAATGTTGTGAGTATAATAGTAAAATAGGAGAGAGAATGAGTGGAAGGAATTGTAAATTTGAAAAATGTTGTGAGTATAAAAGTGAAATAGGAGAGAGAATGAGTGGGTGGAATAGTAAAGATTCTTTGCCATTTTAGGAAAGGTGAAGCTTCTAACGGGACGCCCTTTTTGAAAATTGGTGAAGCTTTTATTGGGACGGAGGGAGTATAATATATATATATATATATATATATATATATATATATAGGAGTACCTTAACAACTAACCCATTTTTTATTGACTAAAATGTCCCTTCATCTTGTACATGAACTAAAAATAAAGAAGGGATATTTTGGTCATAAAATATGGGGCCACTTGTTAAGATACTCTTGAAGGGGGTATCCTATCAAAACCCAAATCTAATATATACTCCCTTCGTCCCGGACCTAAGTGCACACTTTGACTTTTCACGTAAATTAAGAAGGGAGTATTATATTGAATGTGTTGTGAGTGTGAAAGTAAAATAGGAGAGCAAATGAGTGGAGGGAATAGTAAATCATAATGGCGTTGTGAGTATAAAAATAATGTAGGAGAGATAATGAGTGGAGGAAATAGTAAAGATTCATTTCCATTTTAGAAAATGTGCACGTAGGTTTGGGACGCCCAAAATGGAAATTGTGCACGTAAGTGTGGGACGGAGGGAGTATATATATGTGTGTGTGCGAGCCCATGGGGTTTTATTACAATGAAAAGCAATTAAAATAAGAAACATGAAAATCAACTACAAACATTGGATAACAGACAAATCAATGGTTTATATTAGATGTCATTTAATAAAAAACGGTGACATTTTTTTGTAGTTTTTGTGAAATAGAATGTCATTTAATCGTCAATTTTCTAAATCTGTCACGTTATCATCCAAATTTCTATCAAATTTCAAAATTAAATATCTCAATATTTATAAGTCGAAAAAAAAATCGAGAACACTGTTTTCTCGTCTTAACAAGGCGAATCAAACTAAACCCTGAATATAGGGTTTTTTAAAAAATGTTGAACACCAATTAATTTCTCAAAATACACTTGTATTCATTAGCTACTGAATCAAATTGTATTTTGAACATTACACTTGTATTCATCAAAAATACATATGGATTCGATAGCTAAGTAGCTACTGAATTCATGTGTAATGTTCAAAATACACCTGGATTCAATAGATAATTAGCTACTAAATCTAAGTGCAATGTTCAAAAATACAAATGGATCCAATAGCTAAATAGCTACTAAATCCATTTGCAATGTTCAAAATACACATGTATTCAGTAGCTAAATAGCTATTGAATTCATGTGTAATGCTAAAAAATACACATGAATTCAGTAGCTAAATAGCTACTGAATCCATGTGCAATGTTAAAAAATACACATGAATTCAGTAGCTAAATAGATACTGATTTAATGTGTAATGTTCAAAATACATATGGATTCAGTAGCTAATTAGCTGCTGAATTCATGTGCAATATTCAAAATAAACATGAATTCAGTAACTAACTACAATGTTCAAAATACACATAAATTCAATAGTTAAGTAGCTGCCGAATTCAAATGCAATGTTCAAAAGTATACTCCCTCCGTCCCATAACAAGCGACGCAGTTACTGTTCCGCACGGGAATTAAGAAAAAAGTGAAAAAGTTGATGTGTTGTGAGTGTAGATAGTTGAGTAGGAGAGAGAATGAGTGGAGAGAATTGTAAATTATAATGGTGTTGTGAGTATTATAATAATGTAGGAGAGAGAATGAGTGGAGGAAATAGTAAAGATTCTTTTCCATTTTAGGAAGTGTGACTTATCAGTGGGACGCCCAAAATGGCAAAATGTGTCGCTTGTTATGGGACGGAGGGAGTACATAGATTCAGTAGCTAAATAGCTACTGAATCCATATACAATGTTCAAAATACACATGAATTCAATAGTCAACTAGATACTGAATCCATGTATAATGTTCAAAATACACATGAATTCATTAGATAAGTAGCTACCGAATACAATTGAAATGTTCAAAAATACACATGAATTCAGTAGCTAATTATCTACTGAATCCATGTGTAATATTAAAAATATCCATGAAAGTGCAATTTTCAAAAATATACATAAATACATTAGCTAAGTTAGTAACTACTGAATCAAACACGCGCTCTCGTTAACTACTTCTCGTTTTATAGCTTTATCCGTATGTATTTTGAACACTATACATAAATTCAGTAGCTAGTTAGCTACCGAATCCATTTGAACATTGCGCTAGGGCTGAACAAAAAAACCGAAGGACCGGACCGGACCGATAGAACCGGACCAGACCAATGAAAACCGGACCAATCCAATAGAATTGGTTTGGTCCTGGTCCCAAATTTATATGGAACCGATTATTTGGGTTGGTCCTGGTTTTTGAAAAAATATATATGGTTCTGGACCGAACTCGGACCGGACCGATTATGTATATATTATGTATAATATATATATATATATATATATATATATATATATATATATATATATATATATATATATATATATATATATATTTCAAATTTCTAATTTCCCAAAAAAATAAAATAATTTTGCTGTGACCTTATCCATTCAGCGACATTACAAGTTTACAAAAACTCTAACCCTATCATATCTCTTTCATTTTCGCCGTTTGGTTTTCTATCCCTCTCTCTCTACGCTTTTCCCCTCTCTAATCTTTCTCTCATCTCAATTCTCAACCCTAGAAATCAAATTGATTTTTCATGGCGGCGCCCTGATTTCGACTCAGCTGTCCAACCACTGCACCACCATCGATCTCTACCGACGGCGCAGCTGTAACAGAAGTAATTAATCTATGACACATATCTGTTTTTTCGTGCGAGATTGCAAAACATCATCACTGTTATTTTGCCTCTCAAATCTCCAATAAAAGGTAATGATTTAATCAGATTTTGATGTTATTTTCTCGGTCTCTACCTTCAATCTACTCGTATTTTCAATTTTCTTACAATTTTGCATCTGAATTTAGTTATTAGGGTCTGATAGGGGTGTTCACAGTCCGGATTGGTTCAGATTTTATCAAAATTTCAAAAAAATAGGACCAGATCAATTGTTCGGTTCTGCCTAAATTCAGGATCAGGACCAGACCATTACATTACAGGACCGGTGACATTGGTCCGGTTCCAATGATTCGGTCCATGTCCAGTTTCATCGGTTTCACAAGTTACACTACTATATATTTTTTCTAAAGATAAAACATACAACAACTATTTTTTTCATGAAACCAAAATATAGGACGATTACATAAACAAAGTTCAAATAAAAATATTCAGAAATACAACAAATTAACTGAAATAGAGGAACAAAAGAGAAAAACATAAACATGATTCAGACCCTAATAACTAAATTCAGATGCGAAATTGTAAGAAAATTGAAAATACGAGTAGATTGAAGGTAGAGACTGAGAAAATAACATCAAAATCTGATTAAATCATTACCTTTTATTGGAGATTTGAGAGGCAAAATAACAGTGATGATGTTTTGCAATCTCACACGAAAAAACAGATATGTGTCGTAGATTAATTACTTCTGTTACAGTTGCGCCGTCGGTAGAGATCGATGGTGGTGCAGTGGTTGGACAGCTGAGTCGAAATCAGGGCGCCGCCATGAAAAATCAATTTGATTTCTAGGGTTGAGAATTGAGATGAGAGAAAGATGAGAGAGGGGAAAAGCGTAGAGAGAGAGGGATAGAAAACCAAACGGCGAAAATGAAAGAGATATGATAGGGTTAGAGTTTTTTAAACTTGTAATGTCGCTGAATGGATAAGGTCACAGCAAAATTATTTTATTTTTTTGGGAAATTAGAAATTATGATTAAATAAATAAATAAATAAATAAATATATATATATATATATATATATATATATATATATATATATATATATATATATATATATATATATATTATACATAATATATACATAATCGGTCCGGTCCTGGTTCGGTCCAGAACCATATATATTTTTTTCAAAAACCAGGACCAACCCAAATAATCGGTTCCATATAAATTTGGGACCAGGACCAAACCAATTCTATTGGATTGGTCCGGTTTTCATTGGTCTGGTCCGGTTCTATAGGCCCGGTCCGGTTCTATCGGCCCGGTCCGGTCCTTCGGTTTTTTTGTTCAGCCCTAGGGTCTGAATCATGTTTATGTTTTTCTCTTTTGTTCCTCTATTTCAGTTAATTTGTTGTATTTCTGAATATTTTTATTTGAACTTTGTTTATGTAATCGTCCTATATTTTGGTTTCATGAAAAAAATAGTTGTTGTATGTTTTATCTTTAGAAAAAATATATAGTAGTGCAACTTGTGAAATCGATGGAACCGGACATGGACCGAACCATTGGAACCGGACCAATGTGACCGGTCCTGTAATGTAATGGTCTGGTCCTGGTCCTGAATTTAGACAGAACCGAACAATTGATCCGGTCCTATTTTTTTTGAAATTTTGATAAAATCCGGACCAATCCGGATCGTGAACACCCCTACA
Organism: Adenophora triphylla var. japonica; assembly: GCA_022495995.1. NCBI lineage: Eukaryota > Viridiplantae > Streptophyta > Magnoliopsida > Asterales > Campanulaceae > Adenophora > Adenophora triphylla. Next base: position 326,925 of record JAFEMH010001415.1, on the reverse strand, counting down.
TTGCACTGAATTCAATAGCTACTTATTTTTTGAGGAGAAATCCAGAAAACATTTTACATAGGAAACAAGCATATTTTTCATTGAACGAAAATCTTGACTGTTGACTTTATTTTACGATAGTTACCAAATCTCGAAAATGGGGAAAACATTTTCCCCAAAACAAACGAGCCCAAGTGAATAAGGAGATAGTGACGTTAAAAAAACTAGTGAGTAACCCGTCGAGATTCGACGGACATATAAAGGCTTATTATTATTTATTGCTATAATCTGTAATTTCATTTAAATAAATGAAAACAATATGTTAGATCCAACAATAAAAAAGTGAGACGATCATTTTGGAACAGAAAAGTTGGAATGTTTTATGGACTTTACATATACTAGTATAATAAATAAAGTCTTTGGGCACATTGACGTATGTGCACTATAAGTAATTGTATATGTCACATTAAATATTAAAGTATTTGGGCCTAATAAAGTGATCTACTAAAGTTGAAGGGGGCCCAAGTCATCTTTTATAAGTATGGGATCTATAATTAATATGTGTAGATACCTAAGAGGCCTAGTTGTTAATCTATGATGGGCTGGCTAACATACTAGGTCATTATAAATATAGGGTTATGATCCCCAATTGACCTACCTAGGTTTTATTCTTTTGATCCCCATTATCATCTGAATTTCAAGAACCCTAAGGATCAATTGGAAGGCAATAATCGTTCATCAAGTCTTCATCAAGTATTCTCCAGATATTGCTATGGATTCAGGTTTGTCTATCGTTCCATAATCTTTGATAACATGAAGCATGATTGTCCTAAAATAAATATTCCGCATCATTCTAGGGTTTATGTATAATTAATTCCATCAAGTGGTATCAGAGCTGTAATCTTGCTTTGTTGTTGAGATTATTTGGATCGAATTGATTATGCTGTTTATGATTTAATTGGATTCAGCACTCGAAAACCTAGGCGTTGGTTCCTTGTTAGTTCCTTTTAACGTCCGATTTCGTCACCGGACCAAGATCCAGTCAAGTAGTAGGTTAAAGAAGGCCAAACTCCCCTGTCCAGTTCTCAAGTCTTCCGTCTTTCCTTCCCTCTAAACTCAAGTTGGTGTGTGCTTACTTTTCAAAAGGTAATTTGAAAAGTAATTTGGGGATATCAATGGGGGAATGCGGAGCAGGGGGACTGGTATGGATTCAGAGGATTGCTTCTTTTGTAGCTGTTTAGGTGTGATTTGATTGGGTTTCTTTGGCCGGTTTAATTGAAAAGTGAATAATAATTAGGACAATTTGAAGAATACACATTGTGGGTACTCCAGATCCTAAGTCAAAATTGAACGAAAGTAATTGTTTATGCCATAAGTATTGTGCTATTGTTTTGTTTATTTGATTTGTAATAATTATGTGTTATTTGGATTAAGTAAATATTATTTATTGAAATTATTATTATGGACTTAATAATTTTAAATTTTAATAATAATGTTTAATTTATGCCCATGTTTGAAATTACTTTGGGTTCGTTCATTCGAACACATCTTGTATTTTATGTTATTGATTTTTCGTAGCATGTTACCAAAGTAACCTCTCCTATGAAATTTTTTAATTTAAAATACATGATTATTTGAAGTTTTAGCGTGTTTGTTTTTTCATGCGGTTAATGGTCGGCCCAAAGGAAGGCTATTATCTGGCAGAAATTCAAATTCGTTCGTGGAGATAAATATGTAACAGTTATTAAGTGTCCATGTGAATATTGAGTCGGTCCAAAGAAAGGCTTGGTATTTGACAGGATTTTACTGTTAATATTTGATTTCTACTTCAAGAAAATCACTTGCAAGTTAATTTTATATCGAAAGATTAAAATTAATGTTGCGTCGATTTTCTTGTAATGGGATAATTTTAATTTCAAACATTTATCTGCTTAAAGTTATATGTGAGCTTATTTGTTTTAATTTTTGTTCTCTATTCAGTTACTTCATCAGCTTCTAATGTATCTGCTAACATCAACTCGATTCCCATGCTAAATGGGATGAATTTTAAGAGCTGGAAAGAAAATGTGCTGATTGTTCTGGGAGTTATGGATCTAGACCTTGCACTCGTGGAGCCAAAACCCGCCGACCCGACTAGCACGAGTACATCTCAAGCTAAGAAGGATATGGAAAAGTGGGAATGCTCAAATCGCATGTGTCTTATGATCATGAAGAAAAGCATCCCATAATCATTCAGAGGCGATATAGATGATGAGAAAGTTGCAATGACGTTTCTTACAGAGCTTGAAAAGCGTTTTGCTAAGAATGAAAGGGCGTAAAACAAGCACGCTGTTGCGTAATCGTGTTGCCATGAGGTATAAAGGTAAAGGGAACGTGCGTGAGTACATTATGGAGATGGCCAATTTGGCATCTAAACTTAAGGCTCTCAAGTTCGAGCTGTCGGATGACATGCTTGTTCATATGGTTATGATCTCTCTTCCACCACAGTTTGGGCAATTTGAAGTAACATTCAATTGCCAGAAGGAAAAGTGGACTCTTAATGAGTTCATTTCATTGTGTGTGCAAGAGGAATCAAGGTTAAAGTCTGAAAAGACTGAGAGTGCTCACTTTGCGGCTTCCTCTTCAGGCTATAACAAGAAAAGGAAGGCTAAAGAAACTGCGGTCAATGAGCCAAAGAAAAAGCAACATAAAGTATCAAAGGGACAAGCTAAGGATTTAGCAACGTCAACGTCCAAGGGACAAGATAAGGATCCAGGTTGCTTTTTCTGTAAGGAAATGGATCATATGAAGAGAGATTGCCCTAAATATCACGCATGGCGTGTAAAGAAAGGTATATCTCTTGCTTTTGTTTGTTCTGAGGTAAATTTGGTTTCAGTGCCTAGACACACTTGGTGGTTAGACTCTGGTTCTTCTACTTACATTAGTGTGTCTATGCAGGGTTGCCTGAACTGCCGAAAGCCAAGTGATGCTGAAAGATTCATCTATGTGGGGAACGACAATTCTATTGAAGTTGAAGCAATCAGAACTTTTAGATTATTATTAAAGTCTGGATTTTATTTAGATTTGTATGAGACACATGTGGTACCGTCTTTTAGACGGAATTTGGTTTCCATTTCAGTTTTGGACAAAGAAGAATTTACTTGTTCATTTGCAAATGGAGAATGTCGTTTCTCGTATAATTCTAAGTTTATTGGATCTAGTACTTTGTCGGTTTATGATAATCTTTATATGTTGGATACTGTTGCTTCATATCATGAAAACCTGCATGTGGAAACACGTGGTACTAAATGCAAATTTACTAACAATAATTCCTTGTCATTATGGCACAAGCGATTAGGGCATATATCAAAACAGAGAATGCAAAGGCTTGTGTCAGACGGAATTATTGAAACACTTGACAAATCAGATTATGAAATATGTGTTGAGTGTATTAAGGGAAAACAAACAGACAAAAGCAAATTAAAAGCTGAGAGCTATGAATGTTTTGGAATTAATTCATACGGATATATGTGGACCATTTCCTACACCCTCGTGGAATGGTCAAGAATATTTCATTACATTCATAGACGATTACTCTCGTTATGGTTACCTATATTTGATCCATGAAAAGTCACAGGCATTGGATATGTTCAAAAAGTTTAAGGCCGAGGTTGAAAATCAACATGTCAAAACAATAAATAAAGTCAAATATGACCGTGGTGGTGAATACTATGGCAGAAATGACGGATCAGGTGAACAACGTCCTGGGTCTTTTGCTAAATACCTAGAGGAGTGCGGTATCGTCCCTCGCACACCATGCCGTGCAAACCTAGCATGAATGGTGTAGAAAGACGAAATCGAACTTTACAGAAATGGTGAGAAGTATGGTTAGTCATACTACTTTACCGACTCACTGGGAAGAGGCATTAAAGACTACGGCTTATCTCCTTAACAGGGTACCTCAAAGGCCGCTAAAAAAACCCCTTATGAACTATGGATGTGCAAGAAACCTCGTATTAAGGCATTTACACATCCGGGGATGTCCGGTGAGGCCAGGCCTTACAGTGCCTAATGAAAAGAAGTTGGACTCAAGGACTGTTAGTAGTTACTTTGTTGGTTACTCTTAAAGGTCAAGGGGCTTTAAGTTTTACGATCCCAAATCCAGAAACTTTTTTGACACGGGAAATGCTCAATTTTTTGAGGATGTTGAGCTTGTGGGGGGACAAGTTAGAGATGATTTTGTCTTTGAAGAGGTTCGGTTACCATTCCTCTTCCTACAATTGTCCTTGACCATGATTTGGATCTCAATCCTGATATGGTTCAAGAACAAAATTTGGATCAAGAAGACATTGTCAATATCCCTCTAGTTGTCCATGAGGAACAAGCTCAACAACCTCAAGAACAAGTGTCTTTAAGAAGATCCACTAGAGAGAGACGAAGTGCCATTTCGGATGATTACTTGGTATTTCTAAATGAACAAGAGGTAGACATTGGTCAATTGGAAGATGATCCAATCAACTTTCATGAGGCCATTGGTAGTTCTAACTCTCAAAAGTGGATAGACGCTATGGATGATGAGATTAAATCAATGAAAGACAATGATGTATGGGATCTTGTCCCATTGCTGTAAGGAGTGAAACCTATTGGTTGCAAATGGATATTTAAAACCAAAAGGGATTCACAGGGCAATGCGGAAAGACATAAGGCACGTCTTGTCGCTAAGGGATTTACTCAGAAAGAAGGAATAGATTATAAAGAGACTTTCTCTCCGATTTTTTCGAAAGACTCTTTTAGAATCATTATGGCATTAGTGGCACATTATGACCTAGAGTTACATCAGATGGATGTTAAGACTGCGTTTCTTAATGGAGACATTGAAGAAACAATTAATATGGTGCAACCAGAAACCTTGATTTCAAAAGATTCAAAGGATATGGTATGCAAACTCAAGAAATCCATCTATGGACTCAAACAAGCATCCCGTCAGTAGTATTACAAATTTCATCAAGTTGTATTGTCATTTGGTTTCACGACAAATACAGTTGATGATTGTGTCTACCACAAGTTCAGTGGGAGTAAATATATTTTTCTGGTTTTATATGTGGATGACATCCTACTAGCCACAAATGATACGGACTTACTGCATGAAACTAAGAGATTTCTCTCAAAGAAATTTGAGATGAAAGATCTGGGAGATGCATCTTTTGTATTAGGAATTCAAATACACAGAGATCGTTCTCGAGGTATTCTTGGATTGTCACAAAAGAGTTACATCGATAAGGTACTTAAGAGATTTGGCATGCAGGATTGTAAAATGGGTGACACCCCAGTGGCTAAAGGTGACACATTCAATCTTGCTCAGTGCCCCAAGAATGAGATTGAATCTAAGGAAATGGATAGCATCCCTTATGCTTCGGCTATGGGGAGCTTGATGTATGCTCAGGTTTGCACTCGCCCAGACCTAGCATTCATAGTTGGTGTTTTAGGCGAGATACCTTAGCAATCTGGAAAGGATCATTGGATAGCGACCAAGAGGGTCATGCGTTATTTACGAGAACAAAGGATTATATGCTCACTTACGAAAGTCGGATAGACTTGAGATCATTGGGTACTCGGATTCCGACTTTCTGGATGCCAAGATAGTCGTAAGTCTACTTCGGGCTACGTTTATCTACTTTGTGGAGGAGCTTGAGTTTCTTGGAAGAGTGTTAAGCAGACACTTGTTTCTACTTCTACGATGGAGGCAGAGTTTGTAGCGTGTTATGAGGTATCAAATCACGCAATTTGGTTGTGAAATTTTATCACTGGGCTGCGCATATTAGGTGGCGTTGATAGGCCATTAAAGTTATTTTGTGATAATAAGTCGGCAGTTATGTATTCTAATAACAACAAGAGCTCGTCTAAGTCTAAGCACATAGACATTAAGTATCTTGCTGTTAAGGAACGGATTCAGAGTGGACAGATTTGTATTGAGCATATTGGGACTAACTCCATGATCGCGGATTCGCTTACTAAGGGTGTAACACCGAAGGTTTTTCACGAGCACACTGCTTGTATGGGTGTTTTATCACTAGAGTATGCTTAGATTGAGTGGGAGTTTTGTATTTTGCTCTTACATTTATTGTTATAAGTATATTTGGTTTTTCAGTTTTGGTTAATAAAGTTATTTTGCACTCTGAATATTTGGTTGATCTCAAAATAAGGTTGGACCAGTTGAGAATAGACATGTGAAGATCACATTACATGTTATTCCATGCTACACATCCATACTTGATCCATGTCATTTAGTTGAGTTAATATATGTGACCACTGATGGGTCTAGTTGCGCTAATAGTGACGAAAACCTCTTTGATCCTTATGTTGATTTGACTAATGGACCGGATTGGTTTAAGATGACACAATTTGGTAAAGCATTGCTGTTAAGGTTTATAATGTGATATGCAATTAAACTAAGGTATTATACTATGTACATGTGTAAGTCCAAGTGGGAGATTGTTGGAATATTTTATGGACTTTACATATACTAGTATAATAAATAAAGTCTTTGGGCACATAGACGTATGTGCACTATAAGTAATTGTATATGTCACATTAAATATTAAAGTATTTGGGCCTAATAAAGTGATCTACTAAAGTTGAAGGGGGCCCAAGTCATCTTTTATAAGTATGGGATCTATAATTAATATGTGTAGATACCTAAGAGGCCTAGTTGTTAATCTATGATGGGTTGGCTAACATACTAGGTCATTATAAATATAGGGTTATGGTCCCCAATTGACCTACCTAGGTTTTATTCTTTTGATCCCCATTATCATCTGAATTTCAAGAACCCTAAGGATCAATTGGAAGGCAATAATCGTTCATCAAGTCTTCATCAAGTATTCTCCAGATATTGCTATGGATTCAGGTTTGTCTATCGTTCCATAATCTTTGATAACATGAAGCATGATTGTCCTAAAATAAATATTTCGCATCATTCTAGGGTTTATGTATAATTAATTCCATCAAGAAAGAGAGATTTTTTAGTAAGAAACTGAAGTTTTTTTCATTTCAAGGAGCAAACACTATCTGCAGTACATCATCATGGATATGCCAATTTTCCATAAAATTCAAAGAATACTTCTACTCTTCTCAAGTCAACATAGTTTTAGAAATTATAAGAAGTGAAATATATACCAACCATCTCATAGCTACACACTAAAGACGGTATGTCACCATGGGAAATTCATAACATAATCCTATAAATAAATAAGTCATCTAAATTTTATTAGATAGATACAAAAATAAAAAATGTCTTTATTTTATCTACTTCTCCAATGCACATCATGAAGACGGATATGTCACCATGTCCAACATTGTTGAAAGAACCTTCTCCGCAACTAACCCTTTACTCAAGCATGCCCATGTCATGGAATTTGGTCTCATTTGGTATTTTATCAATTTTTTTCACAATTGCAACCAAATCTAAAAGAAAAATAAAATGAGCATTGAACATAAACATCTATTTGGTGCCCAGATTCTTTTTAAAAATTGTAAAAACATAACTTTCCACCATCTAGATTCTTTTTAATCACCAGACTTAAAATCCTTAAATTAACTCATCAGCAGTAGCACAATGAAACTGATAGTTTCAGGAAAACAAACATCAAAAATAATAAAATTAAAGAAATAGAAAAACATATATAATGAGTGGAAGATTTTACAAAGCTACCTTAGTTTCATAATCCTTAGTGTGACATATTGTACTTACTTAAGACTATTAAATTTTTCATTAAAACTTGTTCATTACTCTAATTGATAAAAATAAAAAATTGTGCCAAGTGAAGTGGAATAGACTAAAATAATTAATTTAGTGCCAAGTGAAGTGGATTATTTGCAATTACAGTAAAACTATAACTCATGGGAAATGAGAGAGAGAAAGAGAGAGTGTCTTACCTTTATAGCGTAGCAGCAAGTCTTTCACATTAGAAATTTTGAATCCAATACTTGACATTAACTACATCAGTATAAGTTATAAATAGTCAAGTTAACTACATAAATATAATCACTTACAAACTCCGTTCCAAAATCACATGATTAACTTATTAATATTTATATATTAAAATTACCTCACAATTTGTGGAAAAATTCTTTATACACCACATTAATTGTGGTATCATGCGTCTAATTGTATTAGGGTTAGGGTTGTCGGTTGAGATGCCCTCTTAATGACTATTATCTATGTTTTGGGATTATTATTATTATTATGAATTATGAAAATTTGGGGTCGTTACATGCTCAAACATGTGTAGCTCAAAATACACTTTAAAACGTCCGTTAAATGTCATGTGCAAGTCGCATGACCTTCATTCCGTTTAAAATTAACATTCCGTAACTTTATAGTCGGATTACAAAAAAAATATGTAAATGTTAGCAACCAATTTGCTAAATTAAATTTTTGGGCGCAACATTGCAAATACATGTAAATGTTAAAAATCAAATTGTAAAGAACCTTTTTATGATTTATATGTGTAATTGTTGTTGAACGTACATATCTGAATTTTAAGAGAGAAAAAGTTGAAAATTCATATTTTACACAACTACTATTAATATGTGAAAATAGGCAAAATATGGTTTGCCTAAATGATACTCCTTTTGTCTTTATTTAAAGTTTTTAGTTTGACTTTTTACGCTTGTAAAGAAACTAATGCAAAATGGGTCAACAATAATAATGACTTGTGGATATAATTTTTCAAATCACTATTAATAAAGCAAGTAGGTGAAAAGCAGGTTAGGTGAGTAATGCTTTTTTTTAAAAAAAAATCTAGAACTTTGTGAGGACAAATTATCCAAAACATTATTTATATTTTATTATTTAAGAATAAAGTAAACTAAAAATCTTAAATTGAGATAAACTAAATAAAAAGTATGAAACTTAAACCAGGACTGATGAATTATTTTTACATCGAAGTATCTATATATATATATATATATATATATGTATATATATATATATTTGTTATTATTAGTAATTACCTTTGTGAAGCAAAAGATACATATAGATAGAGAGAGAGAGAGAGAGAGAGAGAGAGAAATATTAAAATATTAATTTCTAATTAGTTTTTTTTATATTAGAATAATAATTTTAAAATGAATACATAATTGTTATGACCAAAAACTATTACTATATCTGTTCCAGAATAAATGTTATGTTTCAGAATAAATGTTGCAATGTTAGATCAAATGATATATTATATTTAAAATTACTTATTGAGAAAAGAGAGTTAGTATGGAGAGTGAATGTGCAATTTTAGGAATTAGCTCATGTTTAGAATATAATTTACTCGAATATGTTTAAGTATTATATGAATTTGTTTTTTTTTCGTGAATATATAATTTAAACTACAACAACCAATGAGATGACTTGTATATTATTAATAGTAGATTTTAAATTTCATGAATTACCTTGAAAAATGGATTTGGGCATTTATTTTAGGTTAATTTAATTGCTAATAAAAAATCTACAACTTGTTATCAATATATTATTATAGATATTATATATAAAAATATGTAGAATTTATTATAATTAATTTTAATTATTGCTTACCGTATAAGAAATTACAAATAGTATAGTTAAAAACCCAAAAAAATTCTATAATTTTATTATTCATTCCTCGCATAATAAATGTCGCATTTGACTTATAAAAGGTGCGCCATTATTTGTGCATCACTTGTATTGCAGTAAAAGTATGTCCCAACAATTTTTTATATATAAATGCAATATTTATATTGAAGCAAATAAAAGAAATGCAATAAAGTATATATTATGATACGGGATAGCGTTTCTTAGAAAGATTTTTTTACCTACTTCCATCAATTGTGTATGTATCCGGAATCCTCCCAATCAGTTCTTAGTTTTAAGAATGAAATAACTATATAATCTAGAGATATTTTTTATTGAAAACAAGAAATAAATTCTTTTCTTCGGTTTAGATTTTACCATGGAGCCTTTTTTCTAATAATAATAATTTTTTTTTTTATCATGGAGCCTTTTTTCTAAAAAAACAAAAAAATTACAAATGATTTGTTAATTCTTACAATGCCAAACCAAACATTGAATGGCCCATTAAAAAAGCACATAGATCTTTTTGAACCAAGAGTACCAAAATCTTAATCAACTTGTTTGACTATTATGCATGCATATGATAGATATATTTATCCTCCCTCCCTTCCTCCGTCTCAAAATGATTTTTTTTTTATTTTTTTAGATGTTTTTACGTAGATACTTTGAACAATTAGGTTATTTTAGTTATTCTAATGAGCATCTAAAAATTGTTATTGATAGTATTTACTATGATGTATCAATAATAAATTTTAACTTTTTATTAGGATAGTTAAAGTATTTCTCAAAGGATATTCGTAATAACAACTAAAAAAGTGGAAGGTCAGGAAGAAGGAGTACACATTATTTCTTTTGTTGAAACAAAGTTCCATCTCTAATTCTTCATTTCTTGTCTTTATAATTTGATATTTCCCATGGCATAGACAACTGTGTTGAAATTCCTAATCTGCACCATAAAAACCTAAGAAAGAAAATAAGAATACTGAATATAAACTAAAACTATTTTACAAATTAAAAATCATAACCCAAAAAAAAAAAAAAAAATACTAAAAGGATAAAAACCATATAAATAAAGTCAAATAAAAATCAAATTGAAATGAAATGGATGTCAAAATGGGAGTTATGTGACCAAAAATTGTTCTACAATTAAAATTTACTCAATGATGGAGTTAGAGCATCTCATCACGATTTCACATTATATTTAGGTTAACTACATCTCAGTTTAAAAACTAAGATTTGGCTTTTGTGGAAGAAAGACTATTATCCTCATCCATATATGATAATCTCTCTTTATCCTATATACATGATTTATTCATATTATCCAAATTTAAATTTTAAATCCAAATTAAATTCAATTATCCAAATTAAAATTTCAAATTAAGTCTGACCAAACATGCATGACATAATGAGATATAATGTAGTGATTAATTAAATATGGTATTCATTAATTTTATCTAATTTACAATTGTTAGATTAGATGGAGCTTGTGTGAAATTTAAATTTCGAAACTTCATATCCATCAAGTCAATTAAGTTCAGGTTTGATTTTCCTTGATTGAAGAAGAGGTTAGGGAGTCAGTCTGATATAATTAATTTGAGATTTGAAATAATCTTCTAATAAAGACTAAATTTATCGAAACTTTTAATCAAACAATCTTTACAAAAATCAAAATTTGTTGTGCTTAAATTAAGGAATAAAAGAAGTTGAGTTTGTGTACAAAATAGGAAAATAGTTAAACTCTAAACTTATTTTTAGTAGAAGCGAATAATAGTGAATTTTCTGTTTAAAGAATTAGGTTATTAAAATGTGAAACGTGTATGACAACTAAGGAAAAAAGTTGTCTTTGTGTTAAAATTTGACAAATAATTAGACTAATTATTTAATTTTAGCATTCCATTTTTGTTTTTTTAAATTTTAGAATTAACTTATTTTGAATTCAAGTTCATGCAAACCTAGAAAATAATTGACCAATGGGAGAATCACATAATGCCACGTCATAATAGTGACATGACTTAATGTGATGGCATAAAATGTTTCTCTTTTTATATGTTATATAGATGAGAACCAGCTAAAGAATTCATCCAAATCAATTTTTTTTCCTTATAATTGTTTTAAAAAAAAAACTTCTAAATGAAGCCAAAACAAAAGGATGTGGTCTTGCAAAAAAGAAAAGTGAACAGAAAATTAAAAAGTTAAAGGAACAACTTGCATTTTTATCACTTAACTACAACTTTATAAAGGAAAAGGAAGTACTAAATATATACATTACTTCACTCAAAAATACATAATTAATAAAATAGAACAAATTTCAACATTGAGGTTAAATTGGGATATCAGCTAAATAACGACAAGTATTTAGACCAAGTGCGACATTTAGCATGAAACAAGTATTTAGACCAAGTGCGACATTTAGCATGAGACGGAGGGTTCATAAGATATGCTGCAACACTAACATAGCAGGGCTTGCTATATTTGATGGTGAAATTCTGTGTTATTCACATTTCACAACAACCATAACAACACTACCGGAATCATGAAATTAGACAAAAGTTCAGGCCAATTTGTAAAAAAATAAATAATAAATAAAAAAAAATGTATTCAACCGAGTTCGAAATGGTAAAAAATCATGGTTTTGGGGTATTAGGATGACAGGGTCTTACAACAAGTTTTGTATCACGAAATTCTCACAAGAATGTGCACTAGATGGTGAGGACCGATGAAATCGTTCGGGCTAGGCAGCCTCATCTAGCAATGCTTATATGAGGTCAAAAGGCAGAGCCAGTGTTTTTGCTCTTTCCAAGCATCACATCTTTTGCTTCGTTTATTTTAGAAGCAAGATAATGACTACCTCCTGCATCTGGATGGTTTGCAACCATCACCTTTCTATGTGCTTCTCTAACTTTATCAGCTGCACCACTTTGACTTTCCCTGCATTACAATCACAAGAGAAAAGAATTGTCAGGTGATGGAAGAAAAAAAAACAGATCTATTATCCCCAAGCATGAGGTTTTGCAGTTATACATGTAGATGGAAAGTATAGTGCAAAATGACTCTTTTTCAAGCTCTGATCTTCTTGGTTTGGTCCAAACTTCCAAAGCTACGTGCAACAAGGTGGCATTTCCATAGGAAAGGTCAGGGGAACAAGCCTCCCCCTCTATCCCCTGTACTGAATCACATAATCCCTTCCCTTCCCTCAAGTATCCTCACTTGTAACTGAATAGGCAATTAAATCAAATCTAAATAGAATTCTCCTAGCCTCTAGCATGTTAGGTTTTTTTTTGTTTTTGTTTAACATAAATAAAAAAATAGGTCATGATGCAATGAAAATTTCCCAGACAGCTTCATCATAACAAGTTGATTCCAATGTATAAAAGAAAGCAGGAGATAGTACATGTTAGCATTTTGTCTTGGAGGTGAAAAACAATAGAAAGGAACACCCATGGGAAAGGTTCATAAAATGGAAATGCTAGGAATTCAATCCCCAAAGAATGTTTCAATTTTATATCCCACTCATGAGATAAACACGTACTTGACTAGCCAGTGACCACACATTAACTGCACGTTATATAGTTTCTACGCAATCAGTTAGAGATATGTTGGAAGCAAAAATGAGGGTGGGGGGTATAATTTTGAGACCTCTAGCATTACCCCATAATGGCATCTCCTCCCATTAGGTCTATCCTCAGGATTTGCCAGCAATACATACCAGTCAACTAAATAAGATAATAAAAAATTATGATAAATGATGAATGTACACCTAAAAGCAGCCTACTTACGTTAATACCAATTGGATAAAAAGAGATCCTACAGCGACATAGATTGAGAATACCAGGACAAGACAGCAAGGTGTGGAAAAATAATCACATATATCACTCCCTAAAAGCCATAGCTCACGCACATGTCCTGTGATTCCATGGCTAAAACCTAGATGTGCAGGGGAACTTTTCCATATGATGCATCCATCTCTCATTGATTGCTAAACTTCATTGCATTGAAGAAAGAAAGAGAAAAGGCCTGATTTAGCAACCCTTTGGCCAAGTTGAAGAGAAATTTGGTTGCCAAAATACAACCATCTTCAGCTACATGTACATAGACCTTTGCAGGCAGATCATACTTCACCCTCAAAGATCCCAATTTCCAAACAAGCATATCCGCTAAACTCTCACTAAAGATAAATAAGTCGGTCTCAAATTAACTCCATCCTTTCACACAAGTATAGGAAAGGGCATGCAGCCAAGGATCAAGAAACAGCCTCCCCTCCTTTCTTCCAGCCATTTACCAAATACAAAAGCAAAAGATAAACTCCAATCTGCATCCGGGAATGACTCTCCATTGCCCTATGGTCGATCCATCCTTTCCTTGCAAGTTTCTATCATATAAACCAACCTTCATCTTATTAATAAAAAAAATTATATTTCAATTAAAAAGGCATTGAAGATGTACCTTAATCCAAGAATAAGAGCAGCTTCCCTCTTAGTCATCTTCGGTTGGAAACCACCTTCATAAAATTTGCGGAGACTAGGTGGTCTAGCCTTGAAAGCACTCCATACTTGGATCCCATATCGACCTGCATAGGCAGCAGCAGCAAGTGCAGCTCCTGCTATAAGTGGAGTAACCTGATGCACATTTTAGGTTCATGCTGCATTAGACCATTAGTTATCAACTTATTGTGACAGAGTAAGAAGATCTAAAAATTTTAGTAAACAACAACAATGTGTTTCCTTCAATAGTAATTATCATGTCCCAACGATTCCTTCTTTCAGTAACTAACAAGCCAGGGTATCCGTTAAACTCATCCCAAATTAAATATGTATTCAAATATCCTACTCCAAAAGAAACCAAAAAGCAACTTTGTTCAATGGTAGAGTACATTTACGCACGAAACAAATCTAAATTCGTCATTCAACTGAAAAGGTGAAATCCTGCTCAGTAACTGGCTGATATCTAGAACAAATTTTGGAGGCAAGAGAAATACTGCTCATGACTTTGAGGAAGCACTGATAAAGGGTCATTAGAGATGCAAGTTTTTTTTTATTTCTTTTAAATATAGTTCACAGATTTAAAAAGCATCAGGAGATCAAGCCATGACTACTGATTTTAACAAAACTGAATAAGAGAACTAGATATTCTGGCTTGCCTTCTTATAAAGTTTTAACTTATCAGCTCCGGACAGCCAAAACATTAGAAAGGGATGAGCATGATTCTTAAAAAGTTCAACTTCTCATGGGGCTATTTTGTTGGGATGGAGTAACATGCTTAAGCGTTATAGGAACCTCCAAGAGAGGAAGATAAAGAACAAACACCTCCGCCCAATAAGTCGCCATTTTGAATTTTTATCTTGTCCAAAATTGGGACTCATCTAGGGCCAGAAACAATATATTACATAGCTTAACAAGAGGAACCATACAATATAGCAAACTAGTCCCTCCACAACCCAAACCCACCCCCACCCCACACACACAGAAAGAATCAGATCCAGTCTTTCGAAAGTCGACTTCATTTCCAATGAAAATTTATCATGGATTTACTTTTTCTCAAAGAAATCATATACAGAACACGACATTAGCGGGAACCGAAATTAACGAATCCTGACGACGATCAGTTGAAGCAATAAATTACTAACGTTACGCCATATAATTCACTGGAAAACAAAATTGATGAACCCTAACAAAAATTAGAGATAATATAAGGTTTTATGGATTGATTGAATGAAGAAAATCTCACCATTTTGAGGGAATTCTCAGTGACTTGAAGAAATGGAAACAGAAATTGGCGGGGTTTGGAGCTCTTCTAGGGTTTGTAATTTGGTATTGTCGGAGGAGGACTAGCTGGCCTAAGGTTTTCAAGTTCAAGAAAAGTCTCCAGAAGGGTCTAGAAACGCCGTCGTTGGGTGTTCGCATTTATAAACCGAAGAGGAATAAATTGTTTTGTTTGGGGTTTGCTTACATTATGCTACAATTTTTTTTTAATTTTTTTTTATTTTGTTTTATGTCCCACACCCGGAGAGGAGGAACGCAAACGGGAGTAGGGTTCGAACCCTAGCGCTCGTCGTTGAGTGTGAGAATTAGGGTCCGTTTGTTTGGGGGAAAATGTTTTCCGGAAACATTTTCCCCATTTTTCGGTGTTTGTTTCGCACCGAAAAATTGAGAAAATGTTTTACGCTAAACATATTTATCTCATTTTCCGGAAAATATTTTCATTTTTCAGAAAACATTTTGCAGGAAATCATTTTCCGAAAAATGTTTTACGCTAAACAAACGGAGCCTTAACTTTACCACTGAATCCCTTTTTTAGAGACTACAAAAGCTTTTAACGGTTTACCCCTTTAATAAATAAAATTATACAAATACACCCGTCTCGTAATTATAATAATAAGTGTGTTACTTATTTCTCTTTTGGTTCATTAAGACTAAAAAAATAATTAATTTTTTATTAAATAAAATTCACTGTTATTTGTAATATTAATAACAACAATTCACTTATTATTTTTTATCTCATTTTCTCTTTCTTATTTTATTTTTCGTACCATCACAACCACAACCAGGGGCGTATCTAGCATGGCGCAAGGGTGGGCAATTGCACACCCTAGCTTTTCAAAAAAAAAAAAATTATCGAGTAGTTTTTTAAAAAAAAATTAAAAAAAAAAATTAGGGGTGCAAAGTGTATTAATTGAAAGGTAAGAGATGCAAAGTGTAACAGCAGAAAGTCAAAAACCCTTCTCATTAGCCTTTTAATATTTTTGAACAACTTATATTTACTTCAATTGACCCCTCAAAATATGTATTTATGTTTTATGTTCCCTCCGTCTCAAAATAAATATTTATTTTCTAGAAATTTTATTCTAAATAAATGTCTATTTTATAAAAAATTTGGTCCCTACATATTTTTACCACTTTTTTCATATTTCATTTTATAATTACAAAACCAAAAGTTTAAAATGTGGAAAGCAAGAATATTCATACATCTTTGTCATTAAATTTTATAAAAGCTTCACATTTTTAGAATGTCTCTTAGATTTTGTTATATAATTACAAAACTAGATTTGATTATTAATTACTATTATTATTATTGTTGTTGTTGTTTGAACTTAGACTAAGAAAAAATCTGTTATATATGCAATATTAAAATTTAGGTTTTCAATAGTGTGATTTTCATTTTTTTTGTAGCCTTAAAATTTGACCCCCTCACTTAAATTCCTAGATACGCCACTGGTCACAACCCATCCACCACCAATATTAAACCCATCCACCACCAATATTATACTTGTTTTTCTCAATTTTCTATCATTCAATTTGGATCTCACCTTATTGTTATGGATACATAGGAAATAGAGTATATTTTGTTGGGAAGCAAGAAAGTTTATTATATATGGCTGTTCACTTGTCAAAATTTAAAACAATGAGTATATATTACCACAACAAAGTTACATTATGGAGTAATTATTATCTAATTTAGTTGAATGCTAACCTTTGGAGTCATATCAAAGAAAATGTAACAATCATATTCATTAAAAAAACAAGATTCTTGATCAAAGAATTCACAATATATCAGCTCCAACCCTGACACCCACAAACAGTCAAACCAATAAATCAAATACAACAGATATTTAACATTACAAGAAGAATCATAAGTCAAATAAACATATTTTCTTTCCTTATATATTTTTCTTAATTTCTTTCTTTTTTATTTAACATCTATAAATCCAGTTTCCTTCACTTGGATATAGAAACAATCAACTGGCCACTCCAGCAATGGTGGTGCTCTCTATCTTGGGCGGGCCCGAATGACGCCGTGGAAGCCTCCCTGGTGAAGCCGGGAACGACAGCCGCTTCTTAGCACTCCCAGCCAATCCCTTCTCCGGCGTCCCATTGCCACTGTTCTCGACTGAGACTAGTGGGCCCAACGGGCTCTGAGTTCGCGACTTTGCCTTTGCAGATTTAGTAGGTGCCATATAACTTGGCACCGAAGGGGAGCTAGCCAAGCTCTCATCATCTCTAACTGAAGACCCTCCTCCCAAACTATGCCTCCTATTTCTCTCGGATTGGACACTGAAAACGCTCTTTGAATCGTCATCTGGGCTTTGGACACTTCCTCTTGGGCTCGCGGGCTTTATTTTTCTTGGGACCGAAAAAGGGGCCTTGGGCCCGGCTGTTGAAGGAGACCTATCAGAATTGAGCTGGTGGCGGGCGTAAGATTTTGCGATTTCATTTCCGGTAATGGCTGTACTTTTAACTGATGAGTGATCATGAATGGATTCTTTGTCGGTTGTGCTTCGGGTTTCCCATGGACGGGCAGCCATATATCGTTCTAACCAGCTCCAACCCCATTGAGGATTAGTCGGGTCCATGAAGAGCAAGTTTGTTGATTTAGCTGACTTCTTCCAGGGTTGCTGTTCAGTCGAAAGTTGGAAAGTAAAATCAAATGGTAGAATAATTGGCAACTATTTACAGTTAAAACATTTATATAAAATTTTTTGTTCTTATTAACATATGTATATACTCCCTCCGTCCCACATTACTGTCGACTTATTTCCCTTTTGGTCCGTCCCAGATTAGTGTGAACTGCCAAAAATGGCAAAGAATCTTTACTATTCCACCCACTCATTCTCTCTCCTATTTAATTTTTCATACTCACAAACACCTCCTCCACCTATTTCTCTCTCCTACTTTTTCTTAATTTGTGTGCCCAAAAAAATGGTCCACACTAGTGTGGGACGGAGGAAGTATGTGTGTGTGTATTTGGAGAGAGAATGCGAAACGTTTGGGGGTGCCATCTTTTCAAGTGGGGTTGATTACGTTGGTAGCGTGAATGTGGACATTATAATGAAAGGCAAGTAGTCCCTCCGTCCCAAAATAAATGTCCAAAAAAATCAAATTTCCTCTTGATACTCCTTCCCTCCAAAAATGAATGTCCAAAAAATTTCAAATTTTCTCTTTGAATTTTGTTTTTGTACATTCATTTGGGACGGAGGAAGTAATAAGCTGAAATGGGTAAAAAAATAAAAGATGATAGGTTTACCTGATGAGAAAACGAATAAGCCAATGCCCTTTCTCTTCTCATAGCAGCCTCATACTTGCCCATCAGCTTAGCTTCAATATGTTCCTTGGAATGAAAAGTATCATCCCATTCTTCTCCCATCTGTCACAACATTTAAATTAAATCATTTCAATTACATCAAAAGTACATAGTAAAAAATTAACTGCCAAAACCCTTTCTGGCAAAGCATATCAGTATGTGAAACTGACCTGCAGATTCTCAAGCTCTTTTGCACGTTTCTGAAGCAGCTGTCGTTGGAGCGCCTGATTCTCTTCTGCCATCCGAATTCTCCTTGAATTGATCTGAGACTGCACTCGTGAAAGACCTTGCATGCATTTGAGAGTATTTGTGGTTTGGCGTTTGACAGCGGGCCCTTCCACCAGTGATTTCAACCTCACCAGTCCTCTTAAAGCCCTCAATGCCCTCCTTGCCTGAAAACAACCATTTCCTATCAATTCACATAGAACCCTAAATAGTTGGATTATGGGGTCTAAACCAACAAGGAACGGATGGTGGATTTGAAAGTCTAAACCAAGGAGGAATTTGAGTTGGAGCCAAATTACTTGAGGAGGAGGAGGAAAAGAATGAACAGAAAACTGAATCTCAGTGATTCTAGCCATGACCGAGGTGTGTGTTCATCTTAGAGGAGAGGAGAGATATATGAAAGGGATGTTCATGGACCATGCTTAGATTTTAGTGATTGCATGTGCAAAGTTGTAACCACCATCATATATTGATTATAGTGTATATCCTGGCTTGACATCCCCCCAGATGTAGTCATGTGTTTGACGAACTGGGTTACCAAATACTTGTGTTATTTCTTTCATATTATATGTTGTTAATTAATCTCCCCATGTTATCACTGCTGTGAGCTAGGCGGATGTGTGATCCCCTCATCCTCAACATGAATAACCTCAACTTAAATAATACTCCTTCCGTCCCAAAAAAAAATGTTCATATTCGCCATTTTTGTTTGTTCCAAAAAGATGTACCATTCTCATAATTGCTATGTTAAAAAAAAATCATTGAACTTTTAATTGCCAACCAAGGAAGAAGAGTGAGAGAGGAGAGGATGTGATGTGAGTCAACTAAGGGAGAAGAGGAACTAATGGAGTAATAAGTAAACTTCATCAAGGTTAGTGATGGAAATGAAAATAGGTTGTTAAAATGTTTGAATAGTCAAAGGAACTATCATTACAGGACGTAGGGTATGACAACAAAGATTTGAACTTTTCAACAAAACATTATGTTGAAATGTTTGTAGAACTGGTCACAAAATAATCTAATAAATCAATCAAAAGGATTTTACATGCAACCAAATTCTGTAAAATGTATAAATTTGTTGAAAGTGTAATACACTACTCCCTCCGTCGCAAAATTAAGTACTTGTTGTGTTGGAGTTTTTCACGCATATTAAGAAGTGGAAGAGTGCCACAGGGTTTCTATGTGATCGCGGCATGCCCAATAAATTAAAGGGAAAATTCTACCGCACGGCAATTAGGTCGGCATTGCTTTACGGCACCGAATGTTGGGCCGTGAAACAGTGTCACGTGCATAAGATGAATGTCGCGGAGATACGTATGCTTCGATGGATGTGCGGTCATACAAGAAAGGATCGATTGGGGAATGAGGTGATCAGAGGTAAAGTAGGAGTTGCGCCCATTGAGGATAAAATGAGAGAAAATCGTCTGAGGTGGTTTGGACATGTGAGAAGGAGACCGAGTGATGCATCGGTTAGGAGGCCGGAACAGTGGAGAAATGATAAAATGGCGAGGGGTAGGGGAAGACCCAAACAAACTTGGATTAGAGTGATTGAAAATGATATGAGTTTACTTGGAGTGGATGAAAGTATGGTGTTGAAGAGGCCGGAGTGGAGGGCAAAAATCCATGTGGGGGGCTGATTTTTTATATTATTATTATTATTATTATTACTATTATTTTGTTTTATAATTTTTTTTATTTTTTTATTTTTTTTTATTTGTTTATTTGTTTATTTACTTATTTATTTATTTTTTTCCAACAACCTTTTCACACGATAACATATGAAGATTCATGTTAGCCGACCCCAAATTATTTTGGGACTAAGGCTTTGTTGTTGTTGTTGTTGTTGTTGTTGTATTAAGAAATGCAATCAAAACATTTCAAATAGACTAAATTACCCTTAGAATATTTCAAGTATCTAGGTAATTAATGTTTTTACTATGACAGTTTCATAATCATAAATAGGGGCAAAATTGGTAAACAAGGTAAAGATTCCTAGATGATAGCAAAACAACAAGTATTTTGGGACAAATTTTAACTCCTTCAACAACAAGTACTTTGGGACGGAGGGAGTACATTGAATAAGCTAAGAGTAAGATGGAAAAAAATTATGTATTAGTAACATATATAGAAATCATACCAGGTATCCACGAAATGCAGTTTGAATTTTGATTGCTGCCACTTCCTCCTTTGATCTGCCTGAATACCGAGTCACCTCAGTGAGCCGAACAGCTTCTGCAGCAGCCTGAGCGGCAGCAATAGCTGCTTCAGCTGCAGCAGCAGTGGCGGCTGCTACAGTATAAGCATGTTTCGTCTGCTCATCCTCCAATACTTCTTCAGTCAGTGCCACCTCTTCAAGAGGGTCCCGTGGAAGAGGGTTAGTGTCATCATAGGATACACCAACAGTTTCTAAAGCTGGAGAATCAGGTGTCAAAGATCTTTCAGTCCCGGCATCCGTCTTCTTTGATTTATTTGCTTTCTGAAATTTTATAATAGATATAGTAAATCAAATTGCACCTTGACTAAAAATAGATGGAGGGCAAGTAAAAGACAATGTAACGAATTAAGTCAAACCTGGAGTTTCTTTTCCTTGGAGCTTGAACTAAAAGCCTTTTTGACAGAAGAAAGCCAGCTTTTCCTCCCCATCTTTGTATCATACCCCGATTTGATCTGTTCCACAGAGTAGACAACAATTGATAATCATTTACAAAACAATTTAACCTTCTCGCAACCAAGAAAACTCATATGAAACAGTAGACGCTAAATGCAGTCTGATCAATGGCCACCCTTCCGTTCCACTGCTTGAATTAAAAGTTATCATCAATCATGTTTTTTCACTATTGCACATGTTTCCCCGCTCCACATCTAAAATCAGTATATAATTAAGTCACTTTGATTAAATAGACATTTTTATTTCCAAATGGCATATAAATCATAAGTATTTCATTTCTATACATGATAAGTATAGTCATTTGACAAAATATCCCGTCTCGTGTAAATTCCATTCCAACACAGTAATAAAAACTGCGGGTGTCGCTGACATAGAAATGTGAAATGCATTTGCACTCTTGACCCATAAAGGGCAAAGGGCAAACCCCGGTGCGCCAAGCGCTCCCCGCCAAGCACTGTTGACCCATATTAGCAAAAAATTGAAGATGTAACTGCTTAGCACCAATCAGGGCATCTAATCTTACAATATCCAGTATGAATGGTATGCAATATGCAGATCTTAACTGAGCAAAAAATAACCAATAAAGCTGATTTTTTTATATATATTTTCTCAAAATTAGTAATCTAAAGAAGAAATTTGTCAACAACTTCAGTAATTGTTGAACATCCCACAAATTCAAGCAACACCCGGATTTAAATAAAGCAGGAAATTCAAGAATTGCAATGAACCACTATCAAATCAGTAAATGAATAAAAATTAAAGAAAAACTGCCAATACCAGAATCAAATATCTAAAATCCAACAATTGATTCACTACCCCAGATGATATTATAGCAAGAATTTCGTTGATAGTAAGAAAAAAAATACCCCAAAATGATGCAATACCCAGATGCTGCTGATAATGCAAGAACATCAACAGCTTTCAAGAATTACAATGAAAAAATCTTCAATTAAAGAATAGATTTTGGCAACAGCAGCTGTTGAGAGTACCTGAAAATGAAGCAGCTAGATCTATGGGAGGCTCTTCTTCAAGTTCTTGTCTTTCACAAGTCTCTCTCTCTCTCTCTGTGTGAAGAAAGATAGGATTTTTAGGAGTTTGGGCCCTTGTATTTTGAGCGTTGAGGAAAGGAAAAAAAAAAAACAGATCTTGAAGAAGAGGAGAGTTCAACGATTAGAATGGGAGGAGGAATAACAGCTGGTTTTTGCTTGTGGACCCACCTGGAAGAGGTTTTGGGTTAGTGGGCCCCACTTAATTAAGTTTCATAAATCTATAGTATAAATTAAACCCCTCCGTGAACAGTTCTATGAATAGTTTCGAAAGGATTTTTCCCTATTTTGCCCTCACTATTTAATCTGTTTCCTATTTTGCCCTTAATTTGTGCTAAGACTTTGAATTTGGACTAAGAGTGAGCTTTAGGAGGGTTTACTTAAATTAATTAACTAATTTTTTATTTTTTTTAAATAAAAAAAAATTAATTTGAAAAAAAAAAACACAAAAAAAAAAACACCCGTGTCCTTGGACACGGGCATATGTACTAGTATTTGATAAATCTGAAGTGATACGATTAATTAATAATTGCACTAATATCCGTATGCAAGGCTTTTTAAATTATTAGATATTATTTTTAATAATTTATTACTATTTTTTAATTCGTTATCATCAATTAATTCATCTAATCATTTCATTTATAGACTGCCATTAAATAATTAAAAAAATTATTTCATTATTTAATCATATAAATATAAAAGCAAAACTATATCAAAGGCTGAAAATATATGTCAAAATGACAGGTTGTCACCAACGGCCCAGATTCAATTCGCCCCACTTTCCTTTAATACGCTGTTAATTAAATCACACCTATTCAACTTAAAAAAAACTGTATAATTAATTTCAATTCCCTATATAAAAATATCTGCAATAAAATACTCTTGAAAACTCAATTCCGTAATAATAGTAAGAGCTTGAAATTCTTTGTTTAAAGTCGGCAATTTTTTATCATTTGGAAGCAGGGTAAGAAAGACGGACTGCAATTTAACTACGTACTCAGGGCCCGCTATATTAAGGCCATTATCTTGGGCGTATTTAGTTTCCCAATTAATAATAAAAATAAATAAATTATTTTTTTATTAAAGCAAATTTAAAAAGACTAGCTCAAATTTATTAATTTTTGCTCCTATAACTGTTCCCAAAATTGAGTCAATTTCAATTTCCTATATAAATCATGTAACCCTAGCAAGAGATTTAGAGTCGAATCTGCAATAATTTTCTGCTAAATTTCCGAAAATTTCACAAATTGTATGGAAATATATGGTTCATGAATAAGGAGAAGAATTTTCAATTATCAATCTAAATCTATTATTTCGGGCATAGAATATATTATATGTATGGCACCATATATTCTAGGAATATCTATTATTTCGGGCACCATATATTCTATGACAAACTGTGAACAAGGATTATTTTAGGGTGTGCCGCATAGAGAGAGAATCGGTGAGAGAGAGAGAGCGAGAGAGAGCACGGCAGTGAGAAAAAAGAAGGAAGAAGGAGGAAGAAAGCTCCATTGTTGTAGTTCAAGATTCAACCCAAGGTAAATCTCTATAGATTTTCGCTTAATCCTTTTGACCAATATAAGCGGTTTTACGGTAGAATTTCTTGAGTAAATAATCTGTTCTTGGGTCGTCTTGAAACCAGTTAGTATAAACTTATGGCAATGTTTTCTTGACAAACTAAATTTTTCTTTTTCGATATAAGTTGAGGTTCAATCTAAGATTTTAGGATCCCACAGTCAGTTTACAAATGATAAGAGCACAGAGAACCAAAAACAGAACAAGGGCAAAATGTCATTCTTACATGTTCTTTAAAGTACACAACCGCTCTCTCTGCACACATTTCCAAACTCTCTCCATTAGGTGGAGGTATGTCATAACTACGACGCCACTCATGAACTTTCTCTTTTCCATACCTATCTGCTGTTTCCTGCTTATTAAGCCCCTGCAGTTCCCCGTACCTGCAGAAACAAAAAAGAGAAGAAACTTATTTCATAATATAAAGGGAACTGCATTTGGGTGTAAAAGGAATGTAAGGGACATATATAGAAAAAATGGAGACATAATTTTACATTCTTTCGTTCAGTTGCCAAGCTATAACCACTGGAATGCACTGTGTTTTGGTCTCTTCACTGAAAATATGACTCCATGCCTTTGCCTGTTCACTCTCATTATGCTTGACAATTGGCACCTACAAACAGGTTGATGATTTCAGAAAACATTTTAGGCCACAAAACTATGAATTGTAATAAAATTCTCTGAGTAAGTGAATCCTAATTTCAACGTTATGTTAGTTTCCAGTTACAGCAGGAACTTATGTTATTCCCCTCCGTCCCAAAATAATTTCCCACTTTTTTTTTCTGTAAACACAAAAATAGTAGGAATATCATGTTGGGACGTTGTGACAGAGGGAGTATTATTGATTGTTACTCATGTCTCCAAGTTACAGAGGAGTATTTGACTCCAGGTATTGTGTGAGTTTCATACAGTAATTTTTACAGTAGAATTTCTTGAGTAAATAATCAGTGTTCTTGGGTCGTCTTGAAACCAGTTAGTAGAAACTTGCAGTAAATTAAGGCCTGGTACAGATGAGACAGGACTTCTACAAAAAACAAAGCTAATTATTTGGGATGAAGCTCCAATGGCGCATAGACATTGTTTTGAGGCCATCGATCGTAGTTTACGGGATGTCTTACGTTCAACAAATGGCAGATGCTCTGAAAAGCCGTTTGGTGGTGTGGTTGTTGTACTTGGAGGTGACTTTAGGCAGATTCTACCAGTTGTTCCTAAAGGTAACAGGCATGATATTGTTCATGCCTCAATTTGTTCGTCTTATCTTTGGAGTTATTGTGAGGTACTAAGGTTGACTCAAAACATGAGATTGCAGGTAATCATTATTTATTCATTATTAATGTGGTTACGTGTTCTTGAGTCGTTATAATTAATTAAATTGCATCAACCTTAATGTAGGTTGGTTCTTCTGATCGGGCCGAGGAGATAAGAGACTTTGCTCAATGGATATTATCGGTTGGAGACGGTGTCAGCTGGGAAGATAATGACGGAGAGGTTGATATTAGTTTGCCCCAGGAAATATTGGTTCGAGATTCTTCAAATCCTATTCCAAAAATCGTTGAATGCATATATCCTGACTTATTACGAAATAAGGATGTCAAAGGATTTTTCCATAGTCGAGCTGTCCTTGCTCCAACTAACGATACGGTTGGTAGTATTAATGATTATGTTATGTCACTATTTTCTGGAGAGGAGAAGATATACTTGAGTTCTGATGCGATATGTGTAGAAGATGAGGATGACACGGGAAATGAAGATGTTTTCTCACCAGAATTTTTAAATATGATCAAATGTTCAGGATTGCCGAACCATATTCTTAAGCTGAAGGTTGGATGTATAGTTATGCTCTTGAGAAATCTCAACCAGGCCTTAGAATTATGCAATGGCACCAGATTAATTGTTACGCGATTAGGTAATCATTACTAAATATAAATTCTAAATTGTGTAAAATGTAAAACTAATTTCTTCAACATGTATAGGTAAGCACGTTGTTGTAGGGAAGATGCTTTCGGGGAAGAATGCGGGAATGGAAGTGACAATACCTAGAATGGTAATGTCTCCTTCGGATTTGTCCAAATTTTCAGTCAGATTCAAGCGAAGACAATTTCCACTTTCCGTGTCTTTTGCTATGACAATAAATAAGAGCCAGGGCAATCACTCTCTCATGTTGGTTTATATCTTCCAACACCGGTTTTCGATCATGGCCAGGTTGTATGTTGCATTATCTAGAGTTACTAGCAAAAATGGTCTTAAAGTTATTATAGGTGATTCAGACGATGCATCGGACGACAAGACGCTGAATGTGGTGTATAAGGAAATATTTGACAGGCTGTGATTTTCAGGTATTCGTAGTATTTTCAAAAACACTTTTATTGTATTTTGTCTTAGTTTTTCTTTTTATTTTTCGCTATTTTTAAATTTTATTGGGATGCGAGAGAATATTTGACACTTAGACACACACGTTTAAGTACACTCTTTTGTACTCATCTCTCTCATATTCAACAATATAACTAAATTTTGGATATAGGGACCATATCTGAATCATGGCAAAGGGCACATCGACACACAACTTCTCCAACAACATGCTGTTCCTCTACACCAAATCTGTTTGATCTGCATGGATTGCAGAAAATCTTAAGAGAAAATAAACTTCGGGAACCTTTTCATGAGAACTGTATAAAGCTTACCTCTCGAAGAAAACCTCCATTGCTTGAAAGAGTTTTACTTTGTTTAACCTAGCCTCCATTGCTTGAAAGAGTTTTACTTTGTTCAACATTTCGAGTTTAATCATTTATCTTTGGTAAAGTAGCATGAATGTGGCACTTAGCTTGCTTACTTTGTGTGATGATAACGGTAAAACTCCGAGCAGAATATTGGAATGGATATTAAATTAAATTTTCTGAGATTCAAGCATCATTTTGTGAATTATTTTTCTGCATATTGTTTTTGTCGGCGAGCTATGGATCTTAAATCAAGTCCTTAAAATTTTTGCTCGGATTTTGGATTATTACCATGTCGAGATATGAAGTTCAAACTAAGAGTTTGTATTTTCCTTTTATATCTCTTTTCTCAAAAAACAACAGTAAAAATGAGAACAAGAGATGGAAGGAGAAACTTACATCAGAGCAAGGACTAACAAAGCATTAACTATCTCAAATCAATTAGCCTTTCAAATTTCAATCAACAGACCAAACTTCAAACTTCAAATCAACGAAGAACACATAATCTGATCCATTGATAATAACAGAGAAATGAAATCGAAATCGGGAAAGCAAAGTGAAATTACTGTACTTACCTTCTTTAGCGAAGCCTTCTCCACTAGCTTCTTCACGAACATTTTCATCGATTAATCGGAATCAAAAAGGCAGCCGTCCTCGATTGTCGTGCAGCGATCTCAAAATTTGAACTCTGTGTGTTAGCGGCGGAACGGGGGCTTGGCCGGAGATGGAGACGTCGAGGGTTGGCGTGAGGAATCCATGAATTTCGTCTAGAGAGAGAGAGTCTAGAGAGAGAGAGTGTGTGGCCTTTAGAGAGGGAGTTAGACAGAGAGGGAGGGGTAAAATTGGTATTTAAAAATCATATTTGATCAGGTCAAATGAGTTTTGGGTTTACACGGTATTTTGATCTGAGCTTTTTAATGAGTTTGAAATTTTGAATCTGGGTTAGATTTTTATGGGATAAGATCTGGGCGAGAGGGTTAGGAAGGAATTAATCCATGAAAAAATTAACTTTTGATTTTTTGATTGAATGGTTAGTGTCCGGTTGTAGTTAACGGGGTTTTTTTTTTTTTTTTTTGATTTTTGTAGTTAACTTTAAAATATGCCTTTTAACAAGAAAATCGTTATTATTCACCAAAATAAATTTTCAATCTGGACATGTTAATAGTAATTTTTTAATATATTATATTTTTATTAAAAAATGTATCTTATTATTAATACTTACTCCCTCCGTCCCGTCTCACTAGATACTAAGGAGGCGGGCACGATAACTAAGAAAAAGCAAGAGAGAGAAAAAATATTGTGAGTATAAAAGGTAAAGTAGGAGAGAGAGTGAGTGGGAATAATAGTGATTTGATTGGTGTTGTGAGAGTAAAAACTTACCATTTTGAACAGTATCAAGTGAGGTGGGACGGCCCGAAATGGAAATTAGTATCAAGTGAGGTGGGACGGAGGGAGTATTTATGAAAGAGAAAAAAAAAGTGTTCAGAACGAAAGGAGTATTTTTAGAAGGATAAATATGCCATTGTAATATTTTGTTACGCTTAAATTAGCGTTTTGATTTGATACACCATACACATTTTAAAAGAAAATGTTCCGTTTCAAAAGCTCCTTTTATAAACTGTTTCGTCTTAAAAATCTCCTTTTTATAAACTGTGTATCAGACGGAGCCTTCATGGGAACGCAGTATTTCACGTTATACGGACTTCGAACGTGATCGCAATTCCTTTCCCCAAACATTCTTTCGCGTCGACTTTCGGGTTGAACGTTCGTTTACCCACTTTCACCGCAATCCCAAACGTGGCCTTATTCTACTCTCATCAATAATTAGCAAATAATCAAAACATATTTTGTATGCCATTTAACTTGGTTCAAGCAATTCCATATCCCCGTCGGGTACCGACGGGTTGGTGACTAGTGGATTTTAAGAAATAAAAATGATTATTTTAGCCTTTTAGGTGATATACTCCCTTCGCCCCGCTCGAAAAGCCACAAATTTTCATTTTGGGCGTCCCATTTAAAAAGGCACTTTCCCAAAAAGGAAAGTTTTTATTACTATTTCACCCACTCATTCTCTCTCCTACTTTACTTTTACACTCACAACATTCTCTCTCCTAACTATTCCTCACACTCATTCTCTCTCCTATTTAATTTTTCATACTCACAACATTTAAACTTTTTCTCTTTCCTACATCATTTTTACATCACTTTCCTTAATTTGCGTGCGAGATCCATTTTATGGCTTTTCGGACGGAACGGAGGGAGTATGTCTTAATCAATTGTATTATACAACAAATTAAAATATAAATGTGTCAATTGAGTTATATAAAGTTAAATAATTTCATATAAGTAGCTAAAGTAAAATTTATAAAAAAAAAAAAATATTTTGTTTGGTAAATCTGAGTAACTGTAGTAATTAGTAAGTTGCTCTAAATCTTCACTTTCATCCCTTCAACTTTCATACGGAGTACAGTTTTAATTTACTCATTTATAATTTACTTATATTCAAAATTGCAATGGTGTATTTATTTACTCACTTATAATTTACTTACATTCAAAATTGCACTTTATAATATTAAAACAGACACTTTATAATATTAGAACTGAACAATTACGTGAAATTCGTTTAGTATAAGTCGATATTACAAGCATTTTTGTCACATTTTAGAGGGCATACCTTTATAATATTACTAGTATATCCTAAAGGAAGGAAGAGTAGAGGCTTATATTACTTTTGAAAGATTGAGATAATCTTTCAATTATTTCATTCAGTAAAAGTCAATATTACAAGCATTTTTGTCACATTTTAGAGGGCATATCATACGTTAGTAACATAAATTTTATATATATTCTACTTGCGTACATTATATTAAATTTCTATAAATTTGTTTGTTTTGTTTCAAGCGGTATCAGATATATATATTTTGAAACGAAAGATCAGAGTTTCAATTTTTATCATTAAAAAATTTACTCTTTAAGTGTCACCATAATTATAATTGAATAAAAAAAATCAATTTTAAAGAAAAGTAAATTCTACTCCAAGTAAAATATTTTTTTTGGAAATAACTTTGCATTGTTTCCCCCTAAAAAAAAATATTGGTTAATATTCCCTCCTTGTCTTCTTAAAGTAAGTGTATGATTAAATGATTTATAGCTTTTTATACTATTATAAAATAGCATTAAAAGTATTTTATATTTTAAAAATGCAACATTTATTTAGTTACGAGCAACCAAATTAATGTGTTGGACAAGTAGATAGCGTTTTTTTGAAACAAATTGAAATATTTCATTGAGAACAAGAGCAAATGTTTAGGAGTCGGCTATTCACAAACGATGTAAGATCGATCTAAACATTGGGATTAGCATTTTCAAAAGTTGTCATTGAAAAAACATCCAACAAGACATTGATGAACAAAAAAACATTTCGACCATCGTCGAAATCCTTCGTGAACACACTCTTATGCGGCTTCCAACTGGATGACATGCGATTCCGCGAAAACCCGAGGCTTATCAGAATATCAGTTGAAAACCTTCCTTCCAAACACAAATCTGATGCGTTGTTTTTTGAATAATATGCAACCAAATCGATAATTAATTCAGCATCATCGTCATGTAGTAGATTGAGATTAGCCAACAAAGATAAACACAAAACCCTCAACAACGGAGAGGAATCATAAGCCCTCAACAAATGAGGGAAAACATATATAGGTTCTCACATGTGGAGAGAAAATCAAAAGAAAAACTAGAAAAACATACATATTTAACATAAAATCCTATTTAGAATAAGATTTGAAGGAAAAAAAAATCTAAATACTATACTCCCTCCGTCCCATACCTACGTGCACACTTTCCATTTTGGGCGTCCCAAACCTATGTGCACATTTCCTAAAATGGAAAGGAATCTTTACTATTCCCTCCACTCATTCTCTCTCCTACATTATTTTAATACTCACAACACCATTATAATTTACTATTCCCTCCACTCATTCTCTCTTCTATTTTATTTCACTCTCACAACACTTTCAATATAATACTCTCTCCTTAATTTACTTGAAGAGTCAAACTAGACATGTAGGTCCGAAACGGAGGGAGTATTTCCTAATTTTACATTTATTAATTGATAATATGACAATTAATAAATGTGAAATTCGAGAATTTTACAAACAATTCAACTAAAAAAGGCTAAAATTTATTCTCTTTGTTTTAATGGAGAATGTTGAAGATAGAGAACAAGTGGGTAGCGTTGTAGCGAGTTTTAGGTTGGCAAGATAATTAATATTTTCTCTGTTTTAAAATAAATGATCATCTTAAATTTAAGAAGCATTTTAAAAAAGTTGATTTTTAGTAACAAAAATTCATAAATATTTTTATTATTTACTTTCAAATATTTCATTTGGAACGTAAGGAATAGTTTAAAAAAAAACGGAGAGAGAGAGTAGAAGTTCCAAAATTAACTCTGTCTAAAGACATTACCATACTATTAGTGGTTGCAATTATGCAAATTTACAAATGTAAGTATGGCCCAAAAATCTCATTAAATATAAATAAAAATAAATCTACTCATGTTTATGACAAGGTTTATGGCACTTAAAAACTATACTATAAAATTACAATTATTTATTGGGGACAGGTTTGCAGTTGACCACAGAAAAAATATGCTTAGTTGTGGCCAATTACGTAGGGCCATGTTTGTTTTGTTCATAAAAACATGCCATATGATTGGAAAACATAGCTCATCTATTTGGAAGTTTCATTTATGTTGCAACAAACAAATTGTTTTACACCTCATATTTTGCTATTATATTCTATATTATATTAGATTTTTATAAGTAGATGTAGATGTTATATCTGACAATAAAATGACGGGAACAAATACTAACCGATGATATCAAAAATGTTTGTATTAGCTCAAATTCAGCGGCATTTTGTAGGAGTGTGCACGGGCCAGCTTTGACAAAGCCCGATATGGGCCCATTTAGTTGCGGGCTTCAATTTTAAGAGTCCAACATAGCGGGCTTCATGCGTGCTCAAATTAACGGGCTTTTGCGGGCTTTAAACGAGCATTGAGCGGGCTCTGGCTTGACTGACTTACAAATTACATGTTGTATTTTGAAAATTTTATACCTATTATATAAGATTTTACTTTTCTAAAATGACAATTTTTTAAGATTTCTCAAGCTCATTCTCTTTTCTATTTTACCTTTATACTTATAACACCAATTAATTTACTACTCCCTCCGTCCCAAACCTAGGTGCACAGTTTGACTTTTTTATGAAATTTGACCATACAATATCGAGAAATTAGAACATTTTGATGAAATTTTAAAAATTGTTATTGATTTATTACTAACAACACTAACAATTAAAAGTTTTAAAATTTAATTATAATATATCAATTTATCGTTATTGTATGATCAAATTTCATAAAAAAGTCAAACTGTGCACCTAGGTTTGGGACGGAGGGAGTATTTTATACCCCACCCTCTCTCACATACCTCACTTTTTATATTTACACTACTTACATCACTTAAACATTTTTTTAATACTAACGTAAAACTCATTTATGAAATTTTATATGGAACGAAAGAAATACATGATATAAATAAATATATATAATGTGATTTGACCGTCATATAATAATACTAGTAATATCCATAGCAGTCATTTTCCAAGTCTTTGCCCTCTTTTCTTCTTTGGCCACCTGCCTCACATTCATTTTATGCTTCACATATACACACATAGTGATTGTCCAGAAGTAAATGGGTTTTGAGTTTTTTGCTTAGTGAGTGTTAAATTTAATAATTTATTATATATATAGATTACAAAATGACGTAGTTTTGAAAGAGACGGATCGGGTCGGGCCCTAACGGGCTGTAGAACAATAAGAGTCTGATATCAGCCCGAGACCGCGAGACTTCAAGCTGTCAAGCCCAGCAGGGTTGAAAGCATTGCGGGCGTGGGCCTTGCGGGCTTTGCGGGCCGATGGGCGGGTTTGCACACCCCTAGCATTTTGTATCCCGAATGATTGAATAGCCTGAAAATAAACTAAGTCGGGGCTTCACCGGCGAATGCCCTCCGGTGTGAGAGTAAATATTTGTATTTAGAGAGAGAAATCAATTGACAAGAGTTTAGAGTCAAAAGATCTGTTACCAAAATAATGTGAATTATGTCTTGTATATATAGGCATATCCTTCTACAGTCCTTGTAGGATAAGAAAGTGTGTGAGATAAGGTTATAATCTTAGGAGGATTATAATTGTTCACATTCTTATTTGAGTAGGATTAGATAGTAGTAATCTGCACGTGCGCCTTTGGAGGCGGGCTTTCTCGTCGTACATAGCCTAGTCGGCCTACATTAAGCCGAGGAAGAGAATTGTAACGATGGTGAAGCCCATTTCCTTGTATTATATGGAGACCGAGGAGGGAGCTCCTCGTCTTTTGATGAGACCTTGGTCGGTCTCGTTGAATGTCTTGCTCGGCATATGAGATGATGCCTGGTCGACATGTATAATTGTTGTGCCTTATTCATTATTCGCTCTGCTATGTCTAGGTCGACATAGTGGGAATGACGAGAAAGCAAGACGAGCAAAGGTAGGGAAGACCCACTCCCTCTGTCGTAATTGAGACTTGTATAAATTATATTTTGTGCCCAATTCATTGGGCTTTGCTCGGCCCGATCCACATTCGTACCTCGGTTTATACCATTCATTTGCCCCCGACTTCCTAGCTCGGCTATGCCGAGTAGGAAGTGGTGCTCTACCTCGGCTTAAACGAATATGAACGGACTCTTATATGTCATAAGACGCTTCATTATCCACCGGTTAAATCAACAATGATGAGTGTGATTCTCGAGGTCTGACATTCGCCTTGGGAACCCTCTAGAACATTAATTGCTATGAAGAGACAGCGCCTTTACTCGATTTTGACCCATACCCGTTTCAGATTTGGGTATAAAAGGCGAAATCCATTTGAGTTCTACTCTTTTATCACCCTTTGCAATTGAGAGAGAACTAGAAGCTTCGAAAAACGCCATTTTGCTCTTGATTTCTTGGTCAGATCTATTCATTGTGCTTGATTTGCCTGTGTTT
The DNA here is from genome assembly GCA_022495995.1 of Adenophora triphylla var. japonica. Lineage (NCBI taxonomy): Eukaryota > Viridiplantae > Streptophyta > Magnoliopsida > Asterales > Campanulaceae > Adenophora > Adenophora triphylla. Next base: position 292,976 of record JAFEMH010001415.1, on the reverse strand, counting down.
TCTTCATCAATCTTTCGGATTAAGGTATAATTTCTTTCCTTTCTCTTTTATTTCGTGTTTTTCTGGGTTCAGGAACCGTCATTGTTGTACTTGTTTGAAGCTTTTTTTCTTGAACAATTTCTTGAGTGATTTCTTGAACCAATCTCGAGGTCTGACATTCGCCTTAGGATCTACCAAAGGATTGACGGGCCATGGTTGATGTTGAGTCTGAACGAGATAGGGGAGATTTTGACGAGGTACCAATCTCCTAGAACCGACGTCGGTTTAGGATTGACCGCCTAGATGTCGAATCTCCAAACGTTGTGTTGTTCCACGACTGGACTGAGATTCTTGACCATATAAACATCTACTACTTGAAGTCTGGCCATTTGGAGCGTCCTTCATTGTTGGGTAAGGATCCCTCCTCTTTTCTAATTAATTGGACGGGGAGGGGTACCCTTCCTCGTCCTCGTCTTTTCCTTTGTCTTGGGCAAATTTTTTATCCTTGTTCTTTTATTTGTGCAGTCATGACGGGAAGAGTAAGTAATTCAGCTCGTCCTACTGGTCCCTCAACTTCGGGGAGAATAGTGGATGCTTTTGCCGAGTAGGCACAATCGAGTAACCGAGGTAGGGGACGAGAAAGGTCCAACCGAGGTAGAGTGTACACTCCTAGGCCCAAACCCATTAGTGCTAGGGAACCAATGATTGAGGAGTTACACTCCAAGTATGGGGTGTCGAGGGAAGAGTACCGTTTAACATACCTCCCCGGTGCTTCTATTCATGACAAGGAAGATAAGAGTGAATTTTTCTATTGTCTGAACCACGTCCATTTTTTCTACAAGAAATTCCAACTAGGCCTTCGTCTCCCTCTTGACCCATTCATCTGTGAATTTCTTGAGGACATGCATGTTGTTCCTGCCATGATTGTGGCTAACTCCGTGAGGTTCCTCACCGGCTTCATAGTGTTGTGTCACAGTATTGGTTTTAAACCCTGCCAATCTGCCTTTCACCATTTCTTTAATGTTAGTTATAAGTAGAACTCCCAAATTTTGGTGGTGAGGAGTGACCCCAATCAACCCAGATGGATGTATCCAATGACGAGCAAGGTGTCAGGGTGGAATAACCATATCGTAAGGGTGGAGAGCCGACATGGCTGGGAGTTTGTTGTTCCCTCGAAGCCTCCCGGGGTGCCAGAACAATTTTGGAGGCCTGAATGGAGCGACCAATTAATTGAAATATTGAGGCAGTTTGCCGAGGTAGGCACTCTGTGTTGGTCTAGTTTAGAGACCGACCAGAGGTACTATGTCCAAGCCCCTTGGACGGCCTAGTACCAATGGTTCCAGTGACGAGGGGGAATAGGTATCCCGACTAGAGGGTACATCCAGGTCTTGTTTTCCACGATGAGTGCGACGTTTGCAAGTAGCACGATGAAAAGTGCCTAGCAGAGGACGTTGTAGTCGGCTATAAATTTCTTTCTTATCGTCTTCATACATGCAAAGATTTTTTGTTTATTTCATTCTTCTGTGTTTTACTTACTGCTTTCTCTCGTCATTTACAGATTTAATTGAAGAGAAAATTAAGAAGATGGAGGAGGAAATCCTTGATCCCCAAGCTCTAATGAAGTTAAAGAGGAGGACTTCTTGATCCTCGGCCAAGAACAAGAGGCAGTCTGATGCCGTGGAGAGGCAGGCCATTCTGGCTACCAAGGAAGTTAGGGTCTTGCCCCTCAAGTTGGTGGGTTGCGTTGATACCTCCACCGAGTAGGATACTGATGGGCAGAAGGCCCACGCTGAGGAGGGACAGAGCTCCCAAATCCTAAATCCTGATGTCAAGGAAAAATTGAGACAAGCCGGTCTAACTGAGACCGTGGAGGCTGAAGCTGGTGAGAGAAGCTCTGCCCACAAGAGGCCAAGGGTAGACACCGTACAGGAGGAACCTCCCTCCAAGAGAACTGCTGGATCTTCCTCCAGGAAGGTCACTGCTCGACACGTGAAAACGTATGATGAAGCCGAGCAGGTAGCCAAGGAGTTGGTCGTCTACCCAAAATTAAGGGTTTAGACGTGCTGGCCAGGAAGGGCCCTAAGCTCAGGCTAGGCCGGTCCGTAGTCCATCGTTCAATGGACGAGGGCTTGCTCGAACATTTTATTGAGGCCAAGCCGAGCAGGGATCATCTGGCCAATAGAAAGGGCCTCCTTCTAAGTGAGGTAACCCTATCGTAATAACTTTCTTTTCCTTATCGGTTTTATTTTACTTGTAATTTCTTGATGATAAATTATGTTTCTTTGTTGTAGCTTACTACGATGACAGCATATGAGGCGATAAGAAGCAAAGCGGCTGACGAGCACGAACATAAACTTGATCGTCAGATCGAGAAAAACAAGGCCGATCTGGCCAAAGCCGTGGAGCTCCTTAAGTCGTTGATGGCTGAGGTTGATGAGCAGAAGGTGGCCAGGGCAGCTACTGAGAAGGCTGAGGAGGCGGCTAAGAAGGCCCAAGCCCAGGCCAAGGAGGAATCCAGAGCTGCCAAGGAGGAGTTGGAAAAATAAAGGGCCGAAGCGCAAAGACAAGACGAAGAGGCTTTATCTAAGTACCAGCAACTAGAATCATGCATTACTTCAAAGAAAGCTGATGCGGTTGCTCGGTATAAGGTTAGCCATGCCTTCACACAGGCTTTGGCTGAAAAAATGGCCACGATGTATTATGACGACTTCCTTCACTTGGCTAGAAGGGATAAGGTGGATTCCACCTTGAATGTCGACCTGGGACAGCTTGCTTGGCTAATTTGTCAAGATTCCTATGATGAAGCTTCCCGATCTGGTCATGCCCTCGTCCCCTATTCTCAAAATGCCTTGAAGGTAATAGCGGCCCAAGATGCTCGTGAAGGCCGTCCTGCCTGGGTTCCTCCCCCCGTCGATCCTCAAAATATTAATGTTTTAATTGAAAAGATACAAGGCGAGGAGGCTTCAGATGGAGAGGGGGAGGATGTCGCGGAGGAGCAAGCCGAGAAAACCCAAGCTGATCAAGTCATCATCCCAGATGCTGCCGTTGAACAAGATGAGCTATTTAGGGGAGACGATCAAGCTTAAAGGCTTTTCATTTTTGCTTTATTGATGTAATGGAATAGGTCTTCAATGTACTTCAACTTCCTTTATTAATATAATGCCTTTCTTCTCAGTTCTTCTTCGTCTTTATTTTATTGCTTTGATATGAACTGCTTTTGACTTGAATGCTTGTTTGTTGAATATTTGTACAAGTACATAACTGTTTAGGGAAGTCGAGGAAATCCTTATCGTCGTTCATGATTTGATTTCTTTAGACCGAAGAAGCTTGTTCAGCCTTAAAGCACTTGGTAAATTTGCAAGTTTGGTCATTAGGTCGAGGGAGGTTCCTCGGCATGACACTTGGTTATTTTTTATTTTATCTCTCTAGGCCGAGGTAGGTTACTCAGCCATAGGTCTTGGATAATTTGTTAATGCTTTGCCTCTTTATGCCGAGTAGGGTCGTTCGGCCATAGGTTTTAAATAATTTTTTAAGGTTTCACCTCTCTATGTCGAGTAAACTCGTTCGGCCACAGGTCTTAGGTGATCTTTGAATGTTTATCTCTTTATGCCGAGAAAGTTTGTTCGGTTATAAGTCTTAGACAACTTTTGATGTTTTACCTCTCTATGCCGCAGAAGGTCGTTCGCTCATAGGTCTTGGGTAATGGTTTACCTCTTTATGCCGAGGAAGATCGTTCGGCCATAGGTCTTAGGTAATTTTTAATGTTTTACCTCTTTATGCCGATGAAGGTCGTTCGGTCATAGGTCTTAGGTATTGATTTACCTCTCTATACCGAGGAAGGTTGTTCGGTCATAGTTCTTAGGTAATTTTTTGATATTTTACCTCTCTATGCCGAGGAAGGTCATTCGGTCATAGGTCTTAGGTAATTTTTTGATGTTTTACCTCTCTATGCCAAGGAAGGTCGTTCGGTCATAGCCCATAGGTATTGGGTAATTTTGTGGGAGTTTTATCCCTTGATGTCGAGGAGGAGCTCCTCATCATTTCTCTTACTAGTTGTTAGCCTTGATGAAAGCTAAATCTTCATTAACTGAAACTGATTATATCAAACTGCAATCCTATCTTATTAGAAAGGTAAAATACTAACAATGACTAATCTATTACATAAAATACAGACTATAAAACTAGTGATAATATTTTCGTAGGTGATCAGAATGCCACAGATGTTTAGCTATTGTCCATTTGGGGTCTTCCTTTTGTAGGTCCCTTCTCTAATAACTTGAGTGATGATGTAGGGGTCTTCCCAGTTTGGGGAGAGCTTGTTCATCGTGATTTGTATTTCTTGTTATAGGGATAGCCAATTCAACTGGTTCATCAACGTCATGCATCTCTCTTTTCTAAAGTCAGGGTTAGCCTCCGAGTTCTGGCCGCTGACGAGATGAGGGGCTATATTTGTGACGGACAGAAATGTGTCATTGTTGTCATACTCATGAACGTCTAGTATCAAAATTTCAACTAGTTCGTCTATGTCTTGCAGATCTTCTTGTCTCGAGTCAGGGTCGGTGTCACGACCCGAAACCTAGGCACCGTTTTATTCACGTGTTGGGCATGTGGAGCGGGGCCGTAGCATTTTATTGGTTGCATTTTTTCAATAAGTGGGATTTTTATATGTTAGTTTTAACATTTTAATAAATTAAGGTCGTGACTTAAAGGGGGACGAATGATTCTGGAGTGGTATCAGGAAGGGACGAGTCGTGCCCTGGGGCACGAGTCGTGCCCTCCCTTGTAATCCCTGAGCAGTTTTTCAAGTATTGAAACCCTAATTCTTTTAAGCTATTATGGATCACTCTTTAACTATTATACTAGTAGAACATTAATACTTCACAACCATGTTTTACTTGGGCAAAACGGATATTGGGAAAGGCTTTAAATATTGGCTTGAAATTGGTTGAGAGGCAATTGTGGAACTTGAACCAAAGTTAATAAAAACTTGGTAAATGATTATGAAACCTTTATAGGGAGTGTTTAATAGTGCGACACGGATATCTCGGGCTTACTAGATTTACTTTGTGCCCTATGTAATTAATTATACATGGTTATTGATTTATTTAGTGCATGAAATAAATGTTGCACTTCTCTATTAGTTGAACAGGAGGATTAATACCCTGTTGCTGAATTGTTATTATTTAAGACTGATAAATTACATGTTGCATGATTCCAGTTGATTGAGTATAAATACCATATGTGGATTATATTGACTCATTAGTGTTTATATATATATATGTTACACTAATTGAGATTTAAACATGAGTAATTGTACCATGTTGTATATGTTGTTAACATGAGTAATAGTACCATGTTGTATATGTTGTTAACATGAGTAATTGTACCATGTTATATGTTGGTAAACATGAGTAATTGTGTCATGTTATATACGATTATCCCTATGTGTGGATTTAAATTCAAGTAACTGTTATGTGCTTGAATTATGATTATGTTTAATATCAGCTTATATTTCGGGGGTATAATGGAATACGACCACTTATGAGAAGTTGTAACATAAGGTGCTCGGGTTTCATTATACCTGTGTCCGTTTCCACCCCACTGCGGCCACAGTTTGGGGCTCAGTTACTATGGATATGCCTAAGCAGTTCATAGGATACTGATACCTTACATGGTTTCCTGAAAAATGGGTCTTGTAAGGCGTGAATAGGCCTAAGCTGTTCACACATATAGAGGATGGGTTCCCATGAGGATGTATGCCCATACCCATGTAGTACGACTTATTGTTCAGACGGGAAAAGGTAAGGTCAGGTAACGTAATGTGTTTACCGTATTCCAGATATGATGTTGAATAACTTGTTTATGTGTTGCGTCTTATTTGGCATCTTGTTGCATGCATAATAGCTTATTGAGATTCTTTCTCACCCCTTCTCCCTTTAATTTTTTTAGTTCCAGCTGAGACAGGTAGACCAGACCGGTGAGGCCGAAAGGGAGTTTGGACCGTCCTCTGGGTTGTCAGGGTACGTTTAGTGTTTGGGAGATGGGAGTTTGTGGTTGTTGTTATTCTTTGGGAAAAGAGTTGTGTATAAAGGTTTATAAATATTTTTAGTTGTACTGTTGTAAATTAAAACAGGTTATTGTTTGGTTTAAAGCAGGTGGATATCATCTCCTAGTAAAAAGGTCATGTTGTTTTGTTTTCAAAAGTTATTCAATTTTCCAATTATTTAAACAAAAAGTTTTAAAAATTTTAGGAGATTGTTTGGGGACCCGCCAGCTGGGGCACGAGTTTATAGGTCCCGGGGTTGGGGAGGCCCCACAGTCGGCCCCCAAGTTCTGGCCGCTGACGAGATGAGGGGCTATATAAGGGACGGACAGAACTGTGTCATTATTGTCATAATGTGTTTTAACTAGTTTGTCTACGTTCTGCAGCTCTCCTTGTCTCAAATCAGGGCCGGCCCACGACTTCTGGCCACTGACAAGATGAGGGGCTATATTTGGGACGGATAGAACTGTGTCATTACTGTCATTCTCGTGAATATCTAGTATCATGTGGTATTCATCATCTGCTTCAAAAATCAAATTTAGCCTGGAACTGGTGCTGATAGTTTTTACAGACTTAAGATTTTCAGGTTATCCTCTGACGTGTGTACCTCCACCTTTCTGGATGTTTTTCTACTCCTCATGACATGCTCCAAGAAGTCCTTGGGGGTTGTCCTCACACATCCGACTCCAGCACGAGTATGGAATTTAACTCGTTGGTAAGGGAGGGAGGTGACCAATCCAAGTTTTCCTTGACTTGGAATGCCTAGGATGGCGTGGTAGTCACTTGCCAAGTACATGACCACGAATGTTATTATGGCCTTTGCTCGGAATGGATGATCACCCACTTTCAGTAATAAGTCAATTGTCCTCATGGCGCTGACTTTGTGGTTGGTGAAGCCTTCTAGTCTTACAGAGTATGGCTACGGAATGCTATCCTTCAGATTCATCGTCTGTAAGGTAGAGTAATACAGAATATCTCGGGAGTCCCTCGAGTCTATGAGGAGTCTTTCGGATTCACAGTTGTCAATCCTCCCTTTGATTACCAAGGGTTTTTCGCGAGCCGCGTGACTTCCGGCTAGCTCATTAGGGGAGAAGCTGATGACTTTCTCCTCCTTATGAATCCACGCGGGGATGTGATAGACTTTAAAGAGCTCATGGATCTGGTCTTTCAGTTTTTTGTTGGAAACGGTCTCCTCTCGTATGACATGGAGTTTAGCCCTAGGAGGCATGTCTTCCTTTTCATTAACTTCGTCATCGTCGTCATCATTGTTTCTTTTTCGCTTGCTATCTTTTCTCATAACGTAGCGATCAAGATTTCCCTCGTATACCCATCTCTGGATCATTCTTTTGAAGGATATGTAATTCTCCGTATCATGATCGTGGTCTTTGTGGAAAGCACAATACTTGAAGCTGTCACGGTGTAAGTACCCAAATCTGGCTCATGCCTTCCGGTTAATTTTCCCGACATTTCGGTAAATTTTCCGGTAATTCCCCGGACCTTCCTAGTGTTCCGGAAATGTCCTGGAACAGTCCAAATCTAAATTAGGGCTGTAAGGAGCCTTCCTAATTAAGAAAACACGTTTTTCTTAATTAGGGGGAAGCTTCTAGAATGATGCCACCTTGCATGGTTCTAGAATGCTGAGTCACAATGGATAAGACCGCACGGCCTCATTTGCAAAGAGCCTGCAGCCGCACGGCTTCATTAGCCTTATCCAGACTGCCTATAAATAGAGCCCTCCTCTACCCATTTCAAAACACACAAGATATGAGAAAAATACTCAATCCACTCTGAAAGACGTGAAGAAACTGCTGGGAATTCAAGAAGAAGAAGAAGGAAGGCCAAGAAGCTTCATCCCTCCTCCTTGAAGACCAAAGATCGACCTCTCCTCCTAGCTCCGTCCCGAGAAGCAAAGGAAGTCATTGCTTAAAGATCACACCTCTTCCACCCCTCAGTCCCCCTCTATAGGGAATACGCTCCAGAAGCCTCCTTTCTCCTCACATACCCCTCAAATCAACCTAATCCTCCCAAATCCATCCCACACACACTTCCCACACACACACTTCCCACATACATCAAGAAATCAAGGAGTTCCCAAGGATCCAAGGCCTGAACTCAGTCTCCGGAGGAGGACGCTAGAAGGCTCCTATATCTAACTTGATATAGGAGTTGTGGATCTTCAAGGGTAACGAGTTTCTACCCCTTTTCCACTCTCTATTTTCCTTTGAATATAAAATCTATGTGTTACATGCATTGATAATATAGTATTCTGATTAAAGTTGCATGCTTTAGCTTCATATTACCCAGATCCACATTTTATTTCATTACATTTCATATAAAATCTTCGTTTTGACTTGGTTTTCGCATGAACACTCAAGATGAGTGTGGATCCCTCATATCCACACCCTCTTGAAGTGTTCATTATTGTTAAACATGCTCCCTGAGATTTGTTTGTGAAGTAACTTGACCATTTTGGTGCCTTGTTACCTCTGCAAATCTCAGTTGTTTAGGCTTCTGCAAAATGGCTTATTATGTCACGCGACATAGGCAGCCTATGTCGCGCGACATACATAGCCAGTTTGCAGACTCCTTATCTTTTCAGCTGCAATCTGGTGTTTTCCTTTTCTAATACACCAATCTGCATTTAAACTAAAACATTTGCATACAGAGCAGCATCTTTTGCATTTAAAACTCATTTTCATACTCAAAATGCATACTTTGTATTAAAAAATCATTCTTTGCCATTTTCATACATCATTTGTGCATTAAATGCTATTTTCCAACATAAAAATACATTCTTTACATAAAAATCTTTTCTTTGCACAAAAGGGCATCCCTTGCAACCAAAAGACATTCTTTACACTTCAAAAATGCCATCTTTTCACTAAAGTATCATTTTTACATGCATTTCCCCTTTTCCCCAACCTTGGAACGGACTGGTGTAAAAGTTCTCATCTTTGCATCGTTCCTTCCATCAAAGGTTCATGATTTCTTTAGGAAAAGGATAACCTTGAACCCTATATCTCCGATTATCGCTTAAGAATGAGTATGAAGCCTTTATACGAGCTCGGCGAAAGTCTTAAAGCGTAGGATTGATGGGCTAAGGACATTCCTTCCTAAAGAACCTCATCTTTGACCAAAAGAGAGTCATTCTCTCGATCACGCAAGTCCCGAGGGTCCCGAGGTTAAAATGCGATGATCACAAGTCATAAGATGAGGACGGGATCATAATCCCAAATACATAAATTCGAAGGAATCCGGCGACAACCAACAAATGGTTTGTACGTCAGGAAGATAACTTGGGACATTCCCCCTTTATTTTCAAACACATGCACACAAAGAAAGCACGCAAGCAAACACGATTAATGAAATCTAGGGAGACTTGCTCGCGACAAAGGCACTTTGGGTGAGCATGACGTTCTTCCCAAGGGGTAACTTAACCTCAGAACCCATAAAACCTTTTTCAAAGTTTTGAGGTAATCAAAATGGCGTGGCGACTCCGTTCTTCAAATAAATAGGATGTCTTCAAACTCGCGTGAATTCCAATAAACAAAAATTTTGGGCACACATTCACAGTTTGGCGACTCACTGGGACACCCGAAAAGGAGAAAAGCTTTATTTTCAAAACAAAAGTCGATACTTGGTATATAGGTGGACCCCACTTACCCTTCCTGTATCGCTCCCTAACCCGGGGCTTGGGATAACAAGGTGGTTTAACAATCCCACGTACCAGTACCCTTTTTTTCTGAAAAAAAAATACAAAAGGCTTTTCCCTTTTGAGCGGGTTAGACTCCCATCGCCGATTTCATTAATCGTGCTTGCTTTCTTTACCATGCATTGCATCATTTGCATCTTGGAATCTGTGCATACTTTGAAACGGGAAAATAACCCGAAAAATAGCAAAAGGAGTGGAACACGGAAAATTGATCCATGCGGTCGTGCGGCTCAATCCTCGTTGGATTCGGCCAGGGCGACCTCGGTGGCAATTCCACCAGGGAAAAATCATGGTTAATCAGCGGTCCTAGCGGCTTGGGGCTACTCGGCTCCATGATCGATGGGCTCCCGAAGAATTTACATGCTTACGTGTTGCGTTTTCCCCGTCCCGAAAATCATTCCTTTAAAACACATTTATGAAAATCTCTGTTTTAACTCAAAAAGGAACATTTTTAGGAGACCGCACACTACGCGCTTTGATATATCTGTACACTTTTGCACGCACGTCCTTCAAACCCGAGGGTGGTTCAGTGCAGTCACGGACAGCCTTACGATGCTCCCGGGCGCGCACGGAATCATCCCGAACCTCCCATGGCCGGCAGTGTCGACAATACACACAGGTGTCACACGTTTCAAAAATACGTGACTTTTGGTTGGTTTTTGGTCTAGTCCGTGTCATATAGCCCGATTGCATACCCACGTAAAGGTCAAGCCTTAGCTCATAACGGAAACCAAGATTTTCGCTCAAGCGGAACTCCGCGAAATTCCGACAAGGAAAATCGGGTGGGATCTTGACTCAGACATTGACTATTGACCTTGACCCGCACGGAATGCGTAAAAGTCAAGACCAAGTCTTTGCCAAAATAAAAGATCTTTCGCTCAGCGAAGCTACGCCAAAATTCCGACAAGGAAAAATTGGCGAGAGATTTGGCCGGCATTGACTTCGATTCGACTCACTGTAGCTGCGTATGCAACAAAGTTCAATGTGACACTGTGTCATCCGGCTTTGCCGCCCGACCCATGCCTATTATATTCTCGGACATTACCGAAAGTCAAAAAACGTCATTCGCTCAAGCGAAACTCTGTCAAAGATCCGTCGAGGCGAGAGAGACGAGACTTTCGCGGTATTGCCTTGACTATAATCCGCATCGCTCGTGCGTTGAAAGGTCCTATGACCCGCTAGACCCGATAGGAGCGTTCTTTACTCTCGGTTGGTGGGATCCGCGTGCCCTATAGGACCCTCGCCCGGGCATCCCACAGGGAGGTCGAAATAAGTGGAATACGAGGGGCTTATAGACGTAGTGACGGAACCCCACTCGATCCGGGATCTAGAGTAGTTGCGAAAAAGAAGGGCAAACCCCTTTTCCAACCAAATAGAAATAAATAAAAGACATTGTTTTAAGTAAATTTGAACAATTAATGTAATCATAATTGCATTTTCCTATCTACGATATCCTAATCGAGACCTTCTCGGTCCAGATCTCAGATTTTCTGTTAGGCCTTTCACGGTCGAGCCCTAATCGAGACCTCCTTGGTCCGATTTCCGATTTTCTATCCAGGCCTTTCATGGTCAAACCTAATCGAGACCTCCTCGGTCCGATTTTCGATTTTCTATTCCGACCTTTCATGGTCAAACCCTAATCGAGACCTCCTCGGTCCAGATCTCGATTTTCTGTTCCGACCTTTCGTGGTCAAACCCTAATCGAGACCTCCTCGGTCCGATTTCCGATTTTCTATCCCGACCTTTCATGGTCAAACTCCTAATCGAGACCTCCTCGGTCAGATTTTCGGTTTTCTATCCAGGCCTTTCATGGTGAGCCACTGTCGAGACCTCCTCGGTCCGATTTTCGATTTTCTATTCCGACCTTTCATGGTGAGCCCTAATCGAGACCTCCTCGGTCCGATCTCCGGTTTTCCGTCTCGACCTTTCGTGGTCAAATCCCTAATCGAGACCTCATCGGTCCGATCTCCGACTTTCCATCTCGATCTTTCATGGTCAAAACCCTAATCGAGACCTCCTCGGTCCGATTTCCATTTTTCCATCTTGACCTTTCATGGTCAAACCCTAATCGAGACCTCCTCGGTCCGATTTCCGACTTTCTATCCCGACCTTTCATGGTCAAACCCCTGATCGAGACTTCCTCGGTCCGATTTTCGATTTCCCATCTCGACCTTTCGCGGTCAAGTCCTTAATCGCGACCTCTTCGGTCCGATCTCTACTTCCAATCTTGACCTTTCAAGGTCTCATCTTTTCCGATCAATTAGGATTAGGAGAAAATGCGTTTCGAGCAAAAGTTAAAGCGATAAGGGCATGTTACTTGAGCCTTCAGCCTAAACATTTACCTTCGAGTCTAAACCTTACCTATCCCCGAGTCTAAACCTTGAGTCTAAACCTTGCCTATCCCTTTCCCTTGGCGAAAAAGAAGTGAGCGAAAATCTTGGGTCGGCGGCTTTTCGGTTCGAACGGTTCATCGGCTCGAGAGAGTCGAATGGCGATTTGACGAGAAAACGGTGAGGGTATGGGAAATCGAGATGATTAGGAAGGAAGAGTTAGTCACGGCTTTGGAAAATGCCCGGAAAGGATCATGAAGAAGCATTTGTCATTGCTCATCGGTGCTCTTCACCGCAATGGAGTCAAGTAACAATTGAGTCAGCGGTTCTGCGGTAGTGAGTCGAAGATGAGACTCAGTAGCCATCTCGGTTCCCCGGCCTATAACCAATACCTTCCTCCATCCACATATGATCCCTTGCCAAGGACCACTTCTCCTCGGTCCTTTCCAACATCCCGGCTCATCGGGGCCCCATTGCCCTCGGCTTCTCGGAACGGATTGGATTTCACCCCACTTATCCCTCGGTCTCGGCAATACACCTGCCGGTTTATGCTCCAACCTCACATAATCGGTTTGAGATATGTGGCTATGTTAAAGCCCCTATACACTTTGAATGTGATCATGAGTTACCAAAAGATGAACCGAGTTTTCATTTATTACCTCTGGGACTTAATGAATTCAGCCGTCGGTTCGCTACTACAAGTCACATTTGCCGATTCCGTAGCCCAAGAGTCCCAGATTGACCCACATGTGGCAATGTTGATGGAGCAAGTGAAACAGATGCAAGAGAAGCTTGACCTCATGATGAGTATCAATACTCCCTTGACCCAAGATGTCGGACCGAGGCAAGGAAATGACTCCACCGAGCATAACCCAATACCAAGCAAAGCAACCGTATCAGCTCGGCACCGGTACCTCACAAAGGAAAGAATGTCACGGCTTCCTTCGGCCAAATCCAACAGTGGAACCAATTGGACAATGGGAATCGAGTCTTGAGAATAACAAGGTCCCAGAAAACCTCGCTCCTTTCACTTTAACAATACGAGAGATGCCTTTAAGCAAGATTACGGAAGAGCTAGTGAAAGAAAAAGCGATAAAGCCCTTTGGAGAATTGGAAACCCGAAACCCCGGTATCGGAATGGACGAGACCAAACACTGTCGCTTCCATCAATACCATGGGCCACAACAACGACAATTGCACCGCTTTGAGGCATGAGATCCAAAAGTTGATAGAAGATGGGAAGCTTGAGAACCTCCATGGGCCAAAGACAGAAAATTATGACAAGAGGTCAATTCAAGAAGTGCAAGGTCGAAACGTCGGCTGGTGATTTTGGGATGCCCATGAGCAAAGTTTTCAATGATTTGGTGAAACAGAAGCCTTCTCACACCTCTCGAGAATCATAAGCCAAGAAACCCAAGTAGAGTTGACGGGGCCAAGTTACGTGAGGTACCACAAGCATTATGGTCATGTGACAGACAAGTGTGTGGAGCCTGAAGAAAGAAATTCGGTGGGCGATCTACGAAGGAAAGCTCAAGCTCCTGGCGCCCAACCCGCGAAGAGTAACTAGACTAGGGTTTACCTATCCTTAAAAAAAAAAAAGGAAGAAAAAGGAAAATAGTCTCTCGCCAACCTTCGTAGGTCCTAGTATTTTTCCTTTCAATTAAGTCCTCTACGGACATTGTATTGAATCTTCAATTTTCTATAAAAAGAGTCTTCTTGTTTTCTTGCTAGACTTAAGACATTATTTGCACACCTACATTACATTTAATGAAATGGTTTTATTTTATATGATCACTTGCATTGCTCAACAAACAATCTCTCGAAATAATTCACGTTCCGATTAATCAGTGTGAGAAAGTCAACTAATGCCATCAAGCCATACACTTTCCTTACCCCACAAAAGGCCTTCATCAAAGCCATACACTTTCCCAAACCATGTCCTCACCATCACCTTGACCAAGTCAACGACGGCGGCATTGTTAAGGGACAAAAAGGCCACTCGACTTGAAAGATTGACCCCGTGTCGACAACAACCTAGGAGCTTGGCTTAGACCTCAAGGGTATCAAGAGATGTTCAAGAGGGCTTGCCTTGGCCCGGGTGCTTCAAAAAAAAAAAAAAAAAAAAAAAAAAATGTAGTGCAAAAAGAGTAATACCCGGCTAGAGTGAAAATCCCAAAAAAGAGCGGAGTCTAGGCAAAAACGAGGTTGCACATAAAAAAAAAAAAAAAAAAAAAAAAAAAAAGGAAAAAAAATCTTAGTGCAAAAAGAGTAATGCCCAGCTAGGCTGAAAATCCCAAAAAATGGCAGTCTAGGCAAAAAACAGGGTTGCACATAAAAATAAAAGAAAAAAAATGAGGCCAAGGACCCAGCACCGCCAATCAAAAGCTTGACAAACAGACAAAGTCAAAGCTCGAAGAACAAAAGTTGTCGATAACAATGGGGCGGTCAAAGCAAAGCGAAGCATTTCATAAGCCTTTAGGCACGTGCAAATCCTTTCTTCCCAATGGAAGGAGAAGAGGAAGCAATCGAAGCCCGTCCAAGAATGACTTGGTCAAGGAATCATCCCGAGGCCCGATCCTCATCATCTCATCCTAAGCCTTTTCACTAATCCCAAAGCCCAAAACAGTCCGGCCAAGGCCGAACTACGGCGACCTGAGCTCCTCACAATGAGGGGAACGTAGGCAACCAGCAATGGTCCGGTCATAAACATATCCAAATTCCTGAAAACCCGGTCTCATCAATGACCTCTCTCCCATGGACACAGTCAAATCCCAGAAAACCCGGTCTCATCAACGACCTCCTTATACACAAACCTTTCTTTCACACCCAGCCAACCTTGATCCGCGACATTGGTTGACTTTCTCCTCATGATTAATAAGAATGTTTGTTCATATCGAGATTAGTGGTTGAATAACCCGAACATTAATAAAGGGTTTTAAGCAATCTTGTGATCATTGTAAATAAAACAAGTTTTCAGATGTCTTGACAAGTCTTCCTTTTCTACATCTTAGGAAAGATAGCGCTAAACACTGATTTTCTGTCAGCAGGGGCTTCCATACACTTTTACCAACCTTTCTACGCTTATACTCTCTCAAAAGAGTCAAACCCAAAGCGAGTTTTGTGCCTACATCGAATAAGGCCGTCGAAATAACACAAAAATCGGGATCTATTCCCACTTTTCGAAAAAAATATGCCCCTGCATGTATATATCTTCCTAAAAGTTCTTCTCTTCGTCCACATCTTCTTAAGGTTGACTGAGTGACTAAAAAAAAATAAAAAAAAAGGGAAGGAAAAGGATAGGTTTTCCCTCTTCTGCTACAATTCGCATTAGGGCTGCCTCGAAAAACTCTGTCAAAGCATTCCTTTAAACTGGGGCTTCTTTAGCCATGTTTAGGGTTCATATCGGGTTCTTCACTAGGTCCCTAGATGGATTCAGTCTTGGTCAGATCAATTTCAGAATCACGTTCGCAATACCAATCAGATTGGGATTTTTGTTAGGTCACCAGACTGGGGCTTCGCCAAGTCACTTCGCTTGCTCAGCTCATTCAACCAAGGTTTTGCCAATGAAAGAATTTTTCCTTACTTCAACAAGATATGGGGCTTTGCAGAAAGTTTTTCCTCAGACCGGGCTTCGATAAGTTGCATCCATCCCTAGAAGAAAGGATTGGTCACTTCAACACGTCTTGCTTTGGTTATAAAAGCTCGTCGATCAGCTTCAAGCGCCGAGTTTAAGAAAAGGACCTTAATCAGACCCGAGGTTCAAACCCAGTCTCGGCCTCAAGAGGGAATTCTCGTCCACGTTGACAACATCTCAAAGAACAGTTCAGTCAAATCCGCACCCAAGGGATACAACCCCACCCGTTTGAAACCCGTCTCAAACAATTCCCAAATACATTCCATATGTGCATCCAAACCCAGTCCCCTACCATGTTTCCAAGAGAAAAATCATCCCTAGGCTCAAGTAACGTGCCAATTGCTAATGATAACATTTTCTCCCAAAAGTGCCTTCGTTACTTCCGTTATAACGAGGTAACTCTAGGCGACAGGTTTCCTAATTGTCAAAACGTCGAAAATCCTAGACATCATTCCTAACTGTCTAGGTAAAGCTTGAACTACGATCAAGGCTTGATTCCTCCAGGATACGTAGGTAGCCTTTCATAAAGGTTCAGCCATCCGACCACTTTGGTCACCTTTTCCCTTCTCCATTCTCCAAGGGTGCGTAAGCTTTTCATAAAAGTCCAATTTTGTGACCATATGGGTCACCTCTTTTGATTTGGAACATTCTGTGAAGGATTGGTTGCTTGACCTCCTAGGTCACCCCATTTCCATCCTTAAGGGACCAATATCTCTTTGCCATTGTCCTAAGGAGACTGTGGTTTGTGACCTATTCGGTCACCCAATTCCAACCCGTGTCGGCAATTCCTACCCAAGGCCAAAAGGTAAGAGAAATGCAGCTTGGCTACTTATGTCACGCGACAAAATCAAGCTGGGCTGGCTACTTATGTCGTGCGACATAACTAGCCACATCGTACATCGACATCAAGAACTTCCTGCTTTCCCAGTGGCACTCCCGACTTGTCAATAACTGCAAATACCATCCATTCACTTCTCAGATGCATAGGGGAGGGTTCATTTACCCCGTATACACTCATGCATTCATTTACAAGCTAAAAATTCATCCAAGTCATCCATTCAAACCATTTGTACATACAAAGTAGATCAAGTCCAAAAGTTGTGCATAAAAAAATAATAACATGTGTTTTCCCCAAAGGGGGTACAATAGCCAAAAAGTCATAAATGTCTAAGGGGAAAGGGGGCTACTCTGAATCCTCTCCATCACCCTCTTCATCATCCTCTCCCTCATCTCCATCCTCGTCGTCATCCTCAGCCTCCTCTGGCTCATCGTCAGGATCGTCCGAAGGTGCCTCGTAGGCTATGGTCTCCGTGCGGTAATAGTCGTCGAGCTCGGTGATAACAGTGGAGTCAAGCTCATAGTCCGTGGCCGTCTCAGCTCCGTCCTCATCCTCATCCTCATCCTCATCATCATCATCAATCTCAATGGGTCTGTAAAGAGGTACATTTGCAGTCTTTGTCCGAGGCGTCGGTCCTCTAGTGCTCCCGCTGGTGCCCACGTCATCAGAGCGGCTCTTCTTCCTTCTCGGTTGGCCAGGTGGAGAGATATCAATCGAACCCTGTGACCGGCACTGATTCTTCCAGAAACTCATGCCTTTCTGGAGCTTGCCAATCATGCCCACAGCGCCGGTATATGCCCTGGTCAAGTGCCTGTAAGCCTGAGCTGACACCTGTTACAAGCATGACATAATAAGTGTCAGAATACAGTTCTTGATAACAGAGAGAGATGCAAGCAATCCAAAGAGGCGTAAGGAGCAATACTTACAGATCTAGAACCTCGCGGGAGCACCAGATGAGGATGAGTCTGGGACATATCAATGTGAGCTCGCCTCATGCGACCGCCACCCTGATAATCAATGAAAGTCGGGGGCAAAGGAGGTCTAGCAACATAGCCAGTCGAAGGCCCCACGCTATGAGCGCCATAACCAACCCTGGTCTGTGGAGACTGAAGATGCATGGCCACGTACATAGTATAGTCCCCCTCTCGTGTGTAAAGATGTGCCGCCATGCCTACGATCAAAGCATCTACATTCTCCAACTGGCGAGGCAACCACATCCTAGCTGGAGGATCATCAGGGATCCGAGCGTGCCTATTCGGCCCATGCTGTCTATACACCCTCTCTCCTAGATACAAGGCGTCTCCGGACAAGCCCACTAGCAGCTTGCGACACTCTGTCAAGTGCGCAGCATGATCTAAATCCAAAGCGCCATAACGACCACCCAGGGGAACAAGCTCATCCTCTCGTGGAACCCCTCTCGTGCATGTCAACGTATCATGATAAGAAGCAGTAATCCCGCACCTCGAGCCCTCCGGCTGCCCCGGGTCTGCTTCCTGGCATCCTTCGTCCACCGACGAAGAGCAGGAAAAGTGGTGGCAGGAAACTCATCCTTGATCTCGCCACTCATAATGCCTAAAATACTCGTATGCCCAAGCCTCGAAAAGGAGAAGAAGAAGTCAAAACAGGGAAAACAAGGGATATAATGAAATGCGCTAAGGAAAAGAGATCAAGGTGAGAGAATACCTCGAAAGCCGATGAAAGCAGGTGAAGTACTTCGCCTTCCCTCGACCACGGGGACGTCATCTAGGGCCAAATACATCTCGCCTAAGCGCCGCTCCCCAGGAAAGATTCCCGACGTATCCCGGGCTCTCAAAAGCTCCAATAGTGAAACCAAAGCGGTAGATGCGCTGTTGATGAACAAAGCATGTCGGAAAAGCCCACCCATACAAAAAGCTCTAGCCAATCTCTCGCCTCACCGGCTCTCAACGGGATCATCTACCACAGCCAGTAGTCCCCGCTTCCGCCCGAATCGGGCCATGTAGCACCCCAACTCATATCCATTCCCCTTCTTGATCCGGGGAACGAAACCAAGTAAGCCCATAAAATCATCATCGCAATAGGCCGGGGCTCAACTCCTGTACAGGCTCCTCTATGTAGAGCGGCTCATCCGTAAAAGGCGCCCTGTGATGACCGCAAAGTCTGGAGTGACCGTCGTCTCACCCCAAGAGAAGTGAAATGAGTGGAGTGGTCTCCCACCGTAACTCTCTCGAATGCCCTCACTAGATCCACACTCCTGCGAGTGCCCCGATGGCCTTCGCCATCTCAAAAATTGCCCTAGCCCAAGAACGTAAATCAGGCCCTTAGGCGAGTCCACTCCGCTTCCTGGCTACCCGGCAAGCTATCCCATAGCCTGCCAATCACCTCAGGGGAGCCACGGGTGCGCAATCCCTGCAAGAAAATATGGCACAAATATTAATATTTCGTGCTATTTCTGAAAATCATCTCAAGCAAAAAATAGGTCAAAATGGATCAATGTATGGCATGCATTTATGCATTACATTTCCTAGATTCATCTATGTTCACATGCCAGTCATGTCAATAGCACGCCTAAAAAAATCGGTTCAAATCAATTTCGCCCAAATTGAAAATTTTTCAAGAAACCCTAGGTTTCTTACCTCTTCGTTCTTCGCGACATCCGAAGTATGCTCATCGAGCTGTGGGTAGAAATCTCCTCTTGGTGCTTCCGGAAGAAACGGCCGTTGATTCCTTTGCACCCCCTTCCTCCGAGTAGCTAAGTTGGCATGTTGAGAAGCCCTCTTGGTCGGATAGAGCCTAGGAGGCATTCTTCAAGTGGAATCGGACTAAAGAAGTGTTTGATTTCACTCAATATCCCTCGAATCTCCCTCCGATGTCGCTCTCTCTTCTCACCGTCGCCTCCCTCTCAATTTCAAGTTCAATTGATTTTCAAATGGCGACCGTGCGTATTTTTAATGAATTGTCAAATGGGCCTCTTATGTCGTGCGACATAATAGGCCTCTATGGCTTGTTTTTACAATTTTGCCCCCGAAGGCTTCATTTTACAAATTTTGTCCCCCGTAGACTTTGTTTTACCCTTTGTGCCCCCGGCATTTTCAAACATTTTCAATTAAATTTTCCCTCCAGTGCCTCCCGAGGCTTATTTTACAAATTTACCCCCTCGTGGCTCATTTTATTTGCCTTTGGCATTTTTAATTCACTTCTTTTACAAAAATTATCAGGATACGTCCTACTTTCTTTACAAAAAATCATCGAGTCCTTCTTACTTCTTTAGTCTCTGTTTTTTTTCCGTCATAAAGAAATAAAGTCATCTAGCTTTAGTAAAGAAATAACGTCGTAAGCTTTAGCTTCCGTTAGAATGAAATAATGTTAGGTCGTAACTCTAAATTTGTGCAACCACTATCCGCGAATAGTGACGAATGCCTAAAGTTATTTCACTTAGTGGCTGCAAACCACTATCCGCGAATAGTGACGAATGCCCAAGTTATTTCAATATTGTGCAACCACTATCCGCGAATAGTGACGAATGCCCAAGTTATTTCAAATTGTGCAACCACTATCCGCGAATAGTGACGAATGCCCAAGTTATTTCAATTTGTGCAACCACTATCCGCGAATAGTGACGAATGCCCAAGTTATTTCAATTTGTGCAACCACTATCCGCGAATAGTGACGAATGCCCAAGTTATTTCAATTTGTGCAACCACTATCCGCGAATAGTGACGAATGCCCAAATCATTTCAATTTGTGCAACCACTATCCGCGAATAGTGACGAATGCCCAAGTTATTTCAATTTGTGCAACCACTATCCGCGAATAGTGACGAATGCCCAAGTTATTTCAATTTGTGCAACCACTATCCGCGAATAGTGACGAATGCCCAAGTTATTTCAATTTGTGCAACCACTATCCGCGAATAGTGACGAATGCCCAAATCATTTCAAATTGTGCTACCACTATCCGCGAATAGTGGCGAATGCCCAAATCATTTCAAATTGTGCTACCACTATCCGCGAATAGTGGCGTATGCCCAAATCATTTCAACTTGTGCTACCACTATCCGCGAATAGTGACGAATGCTCAAGTTTCCCAACTTAAGTTACCTCTATCTCCGTCATAAAGAGATAGTGCCATAAGCTCTAGCTTCCTCAGGTGACAGCCTCCAGTAATTGTCAAATCAGGTGACAGCCTCCGAATTGTCAAAATCCCAAGGATCCTAGACATCGTTCCTAACTATCTAGTGATGCTTGAACTACGATCAAGGCTTGATTCCTCCGGGATACGTAGGTAGCCTTTTATAAAAGGTCCAGCCATTCGACCACTTTGGTCACCCTGTTTCTTTGTCACTCCTCAGTGATAAAGCGCCCCTTCATAAAAGTTCAAATATTCGACCACCTGGGTCACTCCTAGCATATCCCCAGTAGGATCAATTGCTTGACCTCCTAGGTCATTTTCTCTTCTTTTTCCCAGCAAGAGACCAGTTTCTCTTCTTCCTTCCCCAGCGGATCCTAATCCCGAACTACGGCCTGGCTTGATTCCTCCGGGATACGTAGGTAGCCTTCCAAAAGGTGCACCACTCGACCACCTTAGTCTCCCAATCCGTCTCGCATTCGCCGCATCGGATCCTTTTCTATCGACAACCCCACTCGCCTTGCAAGTGACGTTGCCGAGGGGCTTCGTAAGTACCCAAATCTCGGCTCATGCCTTCCTCTAATTTTCCCGCAATTCCGGTAATTTTTCCTGGTAATTCCTGGATTTTCCTAAAGTTCCGAACAATTCTGGAAGCTGTTCCAAGCCTTTTAAGGGCTGAAGGAAATGCTTGGTGATTAAGAAACACGTTTTTCTTAATCCCAAAACCCTTCTAGAAGACTGCCACCTTGCATGTTTCTAGAAAAATCCAGATTTGGCTACTTATGTCGTGCGACATAACCATTTGCAGAAGAGTTCTAGAAGGCCGCACACCTCGGCATGTTTCTAGAAGAATCAAAGTGGCCCTACCTCTATGCCTTTGCGACATAACCACAAGATATGAAAGTTACAGAACCATGCCACCTTGCATGTTTCCAGAATTCAAGAACAGGAAGCCATGGCTGTTATGTCGTGCGACATAACAAGCCCATGCAGTGCACTCTATAAATAGAGGTCTTCACCTCTCATTTTGACACACCTCCTCCACCCTCGCCCCCTCTATAGGGAATACGCTCCAGAAGCCTCCTCTCTCCTCACATACCCCCCAAATCACCTCAATCCTCCCAAATCCATCCCACACACACTTCCCACACACACACTTCTCACATACATCAAGAAATCAAGGAGTTCCCAAGGATCCAAGGTCTGAACTCAATCTCCGGAGGAGGACGCTAGAAGGTTCCTATATCTAACTTGATATAGGAGTTGTGGATCTTCAAGGGTAACGAGTTTCTACCCCTTTTCCACTCTCTATTTTCCTTTGAATATAAAATCTATGTGTTACATGCATTGATAATATAGTATTCTGATTAAAGTTGCATGCTTTAGCTTCATATTACCCAGATCCACATTTTATTTCATTACATTTCATATAAAATCTTCGTTTTGACTTGGTTTTTGCATGAACACTCAAGATGAGTGTGGATCCCTCATATCCACACCCTCTTGAAGTGTTCATTATTGTTAAACATGCTCCCGAGATTTGTTTGTGAAGTAACTTGACCATTTTGGTGCCTTGTTACCTCTGCAAATCTCAGCTGTAAAGCCTTCGCAAAATGGCTAGTTATGTCACGCGACATAGCTATGTCACGCGACATAAGTAGCCGCCGTAGAAGCTTCACAGCTTCAAGCCGTAATCTGATGTTAAACCCTTTAAGCTATAACCTGATGTCTATCTGCAATTTAGATAGTATCTATGTACATACTATGTCATCTTTTCATTAAAATATCATTCTCATACATAAAGGTGCATCCTTTACACCTAAATCCCATTTTTCATGCATTAAAATCATTCCTTTTCCATTTTAAAAAAAACCCCTTTTCACATTAAGGATGCATCTTTTGCATTTAAAACTCATTTTCATACTCAAAATGCATACTTTGCATTAAAAAAAATCATTCTTTGCCATTTTCATGCATCATTTGTGCATTAAATGCTATTTTCCAACATAAAAATACATTCTTTACATAAAAATCTTTTCTTTGCACAAAAGGGCATCCCTTGCAACCAAAGATCATTTCTTTACATAAAAAACATCCATTTGCAATCAAATGCATCATTTTCAAACCAAAATGCCATCTTTTTTGCTAAAATATCATTTTTACATGCATTTCCCCTTTTCCCCAACCTTGGAATGGACCGGTGTAAAAGTTCTCATCTTTGCATCGTTCCTTCCATTAAAGGTTCATGATTTCTTTAGGAAAAGGATAACCTTGAACCCTATATCTCCGATTATCGCTTAAGAATGAGTATGAAGCCTCTATACGAGCTCGACCGTCTTAAAGCGTAGGATTGATGGGCTAAGGACATTCCTTCCTAAAGAACCTCATCTTTGACCCAAAAGAGAGTCATTCTCTCGATCACGCAAGTCCCGAGGGTCCCGAGGTTTAGAATGCGATGATCATAAGTCATAAGATGAGGACGGGATCATAATCCCAAATACATAAATTCCAAGGAATCCCGAGCGACAACCAACAAATGGTTTGTACGTCCGGAAGATAACTTGGGACATTCCCCCCCCTTATTTTCAAACACATGCACACAAAGAAAGCACGCAAGCAAACACGATTAATGAAATCTAGGGAGACTTGCTCCGGCAAGGCACTTTGGGTGAACGCCAAACGTTCTTCCCAAGGGGTAACTTAACCTCCGAACCCATAAAACCTTTTTTTCAAAGTTTTGAGGTAATCAAAATGGCGTGGCGACTCCGTTTTTCAAATAACTCGGATGTCTTCAAACTCGCGTGAATTCCAATAAACAAAAATTTTGGGCACACATTCACAGCAGGTCGTTCATTGACCTGAAAGGTGTTACCCTTGGGTCGTCCTCCTCAAATTCTCCAAGGACCTCTTAAGTGGGAAAACCCAGGCTCTCATTTTCAAAACTGAACTTTACCAGAATTGAAGAACACTCAATCAATGGAATTTCCCTCCAAATACCCCTAGCGCATTTATACACCCTTTGATTTAACCCAAAACCAAATTTAACTCCTCTCTCAAAGCTCACCGTTCTGGGTCCCATTAAACAAATTCTTAAACCCCAAGAAAAACCCAGAAAATGAAGAACAAACGAAGAAATTACCTCGTACTGGGTTAGAAGTTGCGTTTTCCGATGAGTTTACCGGCGACAGGTCAAAGAAATCCCTAATCCACGCTGCTGGGTTGTTCAGAGGCAGAGAAGCCAGAATCCTCAAATCGCCGGAAAACGTAAGCACGGTAGCCGGAGTTCTTGCTGGTTGCCGGAAAACACTTTGCTATTTGCTCTCAAAATCTAAGATGCAGAAAGTTTGAAATGGAGGAGGGAAGAAGCTTTTATACTTGGGGAAGATGAGGGGTTTGTGCCTGGGAAATCCAAACGGCGAAATGATGGGAGCATTAAATACTCTCTGTGATTTTCGAGGAGAATGTCCCATCATGGGACGCGTGTCAATAATTGAAGAGATCATGGCCCTCCACGTCATCGATGCTGACGCCATCTCAATTCAAATTTCAAAACTGACGGTCGTACGGATAACCCTAAGAAAAAGCACGAACTCCTGACCCGTCAAGACGACCCATGAGTTGGGGGCCACTGAACGGGATATTTCGTGATGGGCGGGGCCCAATACATATCTACGAGCTATGGGCTACCAAGCCCACAAAAGGATCAAGATCAATGAGGCCCATCAAGGTTTGGAGACATGGCCCGTCGATACGCTAGATGGCGGTCGTCGCCAATGAGCGACCAAGCTCATCCAACGACGAGCCTTCCCTTCACAAGTCAGAATCCATTCCAGCGTAGGACGACGGTCGTCACCATTGAGCGATCTGACTCGCTCGCCCACTCGCTCGTCGCATCTTGATAAGGCGACGACCTTCCTGGACATACAGCTCCAAGGTCGTCCCTTCACTTAGCTTCCTCAATAAGCTTGATTAATTAGCTATATTGGGGTAGAGTCAGACCTGACACTGGGACATTCTGGGCGTGCAATCATGGAAACAGTAATAACACCAAAAGGTGTGCAGGTTGACTTTCCTTTATAAGCCAAACTACTTATCCGTGTCAGACACAACAGTGTCCTCATTTAGGCGGAGCAATCATGGCGTGACACGTGTACGCCTAGGGAATCAAGATGATCCAACGGTTGGCAGCAACCCAATCCAACGGTTCAGATGAAAACCCTAATATCACCTCATCCACTATAAATATGGGAACAGAATCATGGACTAAGGTAATGCTTATTTGCATGTTCACGTATACACGCTTTCCATACTATTTTCACTATTTTTCAGTCCACACGCTGATTCTCACTCCGGAGGGGCTTGCCGGAAGACCCCCGGCGCAGTTTCACGGTTCTTTTCTTGTGGTGTGCAGATCACGAAGTCAACTCAATTATCTCGCTGGACATCAATACCTGAGCCCAAACACATTCCTGCACCATCAATATTTATTACTCCCTCCGTCCCATAATAGCTTACTCGTTTACTGTTGAGAACGAAAAATAAGGAATAATGTTATTAAAGTAGGAATTGTGAGTGGGTAGGAGAGAGAAAGTGGGGTAGAGAATAGTAAGTGAATAGTTGTTGTGAGTATGACAAGTGGGTCCCATAAATAAAGAAGTATTAAAAAGTTTCATTTTAAGGAAAGTGAGACTTTAAAGTGAGACGCCCAAAATAGCAATGGGTAAGGTAATATGGGACGGAGGGAGTATATATTATTATATAAAATAATGCTATAATATAAATTTATCAAAATTAAATGGGGTTTAATAAAACTAAATAATAATTTTAATATAATTTTTTAAAAAAATTAAAAGTACTATAAAAAGGCATTTTCCAAAAATTAAAGGATTTGAACGACAGTAACTTTACCACTGACGCAAAGCAGCTAGTTTATTCTCCTTATACTATACTAACCTTTATCCCACCTCAAACAAACAACAAGACTATTAGTAAAATGGATGTAACTAATACTCCCTCCGTCTCAATAATAAGTTTATTATTTTGGCTCTTGCACACAAATTAAGAAAATTGGTAAGTAGAGAAAATATTATGAGTATAATAGTAAAATAGGATAGAGAATGAGTGGAGGAAATAGTAAATTTGAAAAATATTGTGAGTATAATAGTAAAATAGGAGAGAGAATGAGTGGGTGGAATAGTAAAGATTTTTTGCCATTTTAGGAAAGGTGAAGGTTTAAACGGGACACCCGTTTTGACAAAAAGTGAAGTTATTAATGAAACGAAGGAAGTATTTAACTAAATAACAAAAACTCAAAAAAAAAATTAAAAAAATTTATTATATTACAATTAGTAATACTTTCATTAACAATTTTTATTTGGATCATTATTTTTTATTTAAATTATTAGTAATAAATAATGGAGTTACACTAACTTACCCAAATAGTTTGTTTATATTTATCGATAAAAGTCAAGTTCCACATTTTTGTAACATCTAGAATCACTTTGTGATCTAAAGTTTGACCCAACTCCTTTCTTTATGGTTCGAGATATAAAAGAAAAAGGTGGTTGTGAGTTCGAGTTTTATAATA
Organism: Adenophora triphylla var. japonica; assembly: GCA_022495995.1. Taxonomy (NCBI): domain Eukaryota; kingdom Viridiplantae; phylum Streptophyta; class Magnoliopsida; order Asterales; family Campanulaceae; genus Adenophora; species Adenophora triphylla. The sequence continues at coordinate 266,746 of JAFEMH010001415.1, read as the reverse complement.
AACCAAAAAATAAAAAAAAAATAAAAAATACAACGAACATTTTGAACTCTTTAGGCTTCGCTTGGCATCTGAAAATGAGTGTGTGGAAATGGAATGTAATATCTATTCAACCGAAATTTTGGAATGATGAAAGTTTTATATTCTCATACTCATGTTCTCTGCTAAGGTTTTAGTTAATACTCTCTCCGTCCCTAAATGTTTGTCTCATTTGACTTTTCAAATATTTTAATTTAATGATTTTGAAGCTTTAATTTTGATTATTTTTACGAACGCTTTGAAAATTATTGATAATATACACCGCCATTATGTAATACTCCGTCCCTAAATGTTACAAGTTTTGAAAATTTAGTGATTTTGAAGCTTTAATTTTGAAAATGAGACTAATTTTTTGGAACAAATGAAAAGGAGAAATGGGACAAACATTTAAGGACGGAGGGAGTATATGGTTATTAGTTCACCGTTCCATCGTTTGGCTACGTACTTATGGGTAGAGTGTAAGTGGTTTGTTTCAAACTACGGTTTAATGCCAAACTGAATCAAACAATTCAGTTTGATTTGATTCGATTTTCAAATATGAATGATTAATCAATCTCAAATATTGTCAAATCACATTATTCAATTTGGTTTGTGGTCTAACCCTCCATACCTAATCAAACCGAACCAAACCAATCACAGTTTGAGACCGCGAGACCGAACCACCAAATCAAACCGCGAGACCAAATCACTAGATCAAACCACATTACAAAAATTAATCCTAACCCTCGTTTTTTTTAATCTTATTTAATATTTTCGTATAGTTATTAATATTAACTATTAGATCAATAAAGAAATCTACACTACACAAATTAATTCTAACTCCATTTTTGTATCTTATTTAATATTAATTTCATTATTTATTATCTTCATTGCTACACAAAAATAACCAAGTTCTATCGACGAACGACATTGTAAAGTATTTTTCTTCATTCGACATCTCTCTTTTCCTCCGACTTTCTTACTAAACACCTGCATCTTTCGCTTTTTATCTGTGATCACGAAAAGTCTAAATAAATCTGATAATAAGTTGAAGTCTGAATCGCTGTTTGAACTATAGTATAAACCATATTATTAACCACGGTCTTGACCTTGAACCAAAACAAAATTATTAATGAATAATGGAGTTACGCTAACTTACCCAAATAGTAGTTTGTTTGGTTGGATAAAATGTTGTAACTTAATTTTGCGATGAAAAAAGTCAAGTCTCACACTTTATAACATATTGAATCACTTTATGATTTAGAGAGTGCGACTCATCTCCCTACTTAATGGTTTGAGACATAAAAGAAAAAGGCAGTTGTGGGTTCGAGTTTTATAATAATAAAAAAAAAAAAAAAAAAAAAAAAAAAGTACAACCAACATTTTGAACTCTTTAGGCTTTGTTTGGCATCTGTAAATGAGTTTGGAGCCGAAATTCTTCTCAAAGGGAAGAATCAAAATATATTTTGCTATTGGATAAAATTTAGCTGCTATATAAAAGTTTAATCTATAATATATTTAATATTTTTCTAAATCATATTTCTTTATTTGTGTTTGTGGGTGATATTTTTGATGATTTTATACTATTCTTCACAGAACATTCAACATTGTACATAAAAATAAATTTGGCTCAAACAAATTTGGGCTAAAAAATAGATTTTAATATAATTCGGATCGGGTCGGAGCGGGGCGGGGCGGTCATGAGTTTTGAGTGTTCGGGTCAGAGCGGTCAATGGGTTTTGAGTGTTCGAGTCCAATCGGGTTCGAATTATGGACAATCCAACCCAAACCCAACCTGTTGCCCTCCCTATCCCTAGGACCACCAAACATAGTTAAGTATTATGCAGGAATCAAATACCCATTTTGGGCAGTACAAAGTTTTATGGGACGAACAAAAAGGATATTAGTGCAAAGTTCTAAGGGATAGAATATTCTCCAAGCTAAAGGTAATGATTTGCAGCATATGAGCAATAGCAGAAGACTTTAAACCCATTTTGTTAACAAGAAATACATAACTTCATTAATATACTTTGAGACTTCTTGATAGCCATGGAAATCTCATCTTCAGAACCACCCCATCTCTTAAAACCTCCACTTTCTCTTCAATGGTAGTTGTAACAACTTGATCATCCGACACAAGCAAATCTTTAAGCACATCAAAAGTTGGGAGTATAAAATTATTCATGTTTCTTTTCAAGATTTTCGGTTCAGCAACTACATTTTCCACAAGTTAAATGCTAGAAAGATTTGAAGGGTAAAAAAAAAAAAAATCAAACTTGGGCAAAAGGGTCGTTGTATATGATTACAATATAGGACGTGTGTGTATGCTTTCAGTCTTTCACAATGCTGGAAACATGGATTGTGAAGAAACCATAGTTCTTGAAAATAGAAAGAACAATCTCGGGTTGTTTTGGGGATTAAGAAATTGAGGAACTTGAAAGCTGAAACAACTTCTTCTGGAGATAACCCAAATGAGTTTATGAGGTGATGGATGAACTGTAAATGAGTGTTCTTTTGAAGAATCTACAGGGGGATTGGAGCTTGTAAATATGATGATGATGACGATAAAATAATATTGAGGAAAAATTGTCAGTAAACTAGTAAATAAGTTCTAAAGGGCAAAGAAAATGGGGGTAATTTGTTGAACTAGAGATGAAATTAAGCGAAATTGCGAAAACAAAGTTGGGGGATAAGAAAATTTTACTCGCCTGAGTTGTTGCTAGAGATGAACTTTTGAAAGTTCGGAATTAGGGATCCATATACCCTCCCCTCCGCTAGCAAGAACCCTAGAAGGAAAGCCACTATGTAAGGAAACCTGGGACTCAGGTGTTGAAAATAGAACAGGTGCAACGGGCTCTCCCCTACTCCGCTGCAGCGTGTGATGAAGATTTGACAGCATCCCACTTTTTGGAGATGGACGGACGAGATGGATGGGCATCACAAAAGCCTAAATAATTTTGGTGGCACAACTCACGAGAATGAGGCGTGGCTTGCTTTCTCGCTGTTAAAGATCATAAAGACAAGTAGTTCTAGGTATGAAACAAGGGGCAGCTCATTGCAATTTGACAGCCCTGCTGCCAAATTTAAGTAGTTTGAAAGGCCAAAGGAGTCTAATGTCTGATGTGCTTTTCAAGTAAGGGAAATAGAAAAGTTCGCGACTTTGCAACTTCCCACGTACCAAAAAAAGCATGACCAATCAATCAACCCAGAAACCAGAAATGATAATTGCATAATGTTTCAAGAGTGAGTGACAAAATACATAATGAAGAGGTCAAAATAAATACTCCCTCCGTCCCTAAATGTTTGTCCCATTTGACTTTTCAAACATTTTAATTTAGTGATTTTGAAGCTTTAATTTTGGTTATTTTTACGAACGCTTTGAAAATTATTGATAATATACACCGCCGTTATGTAATACTCCGTCCCTAAATGTTACAAGTTTTGAAAATTTAGTGATTTTGAAGCTTTAATTTTGGAAATGAGACTAACTTTTTGGGACAAAGGAAAAGGGAAAATGGGACAAACATTTAGGGACGGAGGGAGTACTTGATAAAGAAATTATATCATAGTTTCAATAGAAAATGTAGCTCTAATACCGAGTACCAAAATTCAAAAGATACCACGAAGGCATGAACAACAACAGGCTAATGTAGATTGTACCTCAAGTTGCAAGATCCAAGCTTTTCTGATATAGCGTCAAAAGCTCAGGAGCTTCCTTCTCATAACTCTTGCGAATCCTACATATAAAATCACTTTCGGTGAGCTGCAACCAACCACAAAAGCCAGACTCACTGTGCTTCTCTATCAAACCTCTATCCAGCAAAACTTGATAAACTAAAGACCTAGGAATAATCCTCTTCTCCAAGCTCAGGGTAAGAAGTAATGGCCTAAATGCTACAACTGAAGACTCCAATCCCATTTTGTTAACAAAAAATTCCATGACCCCGTTAATTTTTTCAGCAGACATCATGAAGCTAATAGGACACTTCCTGAAAGCCTCAAATAACTCATCTTCAGACCAACCCCATTTCTTGAAAAGCTTCACCTTTTTCTCCCAAGTCGATTTACTCATTTGCATAAAAGCTCGAACTGCCACCAAAAACTTCATCTGAGAAGGGTCAAACCCCAATTCCTTAATTTTGTCCACATTTCTCCTAAACTTGTCTGCACTAGAAATAAAAGCCCTAGGCCCACGCACAAGAAAATGTACAATATTCGATTTGGGCACACCTATTTGCTGCAAAAACTGGATATTTGGTACGAAATAAGCTTGAAGGTCACTCTCCAAAAGACTCGGCCACCGTTTGATTACAGAAAGAGCTTTATCATCTGATTGCAGCAAATCTTCAAAGTATCTGAAAGTCGGGACGAGATGGTTCTTTAAACTTCTTCTCAATATAATTGGTCTCGACGTAACAATCTTAACTAGGTCAGTTCTAGAAAGACCCACAGAGCTGAAAAAATTGAATTTGGGCAAAAGGGATTTTTCGGGATCATAAAGAAGAATAACAGGAAATCTTCTAACCACAAGCGAAATCTGGGTATCTGTAAAACCAAAGTTCTTGAGAAATGCAATTACCAAGCCTGGTTTGACATGGGTCTTAATGTTCATCAAATAGGAAGCAGAAACAGCAGATTTTGGAACAAACCCACAAGAATTTATGCCGTAATTGACTGTAAATGAGTCTTTATTTGAAGCTTTAAAAGCAGAATTGGGAGTTGATGATGATGGCAGTGAGTGAGAAAACAATGCATCATTGGGGGAGATTCTAAATGAAACCCTAAGAAGGGATAAAATTCTACGGCTAGAGATGAAATTGATCATCGGAAGGAGAGCTGACTTTGATTTGGGTTTCTAAATTTCTGATCCGTTAAACCCAGAAGAACCCTAGGTTGAAACTTTGACTTTGAGGGGGCGTTTGGTTCGGTGGAAAAAAAGGTGAAGGAATGGAATTGTCAATGGAAATGAATTCCTTAAGGAATTGAAATGGAAAAAAACTGGTTAACCTCCTCCGTTTGGTTGGCACGAAATGAAATGGAATTGTCATTCAATTCATTGGCAAATCATGTTTGGTTTGAAAATACAAATTATAGGAATGAAATGAAAGCATATAAAATGATCAATTTACCCTTTTTAAAAAAAAAAAATTTTGGAGGGGGGTGGGGGGGTTAGGTAGGGGGTATGCAAAATGAGTAAAAAAAAAAAATTTCGTGGGGGGTGGGGGTGGGGTGGGGTGGGGAGGGGGTGGGGTGGGGGTGGGGGGGGTGGGGTGGCGAGAAAAAAATAAAAATTTCATGGGGGGTGGGGGGTAGGGGGTAGGGGAGGGTAGGCGAGAAAAAAAATAAAAATTTCGTGGGGGTGGGGGGTGGGGGGTGGGGGGGTGGGGTAGGCGGAAAAAAATAAACATTTCGTGGGGGTGGGGGGTAGGGGGTAGGGTGGGGGCGAGGGTAGGCGGAAAAAAAAAATAAAAAAAATTTTTGTGGGGGTGGGGTGGGTGGGGGGGGGGAGGGTAGGCAGAAAAAAAAATTAAAAAAAAAATTTCGGGGGGGTGGGGGGTGGTACGTAGGAAATTTGGGTAGGAGTGGGTAGGGGTAGGGGTGGGTAGGGTTTGGGGGTATTTTGGTCAAAAAAAAATTTTTTTTTCCATTGCCCTAAGAAATTGAACTTTCCATCACTTTTAAGAAGGAAAGTTGAATTCCTTCATTTGAAGGAATTCAACTTTCCTTCGGAATTTTTTTTTTAAAATCTTTGAACCAAACAGGGGAAAGGAATGGAAAAGAGGGAGTTTTCCATTCCTTTCCCCCACTTTCCTTCCAACCAAACGCCCCCTGAAGGTATGTACCGCAGCCTGAGTTCGTTTTATCGAAGGTTTAGTTTTTGGAATTTAATATGCTGTATTCACACTTTGTCGTAATTCAGAACAAAAATGGATGACATTTTTGGAATTTAATATGCTGTATTCACACTTTATCTTAATTCAGAACAAAAATGGATGACATTCGCAAAGGTTCATGAAACAGACGAAAAGTGTAAAGGTTCATGAAATAGACAAAAAGTGTAACGAGTAGGGATGGCCAAAACCGGCCTGGGCTCGGTTTTGGTTTGAAAATTGCCGGTTTCGATTCGACTAGAGTGTGAACCTTAATTGGTCCGTTATTGACTTCGGTTCGGTTATTTCGGTTTCGGTTTTCTCCCCGGTTTGCTTCGGTTTCGGGCTTTTTCGATCCGGTTTCGATCCGATTTTCTTGAAAATCAAGGAATTTTTATCCGGTTTCGGGTTTTTTCCGATCCGGTTCACCATTTTTGTGACCCTTAACCGGCCCGACCCCAAACCGATTCCGGTTACCCTGATTTCGGTTTTCTTGGCGGTTCATGGCGATTTCGGACTTTTTCGATCCGATTCCGGTCCAATTTGGCCATCCCTAGTAACGAGTATCTTATAAATTTACATTTTTGCCCTAAAGTTTAATAATTTTATGAAAATATGTTGTTGTAATAATTCTAATAAAAAAATATTACTATTAAATAATAACATATAAATAATTTTTAAAAATAATATAATACGTATAAAATAGAGAAACATTATAAAAGAAAAAATAGTTTTTGAATGATTTTTATTTACAGATTTCAAAAAAAATATATTAATTTGCCATAAAAAAATTACATATTCTTTAAGAAATTTATACTGATTTTCTAAAAAATAAAAAAAAAAACTTAATATCCTAAACATTTAAAATATAACATTTTTTCTAGCATATAAATAATACTTTTTAAAAAAAAATTCCCCATACTTCTCAGATAATCTAGCTGTCACATTGAAAAATTAAATTATTTATCAATGGCTTCTCTCTCTCTTCCCCACAAGCCACCGCCTCCCTAATTGTCGGTGAATACTCCTTTTAATAAGAATAATAGAAGAAAAATGTTTTTTTTTCGTTTTTTTTATATAACATATTTTCACAGTGGGATTATAATTTTCTTAAGAATGTAAATAAAAATTGGTATTTTTCTCTTTTAAGATTGCTCAATATTTTTCAAATATATTATATTAATTTTATTTATATGTTTTTTAAAATTATTTACATTTTATTATTCAATAATATTTTATTTATTAGTATTTATTGTTACAATATACTCTCTCCGTCCCATCCAAGTGTGCACCATTGACCAAGGCACGTCGATTAAGAAATATTATTAAGATAATAAAAATGTGTGGTAGAAAATGAAGAGAGGGAATGAGTGGAGTAAATAGTAGGTTGGTTGAATAAATTGTATGGTGGAGAATGAGTGGAGTTAATGAGTGTGTGGGGTAGGGAGAATATAAAATATTAAAGGACATACCATTTATGGTAGTTCACACTGGGCTGGGACGGACCAAAAGGGAAATAAGTGTACACTGGACTGGGACGGAGGGAGTATTTTATTTTTTTGACACGTGAACTTCAGGGACTAAAAATGTGAATTTGAAAGATGCTCGTTATATTTTTCGTCTATTTCGTTAGCTTTCGTCAAGTGTCAACCATTTTTGCCCTTGATTGCAACAAAGTGTGAATATAGTATACTCCCTCCGTCTCATACCTACGTGCACACTTTCTATTTTGGGCGTCCCAAACCTACGTGCACATTTCCTAAAATGGAAAGGAATCTTTACTATTCTCTCCACTCATTCTCTCTCCTACATTATTTTAATACTCACAACACCATTATAATTTACTATTCCCTCCACTCATTCTCTCTCCTATTTTATTTTCACACTCACAACACTTTCAATATAATACTCTCTCCTTAATTTACGTGAAAAGTCAAACTAGGCACCAAGGTCGGAGACGGAGGGAGTACTAAATAACAAAAAATGAAACTTTAGATACTAAATTGCAACTTCGTGTGAACTTAGTGACAGTAAAATGTTATTTCCCTTATACGGTGATAAATACACCCCTTATTCCCGGGCCAACATTTAACCCCTTATTCATAGGCCAACATTTAAATGAATTATTTAAAAATTTTAAAATAATTTTATAGTATTTCCATTTGTTCGATAACATTTTAAAATATCATGAACATAATAATTACTATTATTAGTTTGTCAAAATTCAATTAAATTATACTCCACCTTCTTTTCCAAAGCGGACGCATTGAAGGCCCACATAAAACTATGCTTCAAAGGGTCAAATCCCATTTCCTTGACTTTCTCCACATTCTTCCGAAAACTATATCAGTACGTCTCATTAGACCGTTACATTGGTAAGTAACATAGAATATAATATTTGGTTGGGGAACAACAAAGTTTGAACATTTTGTACCACGACTCGAGTCCCATAAACCAACATAAAAGGGGAACAACAAAGTTTGAACATTTGCCTTTGGGGTCGGGATCACCATTTTCCACCGTCGGAGAATCTTTCTTTAAGAAGCGGTGCAAGCTTAGGGTGATCAAGTAGAATAACATCTTCTGTTGCCATCTCTTGAAATCCACACCAGTGAACTTCGGAAGTTTCTCACCGTGACCCGGGTGATGCGGTGTAGGAGCGAGTGCAACATGGTTGAACGTAGCGTCACCTTGAGAAGGAGGCGTTACATTCCCTTGACCGGATGAGGTGGTGTCTTTCTCGGTTGCCATCTTGAAGGTCTTGAAGAAGCGTTAATAACTTCTTACGATTGTTGGACTTTTGGTAGGCTACTCAAGAACTTAACTGAAAACTTAACAGAAAAAGTAACGGAGATTGGAAAACTATGAGACAAGTCGAGTCTTGTATTAAATACAATCTCCGTAAGAAGTTATTGTCCCGCACAGGTGCTTACGGTTTCAATGGCAATCTTCTAGTAAGATAAAACGACTTTTAAGTATATGATAGGAGCACTCCAAATCAAATACTCTAACGAACAACACTATGTTTGAAACTTTGGACTTTGAAGGATTTGATGCAACAATATGCCAATGATTTGGGTATGTTTTTCTATCTTACTAGAGGGTAGGAAGGCTCAAATGACTGTCTATGTGAATTGAAATTCGGAGGGGAAGTATATAAGAAGAGTCAAAAAGTTTTGTGGCTTTTCACTTGAAAAGGTGCAACTTTTCAAAACAGCAGCAAGGGCACGACTCGTGCTCCTTGGCACGAGTCGTGCTCATGACTCGTTCCAAAGCAGTCCACTCGTTCTGATCAGTTTTGAGCCAAGGTCCATTAAGGTCCATTCGTGCTCACGACTCGTACTCAGAGTCCCCACTCGTCCTGATCAGCTGAGAGCAAAATCTCACTAGCCAAAAACACTGTTCAAATCCAATTAGATCCAAACGATCAAATTGACCCTTTTAACCAACTCTCGTTAAGTTACAAAACTTTGTCATTAATTTCTCATTCACCCGGAAATGGTTTTGAGACATTAAATGAGTTCAATAATCTACAACAAATGTAGAATATATTTTGTAACTAGTTTCGTTAACAAATAACGAACTTCCGTTAGAAACTAGATCAACGTTAAGTCAAACTTAACTTTCCGTTACCCATTTCCAACAATCTCCCACATGAATGACAATTAATGCATGAATGCAATTTCGTCCAAAGTTCTGGCAAACTATTATTACATCGGGATAGATAGCTTGTGGCCTTGAATCCTCCCTAGTGAAATATTATCGGATATACTAGCCATTTGGTAGCGAGTCGCTTTGAACCAGTGACTGTCGGATGTATACCAAGACAATAATACTCACATAATAACAGCTCTAACAATTGTTGTTCTCACGTTTTGTCCATTTCGGCCTTGGACCGTATCTCATTTATAAGCGTTACAATTAGAGGCGGCCTGATTACCTCTCGCTCTATAAGGAGTATCATGCACTACTCCACCCGTAGGTATAGAAATCATTAAAAGTTTTCTCAACTTAGCCTTACCACTACTGCATGTGCTTGTACTTGGATGTTCTGGGAATGAGTATTCCACATCTCCAGGTTAATAAACCGAGTTGTTGTTTCCAAGTAACTCTACTAAAACTTATAACTTGGTTGTCTCATTGAACCAAGGGCCTGGAATCTCCATTTTTCAAGGTTGAGTGTCCGCTATAAGTTCTTTTGTTGTGGGTTTTAAACCCATTCCCCTTAACAGTTTATACAGTTGATCTCGATTTATACCTTTGGTAAACGGATCCGCTAAGTTATCACATGATTTTACATAATCAATAGTGATAACGCCATTCTTGATCATAACAGCAGGCACAGGTTTACTCCAACAAGGAATATCCTCCAAGAAATTCTTAAGCCATTCTGCTTCTTCTCCAGCTTTATCCAAAGCTATAAACTCAGATTCCATCGTGGATTTGGCTATACACGTTTGTTTGGAGGATTTCCATGACACTGCTCCTCCACCTATTGTGAATACATATCCACTCGTGGACTTAGAGTCTTTCGTGTCCGATATCCAATTTGCATCACAGTATCCTTCTAATACTGCTGGATATCTCTTATAAAGTATCCCATGGTTTAATGTATACTTTAAATATCTTAGTACTCTCATTAGTGCTTTCCAATGATCAGTACTAGGATTACTAGTGAACCTACTTAGTTTGCTCACTGAATATGCAATGTCTGGACGAGTACAATTCGTTAAGTACATCAGACTGCCAATTACTCTTGCATATTCCAGTTGAGAAACTGGTTTCCCTTTGTTCTTGGCTAAATGTTGAGTCAAGTCTACCGGTGTCTTAGCCGGAGGATCATCAAAGACATTGAATTTCCGAAGAACATTCTCTAGGTAATGGGATTGTGAAAGAACTAATCCTTCAGATGTTCTAGAGATCTTTATCCCTAATATTACATCAGCTAATCCCATGTCTTTCATGTCAAAGTTCTTCTTTAACATGCCTTTGGTATTCATGATCAAATCATGACTACTTCCCATTATGAGCATATCATCTACGTAAAGACAAACTATTACAAATGATTCAGATGTTCCTTTGATGTAGACACATTTGTCACATTCATTAATCTTGAATCCATTTGATAACATAGTTCGGTCAAACTTTTCATGCCATTGCTTGGGTGCTTGTTTTAGTCCGTACAACGACTTTACAAGTTTACACACCTTTTGCTCTTTACCTGGAACAACAAACCCTTCGGGTTGTTCCATGTAAATTTCTTCGTCTAACTCTCCATTTAGGAAAGCTGTCTTCACATCCATTTGGTGTATCTCAAGATTATGCACGGCTGCAATGGCTATGAGAACACGTATAGATGTGATCCTTGTGACAGGGGAGTATGTATCGAAGAAATCATATCCCTCTTTCTGTCTAAACCCTTTGGCTACCAGCCGGGCTTTGTACTTATCGACAGATCCATCTGCCTTATACTTCCTTTTAAGGATCCATTTGCAACCTAATGGTTTGCAACCTGGAGGGAGATCAACTAATTCCCAAGTATTGTTGAGCATTATGGATTCTATTTCACTGTTAATAGCCTCTTTCCAGAACGAACTATCCGGACCGGATAAAGCTTCTTTAACAGTTGCTGGTTCGTTTTCTAACATGTAAGATAGAAAATCAGGACCAAAAGACTTTTCCACTCTTGCCCTTTTGCTACGTCTCGATTCTTCATCTTCTATTTGAGAAGGACCGGTTGTAGACTCATATGTTCTCTTATTAGAACCTATATCTTTCCTGTCCTTAGCCGGAAAGATGTTTTCAAAGAATACCGCATTCCTTGATTCTATAGTAGTTCCTACATGCATATCAGGAATGTCTGATTTGTGCACTATAAAACGATAGGCACTACTATTATTGGCATATCCAATAAAAACACAGTCAATGGTTTTTGGACCAATCTTGACTTGTTTCGGCTTAGGTACTTCAACCTTGGCCAAACACCCCCACACTTTAAGGTATTTAAAACATGGCCTACGATTATGCCATAATTCATAGGGTGCTTTATCAATACCTTTCTTGGGTATTTTATTAAGAACATAATTAGAAGTGAGTATTGCTTCCCCCCACAAGTTATCGGGTAAGCCTGAACTTATCAAAAGCGCGTTCATCATCTCCTTGAGAGTACGGTTTTTGCGTTCAGCAACTCCATTAGATTGAGGGGTATATGGAGCCGTTGTTTGATGAATTATGCCGGATTCCCAACATAGTCCTTCAAACGGTGCTTCATATTCTCCACCTCTATCGCTTCTAATTTTCTTAATCTTCAAGTTAAGTTAATTTTCAACTTCTTTCTTATAAGTCTCAAAAGCCACTAAGGCTTCATCCTTACTTCTTAAGAGATAGACATAACAAAATTTTGTGCAATCATCTATAAATGTAATGAAATACTTTTTACCTCCTCGAGTTTGCACAAGTTTTAAATCACATATATCGGTGTGAATTAATTCAAGAGGAGTCGTGTTTCTTTCTATTGCATTAAATGGCGACTTCGTCATTTTTGCCTCAACACAAACTTCGCACCTATTAGTCGAGTCGGATTTAGTCATTTGGATTAAATCTTGTCTCGCTAATTTCTTAATGGTGTCGAGGTTTACATGTCCTAATCTATCATGCCATAAATTAGAACTTTTCGACAAGTAAACATAAGAAACACAATTTTTATTCATCGCACCTCGGCGGATCACGTTCATTACATTCATCTTGAAAAGGCCCTCCTCGAGGTAACCCTTTCCAAGAAATAAACCATTCTTGGTTAGTACAAATTTGTCGGATTCAAATACTAGTCTAAAACCGGCCTTACTAAGCAAAGCGCCGGACACCAAATTTTTACGAATGTCTGGAACATGCAGCACATCCAACAAGGTTACTTCTTTTTCGGAAGTCATCTTCAATATCACATTTCCAATGCCTTGAACATCGGAGGTAGCAGAATTTCCCATGTAGAGCTTTCTTCCGGAGATGGGAGTATAGGAGGAGAAACTCTCCTTATTATCACAAATATGGCGGGTAGCACCGGTATCTATCCACCAAGCTTTTGGATTCTCCTCCAAGTTTGCAACGTTGGCCTCAATGATCATTGCTGCAAAGTCTAGGTCCATGTGGTCAACATTATTCGCCTCTTTCTTTGGGAGACGACAATCTTTTGCTAAGTGGCCCGGTTTGCCACAATTATAGCAAGACCCCTTGAACTTTTTAGAGCCCTTCTTCTTCCCTTTCTTAGCATTCCCGGCATTTTCGGAATGCTTTCTCTTTGTGCCACTTGTGCTAGCCTCGGCGAGATTGACCTTAGCCTCCATCTTGCCCTTAGCAACCTTGGCCTCGTTGATTCTATTGTTCTCTTCTATTTGAAGACGAACAACAATGTCTTCCAAGGACATCTCCTTGCGTTTATGCTTGAGATAGTTCTTGAAATCCTTCCACGAAGGCGGCAACTTTTCAATGATAGAGGCCACCTTGAATGGATCATTCATGATCATCCCCTCGGCATCAAGCCCATGTAGAATGATTTGGAATTCATCTACTTGAGTTGTTACCGATTTGGAATCGACCATCATGAAGTCAAGATACTTACCGACGACAAATTTCTTTGACCCGGCGTCTTCGATCTTGTACTTCCTTTCCAAGGTGTTCCACAACGCCTTGGCAATCTCGACATTACTATACACATTGTATAGTGCATCGTCAAGTCCATTCAGGATGTAATTCTTACACAAAAAATTACCGTGAGCCCAAGCCTCCTTGGCCATTTGCCTTTGGGGGTCGGGATCACCATTTTCCACCGCCGGAGGATCTTCCTTTAAGAAGCGGTGCAAGCTTAGGGTGGTCAAGTAGAATAACATCTTCTGTTGCCATCTATTGAAATCCACACCAGTGAACTTTGGAGGTTTCTCACCGTGACCCGGGTGATGCGGTGTAGGAGCGGGTGCAACATGGTTGAACGTAGCGTCACCTTGAGAAGGAGGCGTTACATTCCCTTGACTGGATGAGGTGGTGTCTTTCTCGGTTGCCATCTTGAAGGTCTTGAAGAAGCGTTAATAACTTCTTACGATTGTTGGACTTTTGGTAGGCTTCTCAAGAACTTAACTGAAAACTTAACAGAAAAAGTAACTGAGATTGGAAAACTATGAGACAAGTCGAGTCTTGTATTAAATACAATCTCCGTAAGAAGTTATTGCCCAGCACAGGTGCTTACGGTTTCAATGGCAATCTTCTAGTAAGATAAAACGACTTTTAAGTATATGATAGGAGCACTCCAAATCAAATACTCTAACGAACAACACTATGTTTGAAACTTTGGACTTTGAAGGATTTGATGCAACAATATGCCAATGATTTGGGTATGTTTTTCTATCATACTAGAGGGTAGGAAGGCTCAAATGACTGTATATGTAAATTGAAATTCGGAGGGGAAGTATATAAGGAGAGTCAAAAGGTTTTGTGGCTTTTCACTTGAAAAGGTGCAACTTTTCGAAACAGCAGCAAGGGCACGACTCGTGCTCTTTGGCACGAGTCGTGCTCACGACTCGTTCCAAAGCAGTCCACTCGTTCTGATCAGTTTTGAGCCAAGGTCCATTAAGATCCATTCGTGCTCACGACTCGTGCTCAGAGTCCCCACTCGTTCTGATCAGCTGAGAGAAAAATCTCACTAGCCAAAAACACTGTTCAAATCCAATTAGATCCAAACGATCAAATTGACCCTTTTAACCAACTCTCGTTAAGTTACAAAACTTTGTCATTAATTTCTCATTCACCCGGAAATGGTTTTGAGACATTAAATGAGTTCAATAATCTACAACAAATGTAGAATACATTTTGTAACTAGTTTCGTTAACAAATAACGAACTTCCGTTAGAAACTAGATCAACGTTAAGTCAAACTTAACTTTCCGTTACCCATTTTCAACATCACTCATCGGAATTTTGAGCTTTGGGGATGAAATTTCTTGACCTTGGACCCTCAAGCCGAAATTTTGAGCTTTGGAGATGAATTCTGAAAACTCACTCACCGGACATTTTCCATTTTGCCCTCGTACATTTGTCTCTTTCCCATTTTGCCCTTAAAAAAAAAAATGTATCCTTGGACACGGGCATGTACTAGTCTTTTATATTTTATACGGCAGACACATCACTTTTTTTTTAATTTCTTGGATAAAATACAACTATCATTCCAATAACAAAAAAATAGTAAAAAAAAAAAAACAAAGATTGACAATTTAGAGGCTGATATCTTAAGATTGTCTAACAAGCGAGGTCTGGAATTAATTTTTGCCCGCCTCATTAGGGCTCCATATGTATTTTTTTCACCAGTTAATTGTTTTTAGACAAAATTCATTGAAAAACTTGTTAAACTCCCATGTGTCTCGCACATGATTAACAAATTAATTAGTTTTGAACATACCAAAAGTGTCGAGTTGGGCCAAAGGAGTAAAGCCCAATCACAAGCAGCCTTGGCCATCACATTCTCAATGAGGCTGACTCAATCAGAACAAGGCCCAAAGCCCATCTCTTGTATCACCGACTAAGCCCATGGTCCGACCTATCGTGTCCCGACCTAACTTAGTCCGACCTAATGATCCATATCACAATTCGGGTACGAACCCCGCTGCCCGACGGGCCAGGTCGACCATTCCATGAGTGGCGACCTCGACCTAATCATCAAGTATCGACTGGCATGTGTTGATGCACGTGGGTCAATCTTTCCATAACAAGATCCCTATAAATCGTGGACGGTTACATGTGCACGTTCCCACAAGCATAACTGCCGCTATAATTTCGGAGCTCGTGTAGCCCTATCATTAAACTACCTACACCAACTATAAATACTTCATCACTACCAACGGTGCGAAGGTAACTGCCATTTTGTATTCTGAGTTCATTATTCAATACATTTTGAGCTATACAACCGTGATCTTACTCACGCCCGAGCGTCTTCGCGGAGACACATCCGGCTAGTCGTGGGTTCTGTTTTCAGTGTCAAGAAGTCAGTGATCACCCCGCCACGTGGAGGAAGATTGATAAGCACATTTCCCGCAAAGCATCAGTTTGGTTCCATTGCCGGGAAACGTGCTTAAGCTTGACCTCGAAAAGTTCGTCAACCTACAACCATGGTAACCCTGCACGGGCATGTTGAAGATGCTTCAAGAATTCATTGAGGTGAACAACAACCCCAATACAAACGCCTGAAATCTCAATGTCAATGCCGAAAACTTGAACTTGCCTCCTCCCCCACCAAATCGTCCTACGGCAGAGCCACACGCTCTACTAGTGTCGTTGACGGCAGTGGGATTGCCCGACACGAGGAGAGGGAAAAGACATATGGATGGGCAAGAAGTTCCACCTCCTCCAAAGCGTCCCAAATGCTCAGCGAATGTTGGAAACAGGGCAGGTCCCTCCACCAACCCCATGAGCAAGAAGGAAATGATGTTAGAGCGAGCTCAAATTTTGGCTGACTTGATAGCCATGGAGGAGGCAGAGCAGGCCGACGTACGTTCAGAAAGGATTGCTCCCTCCCAAGTCTCCAACAGGCAGCAGGCCAGGAGTGCTAGGCCAAACGAAGGTGTGGGACAGAACGGCGAGGACGGGAATAGTACGTCCGAGCCCCTACTATAGTTCATGTGCCGAGTAACGATTTAAGGGCTAGCCTCAATGTAAACAGAGAGCAGGAGGCTCAATCTCGATTTGAGGACTCGCCAATGTACCCAATAGAAACAGACATGTTTCCCCAAAGAAGAACACAGAGATCGTGGTCTCAAAGAGACAGGAATGGGCGTAGGTCGCCTGTGAGAGGGGAAAGGCGCAGTCGCCACATGGAGATAACAGTGCATGTGTCGCCGTTCGCCGCCGAGAGGCGCAGGTCGCCTCAAAGAAGTAATGTACATAGATCTCCAATAAGATCAGAAAGGACCAATTCTCACAGGGACCGAAGGAGTAGGCAGGTGACTCCCCCCAGAAGTGAGGGCCAGAGGTCCAATGCTGCTCCCCCTCCAGGAGATGAAAGACCCGATGCTAGAGAATGGCTATTGATGAAGAAGAAATTCGAACAATGGGAAGAGGAGAAGAAAAAAGAGACGGGAAAGGTTGAACGAATTGACTTTGCTCTTCGACCTTTTTCCAAAGAAATCAGAGATAGTCGACCTCCTCCTACTTTCAGGTTGCCTCTTCTGGAGAAGTACTCTGGGTCGACAAATGCCAGGAGCCACATATCACATCTGGAAGCCACTATGTGTTTTGTCGCCAATGAGGACGACAACATGTGCAAAGCTCTCCTAAGCACACTTATCGGGCACTTTAACTTGGTTCAATGGTTTGGTCGCCGGTAGTATCACCACTTGGGCATGCTTCGTAACAAAATTCTTAGACCGCTTCTCGACTGCAGGAGCTCGGAAGATAACCGTCACTGATCTGAATAACTTGGTGCAGGGTAAGAATGAAAGCTCGATGAGCTATTTCACCAAGTTCAAAGAGATGGTTGATAAGATAGAGGAAGACCTCACAGACAGAGAGGTAATAAATTGCTTCCGAAGTGGTATTTCCTCAGAAGACATGGACTACGAGCTCACAGTCCGAACGGTCACAACTCGACAGGAGTTGTTTGAAAAGGTGTATAACGTCGCTCTTGCTGAGGAAAGGAAAGAAAAGAAGAATGGTAAGAGCCCCAAGGTTGAAGTCGCTGACGATAAAAAAGACTCCAACAAGAATGGGGGGAACAATAAAAATGGAAAGAACAGAACCAGGGCAACAGAGAAGGTGCCCGAGGCTTTCACTCCCCTCACGGTGAGTCGAACTGAGATTTTGAATGCTGTCGAGCTAGCTCCTCCTGTCCCAATGAATCCAGGCAACAAGTTTAGAAGGGACAATGGCAAGTACCGCGACTACCATTAAAGACACCGGTCATCTCACAGAGGATTGCTTGGGATTAAAGCGTATCATCCAGAGAATGGTCGACTGTGGGAGACTCAAGCTTATGTGAAGAGACCTCAAGCCGGGGGAGGTGAGCAAACACAGTGGGCAACAAGGACCTAGGCAACCTAGACTGAACCTGGGGGTCATCACTGAACAAGCGAGCAACACAGCCATCAAGCATAAGATATTCCAGCTCAATAAGGCCCCACATGTGCCTCCAAGGAGAGAAGTAAGAGATGAGGCGATCAGCTTCTACCCCCACGAATTGGCAACTAATATGGCGGCTAGTGGAGCAAGTTCTCGTCATCCCGGTCTCATTGATGGATGTACGACGAAGCGTACTCTTAGTCGACACGGGGGCTGCAAGGATATTTTGTTTTACAAAACTTTCAAGGAGATGGGTCTTAATGATGAACAGTGGGAGAGATATGATGGCGAGGTTGGAGGGCTTCACCAACCACCGAGTTGATACTAAAGGCCGATAGTGCTCGACGTCGACCTAGGCCAAGACCCCTCAGATTGTCTCGAAGGTACAATTTATCGTAATTGATGTAAATAGTGACTATGCCGCCATACTTGGAATTCCCGGACAGTCGCTCTTGGAATGGTAGTATCAATTCCTCACCAGCGAGTAAAGTTCCCCACACCCGCTGGAGTAGGTTGCGTACAAGGCACAGCTCGTGCTTATCTGGATCATGTTCTAAGAGAAAGAAAGAAAAGGGAGCTAGAGATTGAGACTGCTGATGGTTACTTGAAGCTGTCTCAGTCGGTCACCAAAACTACCCGACTGTCAACAATCACCGACGTGGTAGAGTCGACCTATCGCTCAAATGACGAGGTCATGCTTGAGTCGACACGTCACTCTAACACCACCGAGGTCGATTCGTGATGTAGTTATGAGTCGATCAAGTCGTCATAGGAGACCTATGCCTCCAGATAGACAATAACTCTGGGGCCACTACCAACAAGGTTGCAGACAAGCTTCGATGATATGATAGCTGAGGAGGCTCCACACTTGGGAGCTGAGGAAAGACAAAAGGTCAGGGAAATCATAGTGGAGACTCTACAATTCAGAGATGGACCAGAGCTAGAAGATGTGGATGAGCTAGAGTCAGTAATCACCAACCCTTCTTACCCCGACCAAAAAGTTCAGATTGGGAAGCAGCTATCAGTTGAGGAGCGAGAAGAAATCATCAAGCTACTCAAAGAAAGTAATGATGTCTTTGCATGGAGGGTAGAAGACATGAGGGGAATCAAGGAGGAGGTCGCTGTTCACAGACTGGAAGTCAACCCGACCATAAAGCCGAGACCCCAAAAGTTGAGAAGTTTTGCTCGCGACAAGGAAGAGGCTATCAAAGCAGAGGTACAAAAACTTTTGAGTGCAGGTATAATCAAAGAGGCCACTCATACAACGTGGTTGGCCAACGTGGTCATGGTGAAGAAATCGAATGGCAAGTGGCGGATGTGTGTCGACTTCACTACTCTCAATCTAGCTTGCCCAAAGGATAGCTATCCTCTTCCTAGAATTGACAAGCTTGTTGATTCCATTGCTGGTCATTCCACTCTCAGTTTCCTGGATGCTTACTCGGGATACCACCAGATAAAGATGCACGAGGATGACATAGTGAAGACGACATTTCAGGCAGCTGGAGGCATCTACTGCTACAATATGATGCCTTTTGGATTGAAGAATGCAGGAGCTACATATCAGAGGATGGTGAACAAAGTCTTTGCCTCACAGATTGGTCGAAATATGGAGGCCTACGTTGACGACATGGTCATTAAAACTAAGGCCGGGAGTCACGTGGTCGACCTAAAGGAGACATTCGCCAATTTACGAGCAAACGACATGAAGCTCAACCCCAGTAAATGTGTGTTTGGAGTGGCAGCTGGCAAGTTCTTGGGATTCATGGTATCTCAAAGGGGCATAGAAGCTAATCCAGAGAAGATAAAGGCTTTAGTCGACATGAAGGCTCCCACCACTATCAAAGAGATGCAAATGACTTAATGGAAGGGTAGCGGCTCTTGGTCGCTTCATATCAAAGTCAGCAGAAAGGTCTCTCCCCTTCTTCAAAGCATTGAGGGGGACGAAAAGTTTTGAATGGACGACCGAATGTCATTCGTCGTTCCAACAGCTAAAGGATTACCTCGCTACTCCACCCCTGCTAAGTAGCCCGACCACTGGAGAGACTTTGTTTGTATACCTATCTGTGGGAGACAAGTCCGCTGGCAAAGCAGTTGTTGATTAGAGAGGAGGAGGGGCTTCAGAAGCCTGTGTACTATATCAGCAAAGCTTTATCAGATGTGGAAAGTAGGTATTACAACGCTGAGAAGGTCGCCTATGCTCTAGTCGTGGCTTCAAGGAAGCTGCGAGCTTATTTTCTGGCTCATCCAATTGTGGTTCTTACGAATGCCCCTCTAAGAAAAATTCTTCACAAGCCGGAGAGTTCAGGTCGACTTCTCAATTGGTCAATTGCCCTTACTGAATTTGACATTGACTATCGACCTCGAAAGGCGTTGAAGGCTCAAGCTCTAGCTGACTTCTTGGTCGAGCTTACGTTCACCAAGGAAGACGACGAGCAGCGAGTTCCAAAAGAAAAGGCTAAGGGGAAAGGACCAGAGTCCCAGGTCGTCATAAGCCTACCCGACGATTGTTGGAAGGTCTATTCAGACGGGTCAGCCACCAAGAATAGCAGTGGAGCTGGAATAGTGTTGATTGAGCCAGAAACTGGGACCGTGTATGAGGAATCACTAAGGTTCAAGTTTGATGCTTCTAATAACCAGGCTGAATACGAGGCCTTGATTGCAGCTATTGAGTACGCCAAATGCTTCGGAGCAACTAAGATCTTGGCTTACTGTGACTCACAATTGATAGTCAACTGGGTCAAAGAGGGGGCGAGTACGAAGCGCTTAGTTCTACTCTCATCAAATACCGCGACACGGTGAAGGAGCTAATAAAGGACTTAGAATTCCGGGAGATTCAAAGGATTGGAAGAGAAGATAACGAGCCGGGCCGATCTCCTTTCGAAACTTGCTACTTCAGATGAGCCACATGACGAGCCCATCTCCTTCCTAGAAAATCCAAATTTATGAGAGGGTAAAAATTCAGCATAGATGATTCCTCAAGAAATTGGACTCGTGGAGAAGTGTTGGATCGAGGAAATGAAAGCATACCTAGAAAATGGAGAGCTTCCGGATGACGAGAAGAAGGCTCGAGCTATCAAAAAGAAAGCTCCAAGGTATGTCATTCAAGGAGGCGATCCGTTCAGAGATCTTATACTCGGCCATTGCTAAAGTGCATCCATCCCCAAGAGGTCGCCCTATTGATACACGAAGTGCATAGTGGAATTTGTGGTGGACACCCGGGGGCCAGGACTCTTGCTGACAAGTTAATCACATTGGGATACCATCGGCCACACATGAGAGCCGACACTCACAACTTTGTTCAAAGCAATGTGATCAATGCCAAAGGTTTGCCAACCTTCCCCATGTGCCTACAACAAGAGCGTACTCCCGTGATCGCAGCCTTGGCCATTTGATATGTGGGCGTCGACCTGATTGGACCCTTCCTCCCGCCCGAGGAAACTGCAAGTATGTGATAGTGGCCATAGATTACTTCACCAAATGGGTTGAGGCCAAACCATTAGCTCGCATCACAGAGGAGAATGCTATCAACTTCATACACGACTTCATATGGTGTCGGTTTGGTTTTCCCCGAGCAATAGTGTCTGACAATGGGTTACAGTTCTCCTGCACTTTCAAACAGAGATGAAGCGAGTGGGAATCAAACATTGGAAATCCTCCGTCGCCTATCCTCAAGGAAATGGGCAAGTCAAGCAAAGAAATAAACTTGTTCTATCTTCGCTCAAGACCGGTCTCGTAGGTCGACGAAACAATTGGTTGGACGAACTCCCCTTGCTCTTCGGGGCGCTCGTACAACCACTGGGGCCTACGGGAAACCCCTTTGCTCTCACATACGGGTCGAGGCCACGGCACCCGCCGAGCTCAGATTCCCTACGGCTAGAGTGACCTTCTTTGATCAAGAGCAGAATGACACCAACAGGTTGATCGACTTGGACCTGATTGACGAGAAGCGAGAGACAGCCTACCTCCGAATGGTCAATTACAAGCAGCGGACTAAAAGTTATCACGACAAGAAGGTCAAGGCAAGGTCTTTCCAAGTGGGAGATTATGTATTGAGAAAGATTGAGGCAACGGGTAGAAGGACCCGTGCCAGAACAAGCTATCTCCTAATTGGGAAGGTCCCTATGTAGTCACTCGAGTCGTCAAGGAAGGAACCTACATGATAGCTCATCCCGGAGGTGACGAGTTGAAACATCCTTGGCATGCTACTCACCTCATCAAATACTACTTCTAGTTTTCAAATTCAAAGTTCAAGTTTGTGTTAAAGCTAGTTTCGAATTGATGTAAGCATGATTCCTACCTCAATAAAAAGTGCAGTTCATTCCATCAATCATAGTGTTACCCCAATCCCAATGAGCTCGACTCTTAGTCGCCTTAAATTTAACAAGCTCGATTCTTAATCGGCCTTGTTCATTTAACAAGTCCGACTCTTAGTCGACTTCGTTCCAACAAACTCGACTCTTAGTCGTTTGTTATAATAAGCTCGATTCTTAATCGCCTTAGTTAATTTAACAAGTCCGACTCTTAGTCGATTTCGTTCCAACAAACTCGACTCTTAGTCGGGCTTTGTTATAATAAGCTCGATTCTTAATCGCCTTAGTTAATTTAACAAGTCCGACTCTTAGTCGATTCGCTCCAACAAACTCGACTCTTAGTCGCTTTGTTATAATTAGCTCGATTCTTAATCGCCTCTACTATTTTAACAAGTCCGATTCCTAATCGACTTCGCTCCGAGTAACTCGACTCTTGGTCACCTTAAAAAGTTTGAACAAATAAGTCATTGCCCTACTAAATCTAACTCGACACCTACCTCTAAAGCATATAACATGCGTAAAAGAGAAGTCCGATTACGATTAAACACAATTAAGTCTCCCAAAGTGGGCTAAGACTTAGGCAAAGGCAACCTACAAAGTATCATGCCTCCCAAAAATAGGGCCAAGGCATACAAGTATTAAAAACAAAAAGCAAAAATGTTTGGAGCTTGTCTCGACACAATAACCATTAAAATCAAAGTCTATTCGTAAGAAACGCCTTCTATCGACCGGCGACGGACGTTGGATCGACCTCGCCCGATCACCCACAAGATGGCTCACCAAGAACATTTTCACCCGATAAACCACCTTCCGTGAGTCACCGATTGTGAACTTGGGGCTCTCTCTCGTCAAAAAGTCAATCCTCATAATCATCGAGCTCACCCAAGATAGTGTTGAAATTAACCTTTCAATAGCAAGGGTGGGGTCCTGTGGCGATGCCTCGCAGCCTTCATCATCTTTCTTTATGAGCTCCAGGTGTCGTTGTCGTTGAATGGCACCAAAGAATGACCTTGTCTGGCCGCAGTTGTTATATTGATCTTTAGAGGCCCATGTGGGCTAATCGCTTCGATGGAAATATTGTGATGGAAGGGATCCACAATGATTCGCCGAGCCATATGTCTCGTACCCACCTCGTAGAACCCCCGGCTTCTTCTGATATATTGGTTGAGCTCATCGCCGTCTTTGTAAGCCTTAACAAAGATCTTCCTTGCCCGCCTCTATAGCATCGCCGAGCTCACCCTCCCATTTAAGCCCGGATGCCTCGAGCTCTTCCTCGCTTTTGGCCAAAGTGACGGCACTTCCTCCAACCGTCGAGTCGCCAAGGCAAGGTCATCGCCTAACTTTTTCTTTTCCTCCTTGAGGGCAGCAAGCTCCTTGTTAACTTCTCCCAGATGGCCCCGGGCCTCTCTTTAGCCTTTATCTCGTTGTCCCGAGAAGCTTCAAGGCATCATACGAGTTGTCCAAGTCGAATAAGACTCCTTCACTGTCCAAACTACGCTTTCAACTTAGCATGGTCCTCCTTCGCCTCTCCCCACGTCTTGGTGTTCTCCACCTCCAGCCTTCTCTTGACTCTTCATTCTTCTTGGCCAACATCGACTGGCGCCTCTCTCCTCGTTCTTCTGCCAGCCTTCCAATAAGTCGTGGCCAGGTCGATCATGGCAAGAGACTACGAGGTCAAATAAAAGAAAGAATTTAGACCAAGCATAGGAAAGCAACAGAGAAGAAAAAGGAAAGGAAAAATAAGCACAACATTCGAGTTACCTCGGAAGAAGCTAGTCCAACCCTAGCCCTAAGCTTCGGAGTCAAGGGCTTATTGGTGAATTCTCTTATCAAGTCCCGACGCTCCCTCTCCGTACGATCACCCGACCATACTCCAGGGTCTCGGATACTCGGCCAAGCCGTTTATCCCGGGTCAGGAGTCACATTGCTGGCTCAAAGAACTCGATTGGGATCGGCTCGTCATAGGAGACACGAATGGGAGAGGCTTGTGGACTCTTGGTTTCGATCCTCTTTGGATCACTAGCATCGGCTTGATTAGAGACCGAGCTCACAACCGAAGGGCCAATCTTGATCACCTTGCCGATAGGGGCACCATCATCTTCATCTTCATCTTCATCTAAAGAAATAACATGGGATTTTCTTTTGAAGCGCCTCGGGTCTTAGCCTCGACTTAGCCTCGAGCCTCGGGTCCCGGCATGAGCGACCTCCCTCTCTCGGCTCGCATTCAGCTTTCGGCCTCCTCCTCACCAAAGAACATTGGCCTCCTCGTAACCTTGGGCCTCATCACCCCCAAAGATTCTCAACCTCCACAAAGATCATCTTGCACTTCCATGTTCTCCTCAACAGGAATGTATTTCGTGGCATCCTCATCAACTAATTTCTACTTGGTCATTCCTCTTGATACCTTCCGTTTCGCGGTTCTCCTTAGCATTTGCTCTCCCGCAGCTCTTCTTGGCCTTCTGATGTCAACAGCTTCTCCCCATATTAGCTTCTTGAGCGGGAGTTAAACCGCATAAGACAAAATGGATAAAATGTTAGCTCGCCATAAAAATATAAGTTCTATGTACGAGCATCGAGTTCTACATACGAGCAATAGCGAACTAACAAAGCCTATAAGCGATGTATAGAAGATGCAAGTACTACACTCGGGACTATGAAATGACGACTAAATGATCAAAAACGAGTATACCAAGGAGGAGCTCGCTCATAAGGAATTTTCACATATAAGAAGAGGAGACGAGTAAACCCTTACCACCATAATGCTCTCCATTATCCTTGCAATAATTCTCGCTTTCGACAGAGGGAGCACATTTTCTCAAACTCCGCATGGGCGTGGGTCACCCAACTGGATACCTCATGCACCTTACTATGGGAACTAGTGGCACTACGTCATCATCCCCAGCATCAATCCAAACTTGGATATAATTGTTCTTGGTAGTTCCCAATACCTTCCAACCGATGGGCCTCTCAAAGAACCAACTCCACCAGCTTCCTACGCAGTCTCCATGCCAATGAGGTTCCCACCGATCTTCATCCCTCACCACCCGGGTCTCCTCACTTGGTAAAGGGAACTCCCATCCTAGTCTACTCTCCACTATCGCTTACATGGGAATTCCACCACCAACTTTGCTAGGCAAATTTATGAATAATTTGGGTGAATTTGCCTTGGAGGGAGTACTTATGCCTCCATTCTTATCAAACTTCACAAAGAAAGAACTCTCTAAAAACCCTCATACAGGGCTCATACCCTAAGAAGCGACACACCATGATGAAACAAACCAAAACCCCGCATGTGTTGGCACCCAATTGGAGAGGTAGGGCATTGGCACACTCTAAGAACTCATTGATGAAGGGATCTAACGGCGTAGCCTAAGACCGTGCAATGAACCGGCCGTAGTAGAAGGCCACCCCGGTGGTATCGGATCTTGTAATTCTTTCCAAACTTCTTGAAGAAGTCGGCCTTGGTATAAAGGGTAACCTCGAATTCTTTTCTATCCACCTCGCCGCAGTCATGGATGGTAGACAGTGATCTGGAGGAAGATTACGCTTTCCCCTAAGTGGCCCTTGTGGCACATATCCTCTCTCATTCTGCCCGGTACCACCGTAGTCTCAAAAGCATTCACAATGCGTGGACTTGAAGAAGTGGAGACACCGGCTTCTCTGAAGTTGACATATCCGTACAAGAAGAAGGGAAAACGGGGAATCGGTTCTACATGAAGTCTCAGGAGTCCTAGTAGATATGCTAAGGGGCGACCTAGATTCCCCAGGAAATCCAATTCTGTTCCTAAGGAAGGAAGGTTTATTGGGGCCCTGAAGGTAAAAAATGGCAATATGGTCGAGGAGCTCATGAAAAAGATGGAAAGACTCAATTCTTGGGTCATTCGTTCCTAAAGTACCTAAGTTCTCTCCTACAGGCAAAGCCAATTCAGTAAATTGCAAACCCCATCGGGTTAAAATTGAAGTACATTCCTCCATGGTCATCTCCCTCCACTCTCCGTTTAAATGTTTATAAACCCTACGATTGACTTTACAGTACCCATACCAAGCTCCGGGTTCTGTACTAAAGGTTCTAGCCATGGCGGAATCAAAGAAATTGCGTAAATTAAAGCCCTAATTTTAAAGAATAAGGGGAATACCTTTAGCAGTGAAGGGAAAACGGAACTATGGAGGGCTAAACACCAAGTTATAGCAGGAGTCAACTTCCTTTATCACCGCCGGAATCACGCACAGAGTTCAGGGAAGGCGAAAGTTGTAAATGGGGAAGGATTCTTGATTTTATAGTTCCCTGAATTGGAAAGGGCAAAAGAAATTCGAAATTAATTTTCCTAATTAATGGTGGAAACAGTTTCCTAGGCGGACTCTCAAACGTCAAAAGTGTAATCATTACGAAAATCGGCACTCCTTAAATACATGGCAGATTCATCATCAATGTCCTGGATTGTGCCATGTCATCTTGGTCGACTAAAACTCCGAACGAGTAACGACCTGCGAGTAACAACAAATTTTCGACAAGATTTCATTAACTTCCTAGTCGACAAAGTCAACTCGAAAGTTGGGGGCCACTGAACATACCAAAAGTGTCGAGTTGGGCCAAAGGAGTAAAGCCCAATCACAAGCGGCCTTGGCCATCACATTCTCAATGAGGCCGACTCAATCGAACAAGGCCCAAAGCCCATCTCTTGTATCGATCGACTAAGCCCACGGTCCGACCTATCGGGTCCCGACCTAACTTAGTCCGACCTAATGATCCATATCACAATTCGGGTACGAACCTGCTCGCCCAGACGGTCGGGTCGACCATTCCATGAGTGGCGACCTCGACCTAATCATCAAGTATCGACCTGGCATGTGTTGATGCACGTGGGTCAATCTTTCCATAACAGTATCCCTATAAATCAGGGACGGTTACAGGCACGTTCCCACAAGCATAACTGCCGCTATAATTTCGGAGCTCGTGTAGCCCTATCATTAAACTACCTACACCAACTATAAATACTTCATCACTACCAACGGTGCGAAGGTAACTGCCATTTTGTATTCTGAGTTCATTATTCAATACATTTTGAGCTATACAACTGTGATCTTACTCTCACGCCCGAGCGTCTTCGCCGGAGACACATCCGGCTAGTCGTGGGTTCTGTTTTCAGGTCAAGAAGTCAGGTGATCAGTCCTGCCACGTGGAGGAAGATTGATAAGCACATTTCCTGCAGCAAAGCCCAATCACAAGCAGCCTTGGCCATCACATTCTCAATGAGGCTGACTCAATCAGAACAAGGCCCAAAGCCCATCTCTTGTATCAGTCGACTAAGCCCATGGTTCGACCTATCAGGTCCCGACCTAACTTAGTCCGACCTAATGATCCATATCACAATTCGGGTACGAACCCTGCTCTGCCCGACAGTCAGGTCGACCATTCCATGAGTGGCGACCTCGACCTAATCATCAAGTATCGACCTGGCATGTGTTGATGCACGTGGGTCAATCTTTCCATAACAGTATCCCTATAAATTAGGGACGGTTACAGGCACGTTCCCACAAGCATAACTGCCGCTATAATTTCGGAGCTCGTGTATCCCTATCATTAAACTACCTACACCAACTATAAATACTTCATCACTACCAACGGTGCGAAGGTAACTGCCATTTTGTATTCTGAGTTCATTATTCAATACATTTTGAGCTATACAACTGTGATCTTACTCTCACGCCCGAGCGTCTTCGCCGGAGACACATCCGGCTAGTCGTGGGTTCTGTTTTCAGGTCAAGAAGTCAGGTGATCAGTCCTGCCACGTGGAGGAAGATTGATAAGCACATTTCCTGCAGCATCAAGTTTAAAGTTGATTTTCTGTTAAGGGGTTTAATGAATATTTAAAAGGGTACAATAGCATATAAATTTTTAGAAAACAAAGAAAGTTAATGATTTTTTTTTTTTGGAAACATTAAAATAATAAATCTAAAACTAACTTTTTAAGCAATAAATAATTATTTATTGATTTTAAAACATTAAATAAAAATAAATAATAACCTTATTATGATTTTATAATTTTATTTTTTCAAAATTCTATTTTACAATTTACAATTTTGGAAACATTAATATATTTGATGCCGCAAGAAAAGTGCTTATCAACCTTCGTCCACGTGGCAGGACTGCTCACTTGGCTCCTTGACCTGAAAACAAGAACCCACGACTAGCCGGATGTGTCTCCGGCTTAGACCCTCGGGCGTGAGAGTAAGTATATGATTTGGGGAGCAAAAATGTATTGAATAAAGATGATTCGAATAACAAAATTGCAGTTACCTTATAACCGTGGTAGTGATGAAGTATTTATAGCTGATGAGTGCGGTTATTTTTGGTAGGGCTACATGAGCTCCGAGATTTTAGCGGCAGTTACTAGTAATGTGAACGTGCCTCTAACTGTCCCTGATTTGTAGGGATGCAGTTATGGAAAGAGTAATGGCTTGTACGCCTGTAACCGTTAGGTCGACGCTTGCTTCGGCAGGTCGAGGTCGACACTTATGTTTGGGTCGACCTGACTGTTGAGTAGAGTTGGATAGTGCCCAAAATATGACTGGATCATAAGGTCGGACTAAGTTAGGTCGGGACCTAGTAGGTCGGACAATGAACTTAGTCAACTGATGCATGAAATGGGCCTTGAGCCATGTACTGATTGGGCCTAGCCCACTGAGAATGGGGTGGACATAATTGCCTGAGGACTGGGCTTTACTCACTTGACCCAGTTAGATACTTTTGGTACGTTCAGTGGCCCCCAACTTTCGAGTTGACTTTGTCGACTAGGAAGTTAAGGAAATTTTGATAAGGGTAGATGTAACTCGCAGGTAGTTACTCGCTCTTGAAGTTTAGACGGCCATAGATGACGTGTCACAATCTGGATCGTCGAATGTTTGAACGGCCAGATCTGGAAGAGCGTCGTTTTCCGCAATGATTACTGTTTTGACGTTTGAGAGTCCGTCTTGGAAACTGTTTCCGCCATTAATTAGGAAAATAAATTTTGAATTTTCATTTTTCATTTTTCCTTTCCAATTCCGGAAAATATAAATTCAAGAGTCCTTCTCCATTTACAACTTTTGTTGTCTCTGAGCTCTTGCATAACTCCGGCGACGGCAACGGAAATAGTTTTTGCTATGAATTGAACCTTCGTCTTCCACCATACCTCTCCTCGTTCGACTGTTAAGGTATTTCTCTCTGCCCTTAGTATTAGGGTTTTAATTTCTGCAATTTCTCTAATTCCGTCATGGCTAGGACCTTTAGCACTGAGCCTGGAGCTTGGTATGGTTATTGTAGTGTCAACCGTAGGGTTTATAAACACTTAAATGGAGAGTGGAGAGAGATGACTATGGAGGAATGCACTTCAATTTTGACTCGTTGGGGCTTGCGTTTTACTGAATTGACCTTGCCTGTGGGAGAGAACTTAGGTATCCTAGGAACGAATGACCCAAGAATTAAGTCCTTTCATCTCTTCCACGAGCTTCTTGACCATCTATCTGTGTTTTATGTTCAGGATTCCAATAAGCCCTCTTTTCTTAGGAATAGGATTAGCTTTCCGGGGGAATCTAGGTCGCCCCTTAGTGTGTCTACTAGGTCCCATGAAACCATGTATAGAACTGATTCCCCTGTTTCTCCTTCTTCTTGTACAGATATGGAGACTCAAGGTGAAGCTAATGCCTCGACCTCATCAAGCCCACGCATAGTCAATACTTTCGAGACTTCTGTGGTGCCGGGCAGAAATGAAAGGGGATATGTGCCTCCAAGGCCAGTCAGGGGAAGGCAGAATCTCCCATCCCGATTGAGTATGGTGTATGACTTTTGTGAAGTTGATAGGAAGGAGTTTGACGTCACTTTGTATAGCAGGAATGATTTCTTTGACCAATTTGGTGACACTTATGAGGAAAATCCTATTAGGGTGGCCTTCTACTACGGCCAATTTGAAGCTGGTTTGAGGCTACCCTTAGACCCATTTATAAACGAGTTTCTAGAGTGTTCAGACGCATTGCCACTTCAGCTAGGAGCCAACACCTGCAGGGTACTAGTTTGCTTCGCCATGGTATGTAGGTTCTTAGGGTATGAACCTTGCATGAGGGTATTTAAGGAGTTCTTCATTGTCAAGTTTGATAAGGACAATGGGATAAGCACCCCCTCCAAGCCAAAATCTCCTAAGTTGTTTAGCAACCTCCCCAGCAAGGCCAGTGGCTGGAATTCTTATGTGTTTATTGTGGAGAGTAGGAGAGGATGGGAATTTCCTCTTCCCAGTGCTGACACTGCCGTTGTGAGGGAGCAGGATTACTGGGAGCCATATTGGCATGATGATTTGCGTATGAAGTTGGTGGAGGTCGCCAAGAGGGGAGCCATAAGTTGGGATGCCTTGGGAACCAACAAGAACAACTATATACGAGCTGGAATGATGGTCAGCGAGGGAGATGTCGTGCCCATGGTCCCGGTGGTTAGATGTCAGAGGTACCCATATTGGGTTACCCATGAGGGAGCTCGATTCAGATTTGAGAAAGAGTGCCATTTTTGTAAGAAGACTGCCAACCATTGTAAGGAACGGGTAGAGCACTTTGGGGGTAAGAACTCGACCATTCACTGTCCCTTGTCCCCTCCAACATTTGTTGACATGCACATGTTTTGCTCATACACAGAACTAACGGCTCGTATGTTGAACTTAGTAGCTAGCATATGTTTTAGCTCGTGGGTTATTCATTCCCCAGTATATCCTTTAGCTCGTATATTGATTAGGTCGCACATGTTTAGTTCGTACATAGAACTTGTTGCTCGTATGTAGAGATCTTATGTGTCGATCTAACCCTTAATCATTTCAACTTTGGTGCAGTTTTAACTCCTGAGCAAGAAGCGAATATGGGTCGAGCTATTGACATCAGAAAGAGCAAGAGGAGTTGTGGGGCAGCCAATGCTAGGGAACATCGAGAGAGAGAGAGGGTGTTCAACGTCAAGAGATTTTGAAGACTGTAGACGTGGACCCTATCAATTCTATCCCGGTGGAGGATAATCTAGAGGAACTGGAGGAGGACCGAGCCGGAGATGCTGTTCAAGGCACGGATGAGGTCGACGCTGCTGAGATCGACGTATCTGATCAAGATTTGGAGCCAGCTGGGGAGGTCATTAAGACTAGGACCCGTGCCCAAGCTAAAGCTAAATCCAAGTCTAAAAGGCTTCCAAGGGCAAGTCGCCTGTAATTGAGCTTAATGAAGAGGAGGAGGATGATGATACTGCCCCTCTTAGTAAGAAGATCAAGATTGGTCCCTCCCTAGTTGGCTCTGTCCCCGATCAAGTTGATGCCACTGAGCATGTGGAAGCTGAAGCTAGGGGCCACCAATCTTCTCCCATCCACGTTTCCTATACTGAGTTGATTCAAGCCCGTGTTGACGAGCTGAGCGAGGTGACTCCATTGACAAGGATCAACTGTTTGGCAAGGGAGTATCCCGAGCTGGAATATGGACAAGTTGTAGTTAGGAGGGGAGCTGATCAGGACTTGATTAAGGAATTCACCCACAAGCCTTTGACCCCAGAAGCTTGCAGAGCTAGGGTCGGACTAGCTACCTCCGAGGTAAACCTTTGCGATTTTTGTATTGTTGTATTCATTCTTCTTGTCTTTCTCTTTTCTTTACCTTGCTTCTGCTTGATCTAACCTCTTGTCCTTACTCGTCATTGCAGTCTCTTGCTATGATTGACTTGGCTACCACTTACTGGAAAGCTGCTGAGGAGCAGGAAAAGCTGGCAAAGACTATGCTGGCCAAGAAGAATGAGGAGTTGAAAAAACTTGATGATGATCACACGAAGCTGCAGGATGAGTTTGAAAAATTGAAGGAGACCCACTCTGATCTGGACAATTCATACGATGCCTTGAAGCTTGTCAAGGACAATGAGGTGAAGCTTAAGGAGGAAGCTTGGAAGAGTTTGGGAGAGGCTAACAACGAGCTCGCCATTCTTAAGGAAGAGAAGAAGAAGATGGCAGCTGACCTTGAACTAGCCAAGCAACAGTTGGAGGAGGTACCAGTCACCTTGGCAAAGAAACAAGAGGAACTGGATGCTGCTCGACATCAATGGGAGGTGGATCTGACTAATGCTGTGAAAATTGCCAAGGATGAGGCTGTAAAAGCTTACAAAGAAAGCGATGAGCTCCATGCTTATGTCACCAACAAAGCAAAAGGTTTCTTTGATGTAGGTCGAAGCCACATGGCTCTGAGTATCTTAGTTGATCCCTCAGTTGACATTTCCGTGGAGCAGCTGGCTAAGTGGGCATCCGAAGATCCATATAATACGGCAGCTCGTCAGGGCCATCATCTTGTGCCATTCACAGCTAACGATTTGGAGCTTCTCGCTCAAGATGACGAAGAGGCTGAAGCTGAAACCTGGGAACCTCCTCTCGTCGCTCCTGTCAACTTCAACACTATCTTAGCTGAGCTCGAGGAACCTGATGAGCCAGCCTTTGATGGAGAGACTCCCCAATACTCCATTTCA
The DNA here is from genome assembly GCA_022495995.1 of Adenophora triphylla var. japonica. Classification (NCBI taxonomy): domain Eukaryota; kingdom Viridiplantae; phylum Streptophyta; class Magnoliopsida; order Asterales; family Campanulaceae; genus Adenophora; species Adenophora triphylla. The sequence goes on along the minus strand of JAFEMH010001415.1, from coordinate 233,961 downwards.
GATTCTAGAAAGATTGTGTATCCTGATCAGCAAGGAAGTGTATTGGGAGAGCCAGCAGATGCAGGTGGTCAGGTTGATGTCGACCCAGCTCCCATCAGCGATCAAGTAGATGGCAATCCTCTAGTTTGAACTTTGGATTTATCGGTTATGTAACAGACAAGCTCCAAACACTTTTTATTTTTGCTTTTGTTGATATTGATGCTTTGGCCCAGATTTTGGGAAGCATCTTAATTATACAATTTTTGTTTACTTGAGTCTTGGCCCGCTTTGGGAGACTCAATTTTATTTAATCGTAGCTGACTTTGCTTCAGTGTATGTTATATGCTTTGGAATTTTGCACATAGGTGTCGAGCTAGATGTGATAGGGCAAATGAGTTACCCTAAGTCTAGAATTGACCTGATCTTTGATGACTCAGTCGTCCTCAGACTTGTATAACTTTTGCAAATGAGATTGACTAATAGTCGAACCTGCTTAAACTATCAAAGCTGACCAAGGGTCGAGCTCATTAGAACGAAGTCGACCCTGGGTCGGACTTGTTTTAAGGAGTAGAGCTGATTGAGAATTGAGCTAATTAGAACAGACTGACTAAGAGTCGAGCTTGTTGGAACGAAGTCGACTAAGAGTCGGACTTGTTCAAATGAACGAAGCTGATTAGGAATCGAGCTTGTTAAAACGAAGCTGACTAAGGGTCGAGCTTGTTAAAGGAACGAAGCTGATTAAGAATCGAGCTTGTTAAAACGGAGCTGACTAAGGTTCGAGCTTGTTAAAGGGACGAAGCTGATTAAGAATCGAGCTTGTTGAAGTTAGTGTAACAAAATATTTGATCGAACAAAACTGCAATTTTTATTGAAGTAGGGAAACTTTTACATCAATGGAAAGCTAGAACTATGACAAATTTCAATCTTGGGGACTGCATTAACCTTGAACTGAGCGGAACTTTAGAAGTAGTACTTGATGAGGTGAGTGGCATGCCATGGATGCTTCAACTCTTCACCATCTGGATGAGCTATCATGTAGGTCCCCTCTTTGATGACTCGAGTGACAACGTAGGGACCTTCCCAGTTAGGAGATAGTTTATTCTGTTGAGTTCTCCTTCCTGTTGCCTCAATCTTTCTCAACACATGATCTCCTACTTGGAACGATCTTGTCTTCACCTTCTTGTCGTGGTAACTTTTAGTCCGTTGCTTGTAGTTGACCATCCGAAGGTAAGCTGTATCTCGCTTCTCGTCGATCAGATCCAGGTCAATTAATCTGTTGGTGTCATTCTGCTCTTGGTCGAAGAAGGTTACTCTAGCAGTGGGAAATCGCAGCTCAGCAGGTGCCATGGCCTCTGATCCATACGTTAGAGCAAATGGGGTTTCCCCGTGGGCCCCCGAGTGGTTGTGCGAACTGCCCAAAGAGAAAGGGGGAGTTCGTCCAACCAAGCCTATTTTTAGTGCAGATAGAACAAGTTTATTTGCTGCTTCAGCTTGCCCATTTTCTTGAGGATAGGCGACGGACGACTGCCAATGCTTTATCCCTACTCGAGTCATTTCTGCTTCGAAAGCCCTTGAGAATTGTAAGCCGTTGTCTGATACTATAGCTCGAGGAAAACCAAATCTACACCAGATGAAGTCATGAATAAATTTGAATGCATTTTCCTCTGTTATGCGAGCTAGTGGCTTAGCTTCGACCCACTTGGTGAAGTAGTCGATTGCAACGATCACATACTTGCAATTTCCTCGGGCGGGGGGGAAGGGTCCGATTAAGTCGACGCCCCACATATCAAACGGCCAAGCTGCAATCACTGGGTTTGCTCAGTCATAGGCAGGTGAGGTAGGTTTGTGAACCTTTGACATTGGTCACATTGTTGAATGAAGTCATGAGTGTCAGCTCTCATGTGTGGCCAATAATACCCCAAAGTGATCAATTTGTCGGCTAGAGTTCTGGCCCCCGGGTGTCCACCACAAATTCCACTGTGAACCTCATGCATTAGCTGAGTGATCTCTTGAGGGTGGATGCACTTCAATAATGGCCGAGTATATGATCTTCTGAACAGCATGCCTCCCTTCGGCCCCCAAATGTGGAGCTTCCTCAGCTATCATGTCATCTAGCTTATCAGCGATCTCATCGGTGGTGGCCCTCGAGTTATTGTCGACCTGGAGGCATAGGTCACCTATGAGGACTTGGTCGACCATAACTACGTCTGGATCAACCGCTGTGACTCCGGAGTGACGTGTCGACTCAATCATGACCTTGTCGTTTGAGTGATAGGTTGACTCCTACACATTGGTGATCGTAGATAGTCAGGTAGTTTTAGTGACTGACTGGGACAGCTTTAAGTAACCTTCCGCTGTTTCAATTTCCAGCTCCCTCTTCTTTCTTTCTCGAAGGACATGATCCAGATATGCTCGAGTTGTGCCTTGTACACAGCCGACTCCAGCTGGTGTGGGGAATTTAACTCGCTGGTGGGGGATCGAGGCCACCATCCAAGTGCGACCTGACCAGGAATACCAAGGATAGCAGCATAGTCACTGTTCACATCTATTACAATAAATTTTACCTTTGATACGACCCTGTAAGGGTGCTGGCCTAGGTCGACGTCTAGCTCGATCTGTCCCTTAGCGTCGACTCGATGATTGGTGAAGCCCTCTAACCTGCCATCGTATCTTTCAAGTTGCTCATTGGAGAGACCCATTTCCTGGAATGTCTTATAAAATAGAATATCCTTGCAGGCCCCCGTGTCGACTAGGAGTCTGCTCGTCGTACATCCATCAATGAGTCCTGGGATGACAAGAACTTGCTCCCTAGCCGCCATATTAGTTGCCAGCTCGTGGGGGTAAAAGCTGATCACCTCATCCCTGACATCTCTCCTTGGAGGCACATGTGGTGCTTTGTTGAGCTGAAAGATTTTATGCTTGATGGCTGTGTTACTGGCTTGCTCTGTGATGACCCCCAAATTCAATCTGGGTTGCCTTGGTCCTTGATGTCCACCTGCTGGTTGCTCGCCTCCACCAGCTTGAGGCCTTTTAACATAAGTATCGAGCCTTCCCTGGTCGACCATCCTCTGAATGATACGCTTCAAACTCATGCAATCCTCAGTAGTATGGCCTGTATCCTTATAGTAATCACAGTATTTACTATTGTCCCTTCTGAACTTGTTGCCCGAGTTTATTGGGGCAGGTGGGGCCAACTCGACCGCGTTCATTATCTCTGTTTGACTCACCGTTAGGGGAGTGAAAGCTTTGGGCACTTTCTCTGTCGCCCTGGTCCTGTTCTTACCATTCTTGTTGTTTCCCCCATTTTTGGCTGAGTCTTTCTTATCATCAGCTGTGATGATGTGCCCGCCAAAATTTTTTCCCGAAAAAGGTTGAACTTTGAAATTTTTCGTTTCTTTGAAAAACCAATCGAAAAAAAGACCGGAGTCGCCACGCCATTTTTGTTTTAAGGGCCAAAACTTTGAAAAATGCCCGAGATCAGAAATTTGGGTTCGGAGGTCACGTTACATGCCGGGAAGGACGTTAGTGTGCACCCGGAATGCCTCGTAAAACGAGTCTTCCAAGCTAAAAACCATTTGTTTGTGTGTGTGTGTGTGTGTGTGTTACTTTGGCCAAAATAAGTCGAAACTGAGGGAAGTAAAAATTGGGAATTCTTTATTAGACTTTGGACAGATCCCATGATTTTTGGTGTGATTTTTGGGTTGAGTTTTGATACTCAAAAGATTTTTGGAAGTTGGAAACCACTTCTGCCAGAATGAAAAAGGCAGTGGACACTTAACTTTGAAATGGATTTAAGGGCTTCAAAACTTCATAATATGAGAAAACTAAGAGAATTAAAGTTGTTCCAGACACCTCAAATAAGATTTCTGTGAAAGAATTTTCAATTTTGGAAAAGATTTGAGGACCCAAAACCTTCTGGAAATCTCAGATATGAGATCTGGACTCCCAGAGACTGGTGATCTGACCTTCAAAAGAAAATTTGAAAAAGGGAGTTTTACTCACGCAAAAAATAAAGTAAAAATATTTCTGGAAAGATCTGGATGTTGGCTACAAAAAGTGTTTTGTAGTCAACACCAAATTCCAAGTTTATCTGTGTCCAAAAAATTAGACCATGGACTGGGGTCTTAGAAAATTGCTACTGGACAGGAACTTCTTCTTGAAGAAAAACATGATTTAAAAGGGGATTTGGCATCCATGCTTGTCCCCATTTCCCTAGGTTTTGATTAGTGATCACTTGACATTTTAGTGGTGAATCAACTATATCAAACCATCCTTGGGGTACATTAGGACTAAGCACTTCATTTGCTTGGGAAGGGGAATTTTATCCTTTGAAAATGAGATTTGATGTATGAAAATGAGTTTTAGGGTTTTGAAAATGTGTTTTCTTTGCAAGTAAGTAAGAATACTTTGAAAATAATGTTGATCCTTGTAGAAGATCATCCATGGAGATGAACTTCCATAGTGATCTTCTTGGATCTAAGACAAGAAGATTAATAAACTACATTTTGTAGCTTGAAAATGTATGCATGAAGGAGTTTAGGGTAAGGAGAAGGAGGGTTTACCAATCTTCTTTGTGTTTTGGAGTTTTTGGCTTGAATGTAAGAGTGTTTGAGGCTTGAATATGAGAGTGTTTGAGTGAGTGTAATTTTGGTTGAATAGTTGAGAAAAAGGTGACAATTCTAGAGAATTCTCACTGTTTTCTCACTATTTTCGCCAAGGTGCAGTTGCAAATTGTGTTTCTTCTCTCCCATTTCTGAGACTGAAGGCCTCAATTTATAGCCCTCTGAAAAATCAAAACCATCCGCGCGGATATGTCCTTCAGCGTGCACTGTTCATTAATTACAGCTTCCGGAGCTTTGGACGGGAAAGAATAAAATTCAAAAATCCAGCAGTTTATGTTTTTCAACTTGCCCAATTCGGATTTTTCCAATTTCTTTTGCTTTTTTGATTCCTTTCCTTGGTTTATCCTTAAATAACAATGCCCACTTTACCCTTGCTTGGTTAGAAATGTTAGAAATGTTAGGAATTGTTAGAAATGTTATAACTTTCGTTAATTTTCTAACGAAAATACTAACAAGCTCAAATTGGAGCACTTACAGTAGCCCCTCGGCGACGGCGCTTTCGAAGGAAGCGGGGTCGTCGATAAGAGTAAGGCTCCATATTTGGCAGGATGATCAAGTGATCGAGTGGCTGAACCTATTTAATAGGCTACCTACGTATCCTTAAGAGGAATCAAGCCGGCCGTAGTTCGGGTTTTTGACCCTGGAGATGATGGCGTTTTAGGTGCCTCGAACCTGATGAGCGAGTTCTGCAGTCGGTTCTTTGGAAAGAAACTTCTGGGGATAAGAGATGACCATTTTGGTCTGATGGCTGAAATTGTATATCCGCTCTGCTGGAGATAAGAATGACCATTTTGGTCTGATGGCTATCCGCTCTGCTGGGGATAGGAATGACCATTTTAGGTCTGATGGCTATCCACTCTGCTGGGGATAGGAATGACCATTTTCGGTCGGATGGCTGAACCTAATGATAGGCTACCTACGTATCCTTAAGAGGAATCAAGCCAGTCGTAGTTTGGGTTTTGACCACAGGAGATGATGGCGTTTTAGGTGCCTCGAACTGATGAGCGAGTTACGATCGGTTCTTTGGGAAAGAAACTCTCTGGGGATAAGAGATGACCATTTTGGTCACGATGGCTGAAATTGTATATCCGCTCTGCTTGGGGATAAGAATGACCATTTTAGGTCGATGGCTATCCGCTCTGTGGGGATAGGAATGACCGTTTTCGTCGGATGGTGAACTTAATGATAGGCTACCTACGTATCCTTAAGAGGAATCAAGCCAGTCGTAGTTCGGGTCTTTGACCCTGGAATGACTATTTTGAGGCGTCAACCTGGAGATGATGGCGTTTTAGGTGCCTTGAACCTTGATGATGGCGTTTTAGGTGCCTCGAACCTTGATGATGGCATTTTAGGTGCCTCGAACCTTGATGATGGCGTTTTAGGTGCCTCGAACCTTGACTTGAAATGGCCTTTCGGTGGACTTTGTGCCGTAGAAGGAGAGGGTGACCATTTTGGTCGAGGGGCTGGACCTAATGATAGGCTACCTACGTATCCCTAGTGGGAATCAAGCCCTTTCGTAGTTCGAGATCTACTCGAGATTTCGTTGGCTTTTGGGATTCCGTTAACTTTCTTTGGGATTTTGTGCCTTTTTGAGGAAAAAATCGGACGTATTCGTCGGAAATCGGTCTTACGTTTCTTGTGGGAATAATTTTGATGAAAGATACGGGATCCCGTTATCTTTCTCGGGGAGATCGGTCTTACGTTTGACTGCCGTGGAATGATTTTGATGAAAGATACGGGATTTCGTTATCTTTCTCGGGGAGATCGGTCTTACGTTTGACTGCCGTGGAATGATTTTGATGAAAGATACGGGATTCCGTTATCTTTCTCGGGGAAATCGGACTTACGTTTGACTGCCGTCGATGATTTTGATGAAAGAAACGGGATTCCGTTATCTTTCTCGGGGAGATCGATCTTACGTTTTACTGCCGTGGAATAATTTTGATGAAAGATACGGGATCCCGTTATTTTTCTCGGGGAGATCGGTCTTACGCTCGACCGCCGTTGATGATTTTGATGAAAGAAACGGATTCCGTTAACTTTCTCGGGAGATCGGTCTTACGTTTGACTGCCGTTGATGATTTTGATGAAAGAAACGGGATTCCGTTAACTTTCTCGGGGAAATCGGTCTTACGTTTGACTGCCGTGGAATGATTTTGATGAAAGATACGGGATTCCGTTATCTTTCTCGGGGAAATCGGACTTACGTTTGACTGTCGTTGATGATTTTGATGAAAGAAACGGGATTCTGATAACTTTCTCGGGGAAATCGAACTTACGTTTGACTGCCGTTGATGATTTTGATGAAAGAAACGGGATTCCGTTAACTTTCTCGGGGAGATCGGACTTACGTTTGACTGTCGTTGATGATTTTGATGAAAGAAACGGAATTCCGTTAACTTTCTCGGGGAAATCGGTCTTACGTTTGACTGGCGTGGAATGATTTTGATGAAAGATACGGGATTCCGTTATCTTTCTCGGGGAAACCGGACTTACGTTTGACTGCCGTTGATGATTTTGATGAAAGAAACGGGATTCCGTTAACTTTCTCGGGGAAATCGGACTTACGTTTGACTGCCGTTGATGATTTTGATGAAAGAAACGGGATTCCGTTAACTTTCTCGGGGAGATCGGTCTTACGTTTTACTGCCGTTGATGATTTTGATGAAAGAAACGGGATTCCATTAACTTTCTCGGGGAGATCGGACTTACGTTTGACTGCCGTTGATGATTTTGATGAAAGAAACGGGATTCCGTTAACTTTCTCGGGGAAATCGGTCTTACGTTTGACTGCCGTGGAATGATTTTGATGAAAGATACGGGATTCCGTTATCTTTCTCGGGAAAACCGGACTTATGTTTGACTGCCGTTGATGATTTTGAAGAAAGAAACGGGATTCCGTTAACTTTCTCAGGGAGATCGGACTTACGTTTGACTGCCGTTAGGGTTCCTTTGAAAGGGGGTTGACTTTGGTTAACTTTGGTTAACTCTGTTAAGTCTAGGATCAAATTGCAGAGTTCTGGATTTTTAAAGGGCAAAAGGGTCATTTTGACCCTTCAATCGTGTCTGCGCGGAGGGGATTGTATCCCTGACAGGTTTAAATGAGGGGCCGCCCCCTCCCTTCTTCTTCCTTACCAGTTTTCTACAATTTACGAGAGGAGAGAGAGAAAACCGAGGAGAAAGCCATCTTTGGCCAAGAAAAGCTTCGAAAATCTTCCGTTTTCTTCGATTTTTTCGAGCAATGGAATACGGGGAAGCTGCTATCCATGGTCAAGGACGCGGTCCGGTAGCGGAGAGGCGATTGGAGCTTGTCCGAATGAGGAGGCACTATTCTCTTTCGCAATCGATTGCGGAGGAGCATTACCCCGATGCGTGGCAACATTTGGCCACTGATCCGAGTCTTCGCACGGTATACTTCGAATCTTTTCGATCCCTTTGTCGATTTCTTTGCTTGAAATTGATTTTTTGGTGATTTTTTTTTTTTTTTGAATTTCGAATAATTGATGTTCTTGGCCTTGGATTTTGATTTTGATGCTTTGTATGTTGTAATGGGTAATGCATTTTGCTTAAAAAAGAATGGACATTTTTGCCAAAAATTTTTTTTTGAAATATGAGACTATGAAAATTTCACGAAATTGGGACGGACCTTTTTATTTGTTGCAATGTTGACACGAATGTGTGCATGCTTTTCTTTCTTTTTTTTTTTTTTTTGTGATTGATATGAATGATATGAATGCATTTTTTTTTGAATGTGATTTTCTATGAAAAGTGGGACGGATTTTTCGTTCCCCTTTGATTGAATGAATGATTTAAAAGATTGTTTATGTATGCTATTTCATGAAAAATGGGACGGAGTTTTTTCTTCCGTTGACTCCTTGTATGAATATTGATTGGGATTTGGTGAAAACTGCTTTCTTTTGTGTAAGAAAAATGGGGCTAGGTTCATTGCATGCTGTTATGCTGCCGAGTTTTCTTCAAAATTTCATGTCTATGATGCATGTGCATGCTCCTTTTTTATTTTAATGCAAAAATTTTTTTTTTTTGAATGCAAATTTTTTTTTTGACTCTCTCTTTTTTTTTTTCAATTGCAGGGTGGAGATCACTTTGTGACGCAGCAGCTGAACAAGATGAAGACTCGAGGATCAGTGGAGTCTGTGATTGGTCTATGGGACCGGCTTCCAGATATGGGCAGAGGAGCGATGATGAGTCCTAGACAGATCGTCATTGAGACCGGGCTGTACGAGTTCATTGAGTGCTTGAGGGGGTTGGTCAAGTTTTCCAAGAGCAAGGGTCTGATCTTCGCTTTGGCACAAAGATCGGTGGGACGTGACCCACACATTTCACTTCTCCTGGGGCGAGGCGACGGTTACGCCTTCTGACTATGCTGCGATCACGGGTCTGTCCTTTAATGGACGCAGCATTGAGTGGAGAGACGGCTACAGCGATCAGGATCTGCAGGCCCTGCTAGGATTTTCCCCTATTCCCAAAAAGGGGATGGGTATGGAGTACGCGGTGGTTGAGGGAAAGATTGTGGAGATCATCGGGAGCTACGAGGCTGGGGATGAGAGGATAGGCGCTGAGCAGATCGCTAGGGCCTTTTTATGGTTTGCTTTTTCGAGCACTCTTTTTGGACATGCCGAGGGGACGGCTGTCTTTGCTTTGCTGAGGTCCTTGGAGGACGTGGGGATGGCTGGAGAGATCTCTTGGGGAGAGGCAGGGCTGGCAGAGCTCTATTTCGCTCTAGATCGGACACTGAAAGGTCAGCCGGTTCCTTGACATGCTTCGAGTTCCCTCTGGAGGTATAAGCTTTCCTTTTGCTTTCCCTCTTTTCTTTAAGCACGTATCTTTTTTCGCACTTAATTGACTTGATTTTTACCTTTCGCAGGTATGGGCGTTGGAGTTCTTTCACGTCACGATGTGGCGACAGACGGCGGAGTACGTCGGGGCGTATCCAGCCATGCGTTCCTGGTCCAAATTTGCCCGGGAGAAGAAGGGTTCCAGAGGGCGCACGACCCTCAGATACAGGGACTGCCTGCCTTTGACGGGGGCTGAGACGGATGAGGAGATGATATTTTATCCCTGGGATCGTTTCGATGTGGCGCAGCTGAGGGGCGCTGAGGTATGGACCGTGCAGCGGAGGATTTTGAGGGGCTTGACTTGTGACGTCTATTATCTGGGGGAGAGGGTGACGCGTCAGTATGGCATGAATTCGCTTTTGATGACACCGGTGGAGCCTCCTGCCGACATGATGCACCCTAGTGAGAGATCTGTGACCTGGGATGATTACCGGGGCGGCCAGCACTTCTCAGCATTTGTGGCGATTGAGCCATATCCAGTATTTGTCTTGAGGAGGCTGAGGACGCCCCAGGTTCTTGATAGAGAGGGGTTAGGGGTCCCGCGGTATCCTCGGATGGACTTTTCATATGTCCAGGATGGGGTCCGATTGAGGGTGCAGATCCCTCAGCCTGAGCGGCTTCCACGAGCTTTCCGGCCTCGTCCGGGTATGAAGGTATGGCTTCTCCTTCCCACCTCTTTTTTTTTGCTTCTGTCTTTTCTTTTCTTTCCTGTCATCATTTTTCGCTTCAACTGTTTCTGACGCTTTTGCTTTCGTGCAGTTTCCGGAGGTGGTCGTGGAGAAGCTGACGAAGCAGGTGATCGGGGCTAAGAGGTTCATCCGGAGGATGGTGGCTTGTGGAGCCCCTCGGGCTAGAGCGAGGCGACCACAGCCGGCGCCTGTCAGGCGGGAGGCTTCCCCTATTCCTTCAGAGACTTCCTCCGAGACTCCTCTTTCTCCTCTCCTTGACCCCCGCGTGGTACTACCTTCGGACCACGTCATTCTCGGAGATCCTTACGGGCAGGGACACGTCTGGCAGCATGGTGGATCTTCTTCGCACGTCCAGGAGTCCGACGCCTTCACCTTCGGATATGATTTCTTTGCAGATCTTGGCTTGCCGTATCAGAGCGTGCCGGTTGGTCCTGACGAGCCTTCTTCCGGGGACGAGGACGATGATTCTGAGCCCGAGACATTCATGGCTACCGAGGAGGCGGGCCCGAGCCGCAAGAGGGACCGGGGGGAGGGCCCAGCCACCGAGGACTCTGACTGACGATCCTTCGAGACTGATATTTTGAGATTGATTTCTGAGATTGTATTTAGACAGATACAGTTTATGCACATTTTTTTTTTATTTTTTGCTTTTTTTTTGGGAGTGTAATAATTTAGGATTATTATTTTTTTTTGAATGAATGCAATGCAGTATGAATGCAATGTTGCATGAGCCTTGGTTTTTTGGTAAGGGTGTAGATGTTTGGTGCATGGACAAAATATTCCTTTGGTGCAGCAGTTTGGACTGTTGCAAAGATTTTTTTTTTTAGGGGACAAACATATCCGCGCAGACAGGACCTGCATCTGACATTGTCCTTTAATTTTGCTTCAGATCTGGTCTCCCTTTATTTCAAATTCAAATACCTTCTTCAACCACCAGTTCAAACAGCCATTTTCGGGGAGAAGAAGAGAAAAACCATGGAGAGAATTGTGAGTATGAGAAATCCACCCAAATTGTCCCAAAATTCTCAAATGCAATTCTTCACCAAGTTTAAAGAGTGGTCTCGGGAGATTATGCATGAAAGGAGGTCATTCTTTGAAGAAAGGTACAAGGTGAAGTGCTTATGGTCCCTCAAAGAATTGGTTCCGGACTACGACCTCTTGAGAGCTTCTTCATCATTTTGGGATACTAGAAGGCATGTCTTTTGCCTTTCTTACAATGAAATGGTCTCGACTGTCGAAGAATTTCGGACCTTGCTTGGTGGTCCTGAGGTGGAGGAGATTGCAATTCCTTTGTCCGGAGGAGCCTCTTTTCTTGACAAGTTGTGCAACCTTCTTCATCTTTTCCTGGAAGAAGCACAAGGTATGATCTGTGGTCCCGATCATTTCAATATTTCTGGTCTCCCTGATAGATTTAGGGGCTTAGGCTTGCTTGATGATGCCTATTGGGACGCTTTTTCACTTTGCATGTTCGGGACCTTGTTCATGGTTTATTCGTTTGGGATCTGTCATCGGGCTCTGCTAGATGTAGTCGTTCATTGTCGCTTGGGCAGAGACGTTGTACCTTTGATCTTGGGAGAGACTTTTCATGCTCTCGACAGGCTGGCTACCGGGACGGTATATGCACGGGGCGGCCGTTTCTCTTGACTTTGTGGCCGATGGAACGCCCGGGGTTCTTCGAAACTTCGGACATGATCAAGCCTTGGACATTTGCCAGGAGAGGGGTTTTGGTGGATTTTGATGATCGTGGCTCATGGGAGCGTTGGATGGCTGGTCGCCGGACGAAGATATCGATGGTCAAGAGTGCCTTGTTGGCGGGTGGAGACTCGTAGAGTACTTCAGGACGGGTCTCATGTGGTCATGCTTCCGGGGCTTTCTCAGTCCAGCTTCTATATTCCGGCTTTAGTTCTGAGACAGTTCGGCTTGGAGCAGGTTCCTTTGGAGGATTTTGATGATATAGCCACCAGGGTGGTGGCTTCTGCTTCTATGGATGATCCTTTGGTATTTCCATTTCTGTCCCGAGCATGGAGGTATGACGTCTTTCCTTCTCGGGTTATCCTCAGGCGTCCGAGACCTGTGTTCTTGACCACTTGGTACCTGGATTGGTACGAGAGGCATCTGGGAGAGACTCAGGTGGCTATTTTGAGGCGGCGTGAGGCCATTGTGGGTGCGGAGGACCTGACAGTTTCGGAGAGGAGGAGGGCCGAGGCGAGGGCCAACCCTCATGACAGGAGCGGAGATGTTGTGACCGACTATGAAGCTTATGTCAAGAGGCAGGAGAGGAGGACTCCTATGCTACCAGCCTGGCTACAGGAGATGAGAGATGACGCTAGGGCTACCAAGGCCCTGACAGAGGCTGGTTTGATAGATCCTGTTCCTGTACCAGAGCTTGGTAGGAGGAAGACCGACATTTTTCCTGTTCAGAAGAAGAAGACTCGAAGGGGGAAGAAGAGGGGAGAGGCCAGTACGAGTGGCATGGAGTGACTCTGAGGTTTCCGAGTATCCCTTTCTTGTCGCAGCAGACACATTAGTTTGATTATGTATCTTAGTTTTCTTTTAGAAGGTTGCCAGTTGTAGGAATGAACCGGGCTTAGACTCATCAAAAAGATTTTAACTTGTAATGAATATTTGAATTGCTTCAGAGTTTTTTGAGACGCTTTCATGGTCTGATCAGTGTATTGATGTCAAAGTATGACTTTTATTTGTGCTTTAGACCGAACCGTTGTTTGCCTACGTTCCCTTCGAACAAAAGGGCTCGAGGTCTCGTAGTTCGACCCGGTCGATTTTGTTGTTTTTTTTTTTTTGTTTTTTTTTTTGTTTTTTTTTTTGTTTGTTTTTTTTTTTTGGTGCAACCCTATTTTTTACCTAGGCCGCCCTTTTTCGGGTTTTCAACCTAGTTGGGTATTACTCTTTAAGCACTCTTTTTTTTTGACTCGGTGTTTTTACGCGTAGTATCTGCGCAGCTTGTCACCATTCACTGGGTGTACAAAGGGATTTCCGTCGAGGTCTGCAAGTTGCATGGCTCCTCCGGAGAAGATCTTTTGGACGACATATGGCCCGACCCAGACAGGCTCCCATTTGCCGAGCGGGTTGACACGGACCGGGGGCTTTTCTTTCAAAACGAGATCACCTTCTCGGATCTCCCGATGCTTTACTTTCTTGTCAAAGGCTCTGGCCATTCTCCCTTGGTAGGCTCGGATATGTTCCATTGCTTTCAATCGTCGCTCATCTAGCAGGGCCAATTCATCATGGCGACTTTGGAGCCATTCGACCTCGTTGATCTGGCTTTCCAACAGCACACGGAGTGAGGGGATTTCTAGCTCGATTGGGAGTACGGCTTCCATTCCGTAGGTGAGGGCAAACGGTGTTTCCCCGGTTGCCGTTCTGACGGATGTTCTGTAGCCCCAGAGTGCCAGGTGTAACTTTTCGGGCCAATCTTTGCCTCGGACAGCCATTTTCCGGATAATGTTTTCCAGAGTCTTGTTTGCTGCTTCGACGGCTCCGTTGGTTTGGGGCCTGTAGGGAGATGATTTGTGACGGGTTATTCTGAATTCTGCCAGCAGCCTTTCACATTCCCCTTCGAAGTGGGATCCATTATCTGAGATGATTTCGGCTGGTAACCCGTATCGGCATATGATGTTTTCTTTGATGAAGAGGGCCACTTTCCTTGAGTTGAGGATTTTGTAGGGCATCCTTTCTAGTTTCCTCGGAGAAACTACCAATCTGCGTCTCTTTAGGCTCTTCCGCAGTTCCCAGACTCACACTCGTCAAAATCTCTTCGGCAGCTTGGGCTCGATTTTCCTTTTTCCGAACAACCTGCTTAAAGATTTTCGTTCTCTTCTTTTTTTTATTTAATGTGTCTGCTTCTTTATCTAATGAATTATTATTAAATGTTTTTTCTTATTAATTAATTCATCATTAGTTAAAGTGGCAATCAGGGGATACTCAGAAAGGTTCGTTATTTCATTGAGAACGAAAGGAAGTACAGCATTTGCTACAGACTCGTAGTCTTCAGGCGTAGGGCCGTCGGACGACTCTAGAGACTCGACCTTAACAATGAAAGACTCGGAGGACTTTTCCTAGATTGACACAAAGGGATGGGAGACCAATTCAGGCTTGGTGATCATTTGTTCTTTGGTCGCGGACGGGCCTGAGGGAGTTTCCCGATTCTTTAATGGCATCGCTGTAACGACCCTAACCCTAGGCACTACTTTAACATTATATTATGTGCTTTTAAAATTATTGTTAATATTATGTGTTCATTTTTATATCCTTGATTTTCATATTAGGATGAAATAATTGAGAAAATTAAATAAAGCCCATGGGAAAAGTATAATAATTGACAATAAATAAAATATGAGTAGTTAGGCTTTAGTTTGTGTAATGGAAAGAAATAAAATGATTGGAAGTAACAATTGGTGGTATGGGGGACCATACCCATTTCACTTTTCCCCTCACCCCCTCCTCTCATAACCGCCCCCCCCCCCCTCTTTGTCCTTTATCATTTTCTTCACTCCACCTCCTCCTCCTTCTTTATCTCCTTCTTCTTCCCTTTAACTCTCATTTCTCCATGGATGAAGCTCTATCTTCCAAGGTTCTTGCCAAGATCAAACCTTCACCATTTCTAGATCCGAGAGTACTTTTGGAATCGGGAGACCAAGAGAAATTCTTCAAGCTAAAGAGATCCATGATCCATCTCCCATTTTAATGTGAGTTATTATGACCTTCCCTTCTTTAAATGTTCATGAATATTTAATGTTGTTATTGTTGTTCTAATGGCTATTTGATGCTTTGGGGAAGCCTTCTTGGATTTGAGGAAAATATTAGTGTTATAGAAAGTGTTGTTCTTGGAAGTGTTAAAGAGTAGAAGTAAATGGGTTGGATTGGATTAAATGGAAATCTTGAAAATTTGTAGTATATTGGATGGAAATCTAAGTGAGAATGATTTAGAATTAGGAAATGATACTTTGGGATTAAATGAGTTAAAATGAATTTAATAAAGTTAGAATTTCCTTTAAAGTTCACAAATTAAAGCTCACTTGGTTGAAAAGTTGGTTTCTTGAGAATCATGTGATAAATGACTTAGAATTATAACACATTTGGGTTTAAAATGATTTATTATGTGAAAAATGAAGTTAGTAAGCTTTCTAGGTTTACACAAAATAAAGGAAACTTGGTTGGGAACAAATGGGTATAAGTGTTGAAGAATTTCTGCTTCTATGTTGATTTTGGGCTCAGGTCACGAGTCGTGCCCTGTGGCACGAGTCGTGCCTGAGGTGTGGGACGAGTCGTGACTAGGGTTACAAGGAAGTCGTGCCTTGTAGGGGACGCCAGATTCAGGGGAAGGTCAAGGGGGCACGAGTCGTGCCCTGGGGGACGAGTCGTGCCCTGGCCTGGTTTCAAAGTATCAACTTTAGAGCTGTTCAAACCTAATCAAACTCGAACCAAAATGAAATCTCTTTAACCTAGATTAAAGTAGAATACTTTGGCTTCACAATGACATTCTAAGTGATCAAGATGGAATAGTGGAAGTACTTTCAATGTTGCTAGGAAAACATTAGCTAACCTAGTTTGGTAACTAGACAATTATGATTCCAACTTGGTAGATTCAACTTAGACCCTTAAAGAGGCTAAGTATTATTGTATAATGACCTTGTAGGAGGGATTGATGAGATTTCCTTGCTTTACCTTGAGTTCATATACATTGGTTATATTATGCATAGTGTGTTAATTTATTGTTACACTATTATATTGGTGGGACATGAGTATATTTACCATGTTGATATATTGTTATCCCTTTTTGTGGATTGTATTCAAGTATCTATTATGTGCTTGATAATGTTGAATACTTGATATAGTATTGCTATCTTCATGATATGCTGTTGTGGTATGTATCCCTACTTTGGATCATACAATGTTTGGTTAAGCAAGTATGTTATTACTGTGCTTAGTTATGTAAATCCAGCTGGTATTGATTTATTTGTTTGTTGGACAATGTATGGAATTATAATGGCATCGAGCCAAGTTCATTATAATTCATACATTGGTAACCCAATTGTCCCCCTTGTGTGGGATTTGTGGGCTAGCATCTCCTTTTGAGGTAGATGGTCTAGTTTCACCGGGGATATGGCGTGTGTCGAATCCCTATGGTACTGTTATTGTTCATGGTTAGGAACCGCTTCTTCAACTATTCTTCTTGCTCGGTTGTGTATATCCTTTTGGAGATGAAACCTTGGCTCAGTATCCTTCTAAGTGTTACTTTATCGTACTTATGTGTTGTGATATATTCATGCTTAGATGGTCGTTGTTTCCAACCTGTATGGGACGGTTGGCGGCGGTGGAGCCTCTCGGGTTATGTGGATATGTCTTTTGATGTGTTGCATCTTATATGGCATATTGCTTGCATTCATAATAGCTCATTGAGATTTATTCTCACCCCTCTCCCTTTCTTGTTTTTAGATTCTCGAGACAGGTGGACCGGCCCAAGTAAGGGCGGTGAGGAGTTTGGAAGTTATATTGTGGGAATTGTCGGGGTATGATTAGGTGGGCCTAGAAAGTGTACGTTGGTATAATTCATTTATGGAATTGTATTTATAATTCTTTATTTTATGTTATAACCGGGGCCTTTTTGTAATTAAAACAGTTTCTTAATTTCTAAGTTCGTCAACTATTTCTCCATGGTGAAAAGGTGTAGATTTATTTCGAAATGATTACAGCAATGATATTTATTTTTGAATGATAATTAAAGGTTCTAAAAGAAATGGAAATTTTGGGTTAGTTTGAGGATGCTCCAGCTCGGGACACGTGTAGGTTCCGGGTCGGGGTCCTCACAGTTGGTATCAGAGCTCGGTTAGAGTTCTCGGGTAGAGTCTAGTTTGAGTGAGAGTGTGCGATAACTTACGTCGAGAGTTTAATGCAGAAATTTGTTCGAAGACAGAAAATGATATTGATCAACCAAGGAATCAAGGAAAGGTGAGTTATGGAAAGATAGATTTCCCCACCATCATTTGAGGTATTTTACCTGTCTCAGGAATTAGGGTTCATACTTTTATAAATCCTCGTACATTAGTTCTCATGTGGCATTACATTCATCTTTATTTGCATAATTGGTTTAAGAGTTACCTTATGTGCTGGAGGTTCTACTCCGATGGGGTCGTACCTCGAATCATCCTTAATTATCTTGGTAGTTGTGATTTAGTGGGCATGTATTGCCGGTGGATTTGGTCGAGTTACCAATCCGTGAATCGTCGTTATATTAACCTGAATTATTTGAGTAGTTGTTGTGTTTGAGGAGGACTGTCGCAAGAAGCGAGTCTCCTTATCTACGTTTGATTTACCTCCATGTGTAGTTGAGGCGGATAAATTATTAATTGCTGTTATGTCACATATGCGTAAATGTCGAAAGTATGATCTAAGGAATGTGAAGGATATGTGTTATATTTAAGTAAAAGAACCTTGAGTTATCTCATGTACGGTGGTAAATGAAATTGTGAACTCTTAGTTGAGGTTAGGTATATGGCCTAATTAAGAGTGGTTTATAATGGTATAATTGCATGATTAGTCATTCATTGGTATCTCGTGGAAGAGACTAAAAATATGAGACTAGTATTGGAAGTGATAGTCTAAGTGGGATTAGATGAGTTATAAAATATCGCGAGTACGAGATCTTATGGAATTAATATATCTTTGCCTTGTGTGCTATTAGTTGACTAAGTGGTGTTTTCTGTGTGAGTTTCAAAATAGGTTTTCATCAGGTATCATACCAGGATGTTGAGATTTTGAGTTGCTATAAGGTACTATATTTAGAAAAGATGATACTTGGTGGTTAATCAAAGGGTTATAGAGATCTTAAATAGGTAACTGTGAAGAATAAGTATTCGTTAGCACTTGTTGACGATTTGTATGAATGATTTTAGAAACTAGTAGGATACTCAATGGTTATTAGTTGAATTTTCGGAGTGTTACAATTTCAGTGAAAAAAAAAAAAAAAAAAAAAAAAAAAAAAATTTGCTTTAAGGATATACTTAAGACAACATTTATATCTAGTATGACCGTTTTGATTTATGGATTGTGTACTAGCTATGGAGAGGTAAATAGGGTAAATGTGAAGAAGTATAATAGATGTAGTTATTGGTGACTTATAGGGTCAACTTCAGAAATTGGTAAGATAGGTATAGGGTTCGTTTTGAGAATTGATTATCATTAGTTGAGAAAATGAGGATGAATCTTATTGGGAGACAGGATACTTTAGGATGGTTATATACTATAGTTCGACTTAGTTACGTGAATCATATGAGGGATTTGTGTGATGCTTGAAAGATATTGACGTTGTACGGATTTTGAGTTTGTTGATGGTTATTGAGAGTTAAGTTAGATTATACGGTAATGTTTAATTGAAATTCGGAAATGATTGATCTATGTGAGTTTCAGTTATATTTTCTGATTTAGAAATTATGGTATTTGATTGGGAACTAGATGTTTTACAATATGTTGTTGCTAAGTACAGTACCAATATCAAAGGTGGTGAATAGATGACTCAAATTAAATAAAAGTGTTGAACTTTCAACTTGAGGAATTATTGAATTGAGGATGGTTTACCTAGTTATAATCTTAATGATTGTTTTAGTGTTATTTATCGGGGATAGTAATAGTATTGCGAGATTGTGTTTTCTTAGAGAGAAATTAACTAAGTCTAAATAGTATGAGTGGTGGCTACACTATAAATAGAGGTCAATCAAGAAAATTTTGTTAAAATTGTTTTAAAGGTGTTTTAGAACTTTGGAATATATATTGGACCTCTGTGTGAGCATTTGTACCCTTCGGGGATAATTGATTTAATAAGGTCGGTGAACCGTTTTTGTGTACATTAAAATCTGTGAGTAATTTAACTATCTACAACTGGTATGGGACGGTTGTAGATAATTAAATCACTCGAGTTATTTTTGGTAGCTTATCAATCTCTTGAAAATTTCTTAAAAGTGTGAGTGGTTTAGTTAATTAAAACTGGTATGGGACAGTTTTAAATAAATAAACCATTCGAGTCTCATTTGATCTCATTTTAATTATCCTTTGGAATTCGGAAAGATGCTGTAATTTTAGAAAGAATGGGTATCCTAAAAGATGTAAATTGTTCAGAAGCAAGTAGAAAATGCAACCTAGTTCCCCTATAATGATTAATTGTATTCAAGTTTTGGTCCGGGAAATGATTTGATAAATGTGGGGTTATTGTTGTGTCGATCGCAATAGACTCGGTTTTGTTTTGGAGTTGGATCGGCTCCGTTGTGGGCGGCCAACCCTTCAATTTGAATATTGATTTGTCACTAGTCCTGAACATGATTGGAACATTGAATGGTGATAATAGAATGTTGACGTTAAAAGATTTATTAAATATTTAGAGTTCTAGGTTGAACTTGAGAGTGTTATCACTATAGATTTTGTGATTAAGTTACATTGGAAGGAAAGGAGGGTATGTTATTTTGTTATAGAAGGTTGAATTATATTTTCTACTCGTTACTTATATAACTTGATGAGATGTTATTAATAAAGTCCTCACTTATGTTAGGGGATAGTTCGATTGTATAAAACCTATAGTATTAAATGGATTGGATAGACATCGTTCGGGAAGGTCCTTTTTGGAAGGTAGGAATACTATTAAGTTTAACCTTGTAAAAAGTTGAGGAATCATTACTTGTGGTTGATGATATGCTACGGGCATGAACAATGGAGGTTAGTAGTCAATAGGACGTATGGTTACCAGTGGTTAAGACCAGTCACTATGGTGACTTTTTCAATGAGGTCAGAGTCACTTAAAAAAAAAAAAAATCAATGAAAGTCATGAAAACTCATGACTCCGGGCAATCATCCAACCTTCGGTTGACCCCGGTTATGCCTTTTCTCTATTTGTTTTTTTTTTTTTTTATCAAATTATTTTGATTTTTGTATTTATATAAATATATTTTTAAAATTAATATATTTTATATATTAATTTTATTTTTAAAAGGTTGGGTTGGGTTGGGTTGGGTCAAGGTCACTGATGGGAGTATAAATTATATAAGGTTGGGTTGGGTTGGGTTGGGTGAGATAAATTAATATTTTATTTGAGGTTGGGTTGGGTCAGGGTCACTGATGGGGATGGTCTAAGTGCGTATAATAGTAGTTAGCATTATAACATTGAGATAAAATTTTATGAAGCATAGTTTGGGAAGAAAATATCGATCTCTAATTTGTTGGGGTGAGTTTGGAGAGGCAAGGCCTAAGGAAAATTGGCGCCAGAGTTCGTTAATCCATTTGAAGCTTTAGAAAGGGTTGGTGATTTGACTTATAGACTGACTTGGAGAAGTTTATAGAGTATTTGAGGTTTAATGTGATATTGTAATGTAAGTGGTGACATAAGTTGTAATACTTTTAATTATGTATATTTTGAGGTCGTGAAAATTCAGGTTAGTGATAATTGCATGGTATTCATGGAACAGTAGGTTGTAATATCGTATTATTAATGGAATTAGGAATCGTGGGAAGAATCACCATATTGAAGAGACTATTTAAGAATTGGAATTTGAGTTATACGTAAGTAATCGAGGTGGGTTGAACTTTTAGGTAAGTATTTTAAAATTCGGGACGAATTTTCTTTAAGGGGGAGTGAGTGTAACGACCCTAACCCTAGGCACTACTTTAACATTATATTATGTGCTTTTAAAATTATTGTTAATATTATGTGTTCATTTTTATATCCTTGATTTTCATATTAGGATGAAATAATTGAGAAAATTAAATAAAGCCCATGGGAAAAGTATAATAATTGACAATAAATAAAATATGAGTAGTTAGGCTTTAGTTTGTGTAATGGAAAGAAATAAAATGATTGGAAGTAACAATTGGTGGTATGGGGGACCATACCCATTTCACTTTTCCCCTCACCCCCTCCTCTCATAACCGCCCCCCCCCCCCTCTTTGTCCTTTATCATTTTCTTCACTCCACCTCCTCCTCCTTCTTTATCTCCTTCTTCTTCCCTTTAACTCTCATTTCTCCATGGATGAAGCTCTATCTTCCAAGGTTCTTGCCAAGATCAAACCTTCACCATTTCTAGATCCGAGAGTACTTTTGGAATCGGGAGACCAAGAGAAATTCTTCAAGCTAAAGAGATCCATGATCCATCTCCCATTTTAATGTGAGTTATTATGACCTTCCCTTCTTTAAATGTTCATGAATATTTAATGTTGTTATTGTTGTTCTAATGGCTATTTGATGCTTTGGGGAAGCCTTCTTGGATTTGAGGAAAATATTAGTGTTATAGAAAGTGTTGTTCTTGGAAGTGTTAAAGAGTAGAAGTAAATGGGTTGGATTGGATTAAATGGAAATCTTGAAAATTTGTAGTATATTGGATGGAAATCTAAGTGAGAATGATTTAGAATTAGGAAATGATACTTTGGGATTAAATGAGTTAAAATGAATTTAATAAAGTTAGAATTTCCTTTAAAGTTCACAAATTAAAGCTCACTTGGTTGAAAAGTTGGTTTCTTGAGAATCATGTGATAAATGACTTAGAATTATAACACATTTGGGTTTAAAATGATTTATTATGTGAAAAATGAAGTTAGTAAGCTTTCTAGGTTTACACAAAATAAAGGAAACTTGGTTGGGAACAAATGGGTATAAGTGTTGAAGAATTTCTGCTTCTATGTTGATTTTGGGCTCAGGTCACGAGTCGTGCCTGTGGCACGAGTCGTGCCTCGAGGTGGGGACGAGTCGTGACTAGGGTTACAAGGAAGTCGTGCCTTGTAGGGGACGCCAGATTCAGGGGAAGGTCAAGGGGGCACGAGTCGTGCCCTGGGGGACGAGTCGTGCCCTGGCCTGGTTTCAAAGTATCAACTTTAGAGCTGTTCAAACCTAATCAAACTCGAACCAAAATGAAATCTCTTTAACCTAGATTAAAGTAGAATACTTTGGCTTCACAATGACATTCTAAGTGATCAAGATGGAATAGTGGAAGTACTTTCAATGTTGCTAGGAAAACATTAGCTAACCTAGTTTGGTAACTAGACAATTATGATTCCAACTTGGTAGATTCAACTTAGACCCTTAAAGAGGCTAAGTATTATTGTATAATGACCTTGTAGGAGGGATTGATGAGATTTCCTTGCTTTACCTTGAGTTCATATACATTGGTTATATTATGCATAGTGTGTTAATTTATTGTTACACTATTATATTGGTGGGACATGAGTATATTTACCATGTTGATATATTGTTATCCCTTTTTGTGGATTGTATTCAAGTATCTATTATGTGCTTGATAATGTTGAATACTTGATATAGTATTGCTATCTTCATGATATGCTGTTGTGGTATGTATCCCTACTTTGGATCATACAATGTTTGGTTAAGCAAGTATGTTATTACTGTGCTTAGTTATGTAAATCCAAATGGGTATTGATTTATTTGTTTGTTGGACAATGTATGGAATTATAATGGCATCGAGCCAAGTTCATTATAATTCATACATTGGTAACCCAATTGTCCCCCTTGTGTGGGATTTGTGGGCTAGCATCTCCTTTTGAGGTAGATGGTCTAGTTTCACCGGGGATATGACTGTGTGTCAGAATCCCTATGGTACTGTTATTGTTCATGGTTCCGGAACCGCTTCTTCAACTATTCTTCTTTGCTCGGTTGTGTATATCCTTTTGGAGATGAAACCTTGGCTCAGTATCCTTCTAAGTGTTACTTTATCGTACTTATGTGTTGTGATATATTCATGCTGAGATGGTCGTTGTTTCCAACCGGTATGGGACGGTTGGCGGCAGGGAGCCTCTCGGGTTATGTGGATATGTCTTTTGATGTGTTGCATCTTATATGGCATATTGCTGCATTCATAATAGCTCATTGAGATTTATTCTCACCCCTCTCCCTTTACTGTTTTTAGATTCTGAGACAGGTGGACCAGCCAAGTAAGGGCGGTGAGGAGTTTGGAAGTTATATTGTGGGAATTGTCGGGGTATGATTAGGTGGGCCTAGAAAGTGTACGTTGGTATAATTCATTTATGGAATTGTATTTATAATTCTTTATTTTATGTTATAACCGGGGCCTTTTTGTAATTAAAACAGTTTCTTAATTTCTAAGTTCGTCAACTATTTCTCCATGGTGAAAAGGTGTAGATTTATTTCGAAATGATTACAGCAATGATATTTATTTTTGAATGATAATTAAAGGTTCTAAAAGAAATGGAAATTTTGGGTTAGTTTGAGGATGCTCCAGCTCGGGACACGTGTAGGTTCCGGGTCGGGGTCCTCACAATCGCTGTCAAGGGCGTCATGACTCGGGAATTGTACTGTGCTCCTTCCTCGATCATTGCTACCATTTCTTTGATTGAGCTGAAATCAATCAGGTCTGGCACCTGGATCTCTTCCCCGAACAACTGCTGCATGATTGGACCATCCCAATCATCTGAAAACACTTCTGTGGCTTTGGCTTTCGGCACGGTCAATTCAAATTCAGGTTTCGGACCTTCCTGGGCAGTAGGAATTGTGGTTGCGAGCTTCTCGAACTGTTCCACTAGGCTTGGCACGCCTTTGAAAGTGTACTCACTCTTCATGGTAGTGGTAGCCCCGGGTATCTTGGGTAGGTCCAGAAACATCCTACGAACCGGGTTAGCTTTGGCTCCCCTGAACTTGTTGAGGCTATCCTGTAGCTTCAGCCACCCTTCTGTAAGAGTGGGCTCTGTGATGTTACCCGGTTGTGTGGGACCCTTTACAAAGTAGTCAGCCAAATTAGGACTGAAAGGGAGAGATTTAGGGTCGTCGACCGGGACCCTTCCTGTGGCAGCTTCAAATCTTTTTCCTTTTGTGGTGTCCATTGAGGAGGCCTCATATCCCAGGCCGTGGCGAGTTTTCTGTCCTTTCACCTCGATGAGCTTGTGAGTTCCTTGTTGGTGTTTCCCTGCACCGAGGCCAGTAGATAGCTCATCTTTCTCATCATTTTTAAGACCTGGGGATTTTATCCCGGTGATTGTCGATCTATGTTGCACACTTGGGCTTTGGGAGGCTCGACCGTGAAGCCCGTTAGCATGAGACCTTCCTCGTCATGTTTGATTTCCAATAGGTATTCCACCCGTATCCGTGCCCTCCAAGGTGACTAAATCCCCATAAATGGTCGTCAGTCCCCATTCGAGACGAATTTCACACACCGGTGGAGGCTTGAGGCAACCCCTTGACTCCGATGCAGCCCAAGGTCTTCCCAATAAGGCATTAAAAGTGATCGGGATGTCAATAACCCGGAATTCCACAGTATCAATTTGTCCAAACCAGAGGTCCAAGATAGCAACTCCAAGGACTGCTCGGGATGTCGAGTCGTAAGCTTTGATCGTGAGGGAGGAAGGTTTTAAGTCCGTGGACTTGATGTCAAGCGTGCTCATGATCTTTGCCGGAAGAATGTTCATTCCGACCCATTATCAACCAGACCCGAGGAGGCGTCGTTCATCCAATTGGATTGTGATGAAGAGAGGCTCGTTATGATCGCCCCAAATTGAGGGAGGTCGAGATCTGTGAAAGTGATTATGTTCCCGTAGTGGATGTTTCCAATCACCGTACCACGTCAACGGGAGTAGCATCAATAGGGACCAAAGTGCGGGCTAGGCGTTCTTCCAGCTTTAGCTTGTGGGGATAGGATGAGGTGAGCAGGGACCATAGAGAGATGTTGGCTCGTGTTTGCTTCAACCGGGTGAGCACGGGATCCTCTTTTCCGGGGTCGAGCTTGCTGTCTTAGCATAGGGGCGGCGGTTCTCCCTGTGTGCTTGATCTCGTGGCCTTCTTATCTCGCCTTGGGATTCCCTTGGAAGATTTGCCCGGATCGGGTCAACAGGTTAACTTCCTCATCAGTTGCTTCTTGCCTAGATTTCTTCAACGCTGCTAAGGTCAACGGGGGAGCCTTTTTGGCTATCGGCCACTGGTTCTAACGGAGTCTAGCAACGGTGAAGGGCGGAGCTGTACTGGCTCCTTCCTGGGTGGCCCTTATAACTGCTTCCCAAGTCACAGGCTTTTGAGTTTGGGGTTGTGTTGTTGCCCCCTGAATGGCCCACAGGGCTAGGGCGTCTTTCGATTCGCTCCCATAGTCTGCCTTGCTCATAGTTATCATACAACAAGAGTCGCTATTGTCGGGACTCGGCGGCTTTTCGATCTCATCCCCGGTATAGTGCAACCATTCTGGTTCCTTTCTGTAATACTCAGAGCTGGAAATGATTATAGCATTCTGTGTGGGAGGTGCATCCGGTATCATGCCGGTTTCCAGTACTTTTCTGAGAGCTGACATACATTCGGGGAAGGTGACCTCTTCTTGGGTAACCCTGACAAGGAGTGTTACTTTTTTCCGGGGTGGATTTGATCTGACCATGGTTATTTTCTCATTTGGGCGGATGGGAGTTAGTTTTCCTCTCTCGATCAGATCTTCGACTATCAGCCTAGATCGGACGCCTGAAAACCCTTTCCCCAAAGCATGGTAGGCAGTGTTGAACTCCAAGACATCCACGTGCTCGCACCCAGAAACTTCATGGCCTTCATGTCCTCTGCTTTCATATTCGTCTTCCGAGGTGTCTTCGTCGTCGCTTGCCGATAACCAACCATTGTGCCCGGCTCCTACGGGCTCATTTCGCATGATTGTTCCGCATTGATTCCGGATCTGGGGGCCTCGCTTGACTCTTCGCTCTCATCATCATCATCGTCATCGTTGTCATCGGAATCATCTTCCCATACTACCGGATTTCGGCCGAGAGGGAACGCCGATCAAACCCGTTAGGGGAATATGGGTGCGTGCGGCCGCGTAAATTGTCATATGCTCCCATTCCCTAAGTGATAGTTGCGACTCGCCTTCTCCTCCCGTAGCGGGGGGGAAGAGTGAGAGGGGGTGGCACGTATTTGACTCCCAGCAAGATATAGAAGGAGTCCTCCTCTTCCGATTCTTCGGTGTTTTCGGGATCATATTCAGCTTCTCCCAAAGCCAACTTGCAGAAGTGTACTAGCTCCAGATGCTCTTCGGCCTCTTTGCTGATAAGCCCCAGTACAGGCGCTCGCCGGAAGCTTTTTTGTTCGATTCTTCTCGATTGTTCTAACCATCTTGTGTAAATGGTTTTCTCATGTTTTGACCGGAACAGCCCCAGTTCTTCAGTATCAGCTATCCCTTCCTCTGAGAAGTAGCGAGTTTCATATTCTTGCAGGAAATCTTTGACATGAGACCAAGATGGGTTGATTCGTTCAATATCCTCAAAGCTGAGGGAGAATCCGAATTCAGGATCCTCGACAAGGTTGGCCATGGGTATTTGGGGACCTTCATCGCATCTTCCTGGGCATACGAAGGTTCTCCGCATTCAATCATGTTTACCTGATTATGGTTCCTTGGCAGAGGATTCTTAACTGTATTAGGCCCCTCGGGACCTTCCAACTTTCCTTGCTCTATCAGTCCCTGGATTGCCTTCTTCAGAGTAAAGCAGTTGTCAGTCAGATGTCTATGGGCTTGATGAAAAGCACAATATTTTGAGGTATCCACGGGAGCATTCGGATTTCTGGGTTGGAAATTCTCCAAAGGCCGCAGCAAGCCTTCTTTCACCAGTCCCCTAAAGATGTCGTTCAGAGGCATTCCAAAGTTTTCGAGGTTCATGACCCGTGGCCTGGGCTCGACTGGTTTTCTGGGAGCGAAAGGAGTTGTGTTATTACATTCCTGTCCCGCGTAGTTAATCATTTCTTTGCCTTTAGCAGGAGCAGGGGCAGTGTTTGAAGGAGGAGCCCGATATCTCAGAAGGTGCAGCAGCGGCCGCCGATTGTAAGCCTTTTCAAACTTAGCTGCGGAGTTAACCATGGCCCGTAAGTCTGAGTACGGGAAGTGACTGAGGGAGGCTCTCAAATGTGGTTTCAGGCATGACTGGAAGATGTCCAGTTGTTCCTCTTCGGAAGGAGGGATGGCCATTTCACTGAGTTTCAGATTCCACCGCTTGTAAAAGTCTCCAACATTCTCATCGGGACGCTGCACTGTTGTTTGTAGGTCAACCCTATTTGTTTCCCACTCCAAGTTGGCCTTATATTTCTCTGTGAAGGCATTGGTAATCTGGTCCCATGTAGCCCTGGCCTCGGGTTTTAAGCGGAAGAACCATTTTAAGGCACTGGATTTCAAAGACAGACTGAAATAGTCAGCCAATTGCTGATTGGTGCATCCCTTGGCCTTCATTGCCAAGGTATACGTGTCCAGATGAGTTTTCGGACATGCAGTACCATCAAAGAGGTCCAGATTTGGCATAACAAATTTGTGAGGCGGGGGAACGATGGAGTCCGGGTCCGTAGGCCGGAAGGCAGATTTCTTAGCGGTCAATTCAGCAATCTGCGCTTTCATTTCCTTATGTTGTTCCATGAACCAGTCCAGATGAGGGTCTTGTGGCGGAGCCGTGGCATTTGAACCGGAGAGGGGTTACCACCGGAGCGGGCGGGTGGATGGAATGGCCGGCCCGGGGACGTAGGTGAAAACCTGTCCTGGGGCTGAGTTACCCTGGGGAGCATGAGTAGGAGCTTGGGCAAAGGGATAGAACCTTGCGGCCTGCTGTTGATTTTCAACCGGCAAAGTGGGTGGAGGCAGTCCTGATGTAGCCGGATAGCTTGGATTTCCAGAGTGGGGCCCATAAGTAGGCTTAGGTGCGGGCTGCTGTCCCTGACTGTTGAATTGCATGGCTGGCTGAGGCGATGGTGTATAACCCAGGGGGTACTGTGGTCCTGGTGATTCTGATGAAACTGGGATGGAGGTTTGGTAACCCATCGAACCCTGAGTGAGAAATGGATTTGTGAAAACTGTGGGAGGAGCAGCTGAGCTAACATCATTCTGAGGAGGGGCTCCTGACGGCTGTTGAGGCATGCCGAACTGTTGTTGTGGCCCTTTGAACTGTTGCTGCGAAGGCCCGGATTGATCGGTTCCAAACTGAGGCGGGATCCCAATTAGCTGCGGCATTCCGAGATAACCCCAACCATGAGAAGACATTCCGTACTGGCTTTGTCCCCACTGAGGAACTGTGAACTGATTTGTGCCGTCGGGCTGCGTGGATCCAGTGGTCTGAAGCTGGGGGGCTGACTGACCCGAAGATCGAGGAGCATGGGTTCTGGTAGTGGTACCATAGGAGGTGGGTGGTGGCATCCTGGAGTAATCAGGGCGACTGAGAGTGGGATTGGCATCCTCGTCTTCTTCCACGGTGAAGGTGCCATCGGGATTGAGGCTGGCGGCCAAACCATGGCTCTTAATAGCCTCCATAAGGCTATTCAGCTGTGCTTCCTGTCGTAACCTCATCTGTTCTGCTAACTGATTCCACTGCTGTTCTGTCTGAGGGGTCCCGGGAGGCGGAGTGACGTTGTCCCCATCATTACCGGCTGATGCAGACATTCTGAAACCCGGAGTCGGAACAAACGGTGAAGCTGATGACGCGCTTGACTCTTCCCAACTAATCAAACGGTGACCCGGTGTCCGGAACCAACCTTTGTGAGGAGCTGCGGGGGAAAAGGCACGAGGGTTCAGAGATTTAGGGATTGAAGGAGGGTAGGTGTTTGGGCTTTGGGCTCATGCAACATGCAGTTATTTGTTCTTGTTTACTTAAAACATGTTTTATTAACCTAATCGGTTGGAAAAGATTGCTCTTCTTTTTCGCAAACTACTCTGGATCCTGGATCAGTGGGCCCCGTCACTACGTCTATAAGCCCCTCGTATTCCACCTGTATTTCGACCTCCCAGGGTGGACAGCCCCGGGCGAGGGTCCTATAGGGCAAGCGGGTCCCACCGACCGAAAGAAAAACGATCCTAAAAGTCTGGCGGATAATCGAGTCTTAACGAGCATTTGATGTAAATTACGGACAAAACTGACGTCAAAGTCAAGATCATATCCGAGGGCTCGACGAAAAGTCGGCAAGATTTGGACTGATAAGCGTCCACAATTGATCTTGACTTGTCGTCAGCTAAGCCGTAATTAGGCATGGAATAATCATTAATCCTTGATGACTCAGTGTCATGCTGGGAGTCAGTGTATAATTTGTGCCAGTCAGAGCCGAAGTCAAGGCGCCGGCCAATATCTTGGTCAAAGTCTGCGGCGGAAAACCGCGTAACTTCGACGATTAGGGTCCCCGAAAGATATTGAGTCGGTATGCCGACAAAGGCTGGAAAGGAAAGGTCTATACACGTACAGGCATGACACAGACCAAACTAAAAACCAATCGGGTCTCGGACAAAGTGTGTCACGGACAAGTGCATGGTCGACACGAGGCTCCATGGGATGTTTGGGTAGTCCTGTGCTTGCACCGAGAGGCGTAATAAGACCAAACGGGCCGCGACAAGGATTTCCCCGGGTTAGGGACGTAGTGTGCAGTGTACGGTCACGTGCGCGTAGTTTGCAAGCAGTCTATCTTCTTTTTCTGAGTAAAATAGAAATTTTTTCATGTGTCTTAAAAAGAATGATGCATGATTTTTTTTTTGAAAATTTTCCTTTTTTTTTTTTTGAAACTTTTTTTTTTTGAATTTTTTTTTGAAATGAGCACATAAGCACATAAGCACAAAAATTCCGACAGTTAGGGACATGATTCCGACAGTCAAAATTTTGACTTTTTCCGAGGCGGCCAAAACAACACGAAAATGTGCAAAAATCAACAAACACAACAAATGATTTTTAAATCCGGGACGGAAGCTTGACCCTCAAAAGCTTTTCTTTTTTTTTTGAAAACGATGATACCGGTACGTGGGATTGTTAAACCACAATTTATCCCCGACTCGTGTTAGGAGGCGATAACGGGAAGTTTAATGATTTCCACCAATATACCGAATATCATTTTTTTTTGTAAAAGCTTATTTTGTCCCCAGCGGAGTCGCCACTGTGATGATGTGCCCGCCAAAAAAAATTTCCGAAAAAGGTTTAACTTTGAAATTTTTCGTTTCTTTGAAAAACCAATCGAAAAAAAGACCGGAGTCGCCACGCCATTTTTGTTTTAAGGGCCAAAACTTTGAAAAATGTCCGAGATCAGAAATTTGGGTTCGGAGGTCACGTTACATGCCGGGAAGGACGTTAGTGTGCACCCGGAATGCCTCGAAAAACGAGTCTTCCAAGCTAAAAACCATTTATTTGTGTGTGTGTGTGTGTGTGTGTGTGTGTTACTTTGGCCAAAATAAGTCGAAACTGAGGGAAGTAAAAATTGGGAATTCTTTATTAGACTTTGGACAGATCCCATGATTTTTGGTGTGATTTTTGGGTTGAGTTTTGGTACTCAAAAGATTTTTGGAAGTTGGAAACCACTTCTGCCAGAATGAAAAAGGCAGTGGACACTTAATTTTTAAATGGATTTAAGGGCTTCAAAACTTCATAATATGAGAAAACTCAGAGAATGAAAGTTGTTCCAGACACCTCAAATAAGATTTCTGTGAAAGAATTTTCAATTTTGGAGAAGATTTGAGGACCCAAAAGCTTCTGGAAATCTCAGATATGAGATCTGGACTCCCAGAGACTGGTGATATGACCTTCAAAATAAAATTTGAAAAAGGGAGTTTTACTCACGAAACAAATAAAGTAAAAATATGTCTGGAAAGCTATGGATGTTGGCTACAAAAAGTGTTTTGTAGTCAATACCAAATTCCAAGTTTATCTGTGTCCAAAAAATTAGACCATGGACTGGGGTCTTAGAAAATTGCTACTGGACAGCAACTTCTTCTTGAAGAAAAACATGATTTAAAAGGGGATTTGGCATCCATGCTTGTCCCCATTTCCCTAGGTTTTGATTAGTGATCACTTGAAATTTTAGTGGTGAATCAACTATATCAAACCATCCTTGGGGTACATTAGGACTAAGCACTTCATTTGCTTGGGAAGGGGAATTTTATCCTTTGAAAATGAGATTTGATGTATGAAAATGAGTTTTAGGGTTTTGAAAATGTGTTTTCTTTGCAAGTAAGTAAGAATACTTTGAAAATAATGTTGATCCTTGTAGAAGATCATCCATGGAGATGAACTTCCACGGTGATCTTCTTGGATCTAAGACAAGAAGATGAATAAACTACATTTTGTAGCTTGAAAATGTATGCATGAAGGAGTTTAGGGTAAGAAGAAGGAGGGTTTACCAAACTTCTTTGTGTTTTGGAGTTTTTGGCTTGAATGTAAGAGTGTTTGAGGCTTGAATATGAGAGTGTTTGAGTGAGTGTGATTTTGGTTTAATAGTTGAGAAAAAGGTGACAATTCTAGAGAATTCTCACTGTTTTCTCACTATTTTCGCCAAGGTGCAGTTGCAAATTGTGTTTCTTCTCTCCCATTTCTGAGACTGAAGGCCTCAATTTATAGCCCTCTGAAAAATCAAAACCATCCGCGTGGATATGTCCTTCAGCGTGCATTGTTCATTAATTACAGCTTCAGGCTTTGGACAGGAAGAATAA
Organism: Adenophora triphylla var. japonica; assembly: GCA_022495995.1. Taxonomy (NCBI): domain Eukaryota; kingdom Viridiplantae; phylum Streptophyta; class Magnoliopsida; order Asterales; family Campanulaceae; genus Adenophora; species Adenophora triphylla. Next base: position 202,399 of record JAFEMH010001415.1, on the reverse strand, counting down.
AATTCAAAAATCCAGCAGTTTATGTTTTTCAACTTGCCCAATTCGGATTTTTCCAATTTCTTTTGCTTTTTTTATTCCTTTCCTTGGTTTATCCTTAAATAACAATGCCCACTTTCCCCTTGCTTGGTTAGAAATGTTAGGAATGTTAGGAATTGTTAGAAATGTTATAACTTTCGTTAATTTTCTAACGAAAATACTAACAAGCTCAAATTGGAGCACTTACATCAGCGACTTCAACCTTGGGGCCTTTCCCATTCTTCTTTTCTTTCCTCTCCTTGGCTAACGCCACATTATAAGCCTTCTCGAACAACTCCTGTCGAGTGGTGACTGTACGAACCGTCAGCTCATAATCCATGTCTGCCGAGGAAATGCCATTTCGGAAGCAATTGATCACCTCCCTGTCAGTGAGATCCTCCTCAATCTTGTCAACCTTTTCTTTAAACTTGGTGTAGTAGCTCATGGAGCTTTCACTTTTCCCTTGCACCAAGTTGTTTAGGTCGGTGACAGTCACTTTCCGAGCTCCAGCAGTTGAGAAGCGATCTAGGAATTTTGTCCTCAAACACATCCAGGTGGAGATGCTACCAGCTGCCAAACCATTGAACCATGTTAGGGCTGCCCCCGTGAGTGTGCTTATGAAGGCTTTGCACATATTGTCGTCCTCATTGGTGACAAAGCACATTGTGGCTTCTAGGTGCTGCACGTGGCTTTTTGCATTGGTTGCCCCTGAGTACTTCTCTAGGAGAGGCAATCTGAAACCAGCAGGGGGTCGACTGTCAATCAAATCCTTGGATAAGGGTCGAAGAGAAAAGTCAATTCGTTCGACCTTTCCAGTATCATTTTTCTTTTCAGCCTCCCATTGTTCAAACTTCCTTTTCCATAGCAGCCACTCCCTAGCATCAGGTCTGTCTTCTCCAGCAGGGGGAACAACATTCGACCTTTGACCCTCACTTCTGGGGGGAGTTACTTGCCTGCTTCTCCTATCCTTATGAGAAGGTGACCTTACTGACCTGACTGGTGACATGTGCCTGTCATCTCTTAGGGGCGACCTGCGCCTTTCATCCCTGGGTGGCGACATGCGCCTATCATCTCTGGGAGGCGACCTGCGCCTTCCCTCTCTTATAGGCGACCTGCGCCCATTCCTTCCCTTGTGGGATTGAGACCTCTCTGTCGTGGCTGGTGATCTACGTCTACTTCGATTTGCCTCTAGCTGCGTCCTCAGGTTCGACTGTGCCTCCTGCTCCCTGTTCCTAGTGAGACTGGCCCTTAGGTCGTCACTCGGGACATGAATAGGTGATTGAGGTCGGACCACCATCCTTTGATCAACATTTTGACCCACAGTTTCGTTTGGTCTTGTACTTCTGGCACGCTCCCTATTAGAAACTTGAGATGGGGCCACTCTCTCAGACCTTCTATCCACCTGCTTCGCCTCCTCCATTGCCAATAACTCAGCCAGAATCTTAGCTCGCTCCATCAGCATTTCCTTTCTACTCAGTGGGTTGGATGAGGGACCTGCCCTATTTCCAACATTCACCTGTCCAATTGGACGCTTTGGAGGAGGTGGAGCTCCTTGTCCCTCCATAGGTCGCTTCTCTCTCCTTGCGTCTGGCAATCCCCTGCCATCAGCCACACTGTTAGATCTCGTGGCTCTAGCGTGCTGATGCGACGGAGGGGGAGGAGGCAAATTTGCGTTTCCAGCATTTGCATTTGCATTGTTTCCTTCTTCATGCCCGAGTGAGGCTTCAGATACATGTCCCTCCGAAGTCACCATTGTTGCAGGTTGGGAAAACTTTCGAGGTCAAGCTTATGCACGAGTTCCCGGCAATGGAACCAAACTGATGCCGCAAGAAAAGTGCTTATCAACCTTCGTCCACGTGGCAGGACTTCCCACTTGGCTCCTTGACCTGAAAACAAGAACCCACGACTAGCCGGATGTGTCTCCGACTTAGACCCTCGGGCGTGAGAGTAAGTATATGATTTGGGGAGCAAAAATGTATTGAATAAAGATGATTCAAATAACAAAATTGCAGTTACCTTATAACCGTGGTAGTGATGAAGTATTTATAGCTGATGAGTGCGGTTATTTTTGGTAGGGCTACATGAGCTCCGAGATTTTAGCGGCAGTTACTAGTAATGTGAACGTGCCTCTAACTGTCCCTGATTTGTAGGGATGCAGTTATAGAAAGAGTAATGGCTTGTACGCCTGTAACCGTTAGGTCGACGCTTGCTTCGGCAGGTCGAGGTCGACACTTGTGTTTGGGTCGACCTGACTGTTGAGTAGAGTTGGATAGTGCCCGAAATATGACTGGGTCATAAGGTCGGACTAAGTTAGGTCGGGACCTAGTAGGTCGGACAATGAACTTAGTCGACTGATGCATGAAATGGGCCTTGAGCCAAGTACTGATTGGGCCTAGCCCACTGAGAATGGGGTGGACATAATTGCCTGAGGACTGGGCTTTACTCACTTGGCCCAGTTAGATACTTTTGGTACGTTCAATATTATTTTCTAATTTACAATTTTATAATTTATAATTTCTGATTTAATTTTGATAAAATTATAATGGTATAAGTTTATAATTCTTTAATTGAATAATTTTTTTTAAAAAATATACTAAACACATAAAGATTAAAAAGTTATATAAATTGAAAATATAAATAAAAAATATCTTTACCCAAGAAATTAAAAAAAAAAAGAAAAACAAAAGGAAAAACAAAAAATAAAACCCATGTTGATGACTATGACTGGTGATGGCCAAACGAGCTGGCCCGTCCCGGCCCGATCCGTGCGGATCAACCCGCGGGCGGGACTGGTTGAAGCCCGTCAGCCCGTGTGATGAAACGAGACTAAACTCAATCCGACCCGTCCCAGAATTGATGTCCAAGCCCGCCCGTTTGGTCCGAATCTGAAGATCCACAGGCCAAACGGGTTTTCCTATTTTTTATTTTTAAAAAATCAGAAAAAATATGAAAAAAATAAAAAGTAATTTAATATTTAATAAGCCATTTTTTAAAAAATATAAAATCACTTAGACATAAGAAAATTAGTTGTTTTATATATAAAAAAAGATAGAAAAAAACTATACAAATTAAAGTATATAAAAGAAAAGAGGGACGAACTACCATTTATTTTTATTTTATTTTTTAAATTTTTTATTGACTAGGAAATAATATTTTAGATTTTTTTTATTTCTGATATTTTTGACAAATAGGTATATAAAAAAAGATTAAAAAAAAACTAAACAAATGAAAGTATCTATAATACAATACACAGCGGAAATAACCGCCTCTTAGATAGGGTATCAGTGGTGGTCAGGATTGAAAGTTGGAGAGTTGATCCAAGGGCTGAAAATCCTTCCCTCCCTCCTCAATCGTCCGTAACTGTAACTGCCCTCCCCCCCATTAGTTTCCTCCCCAACAGTAATTAACCCCAAATTGCTTCAACAATGGACGCCGGCACGATCCTGCTACGGTGACAGAAGTCGCGGAGATCGACCCAAAATCGGAGTCTTTGTTGGGTGATTCAATCGACGAAGAGGAGGAGCCAGAGGTTTCGGGAAATAGATTCGGCCTGGCTGCTCCATGAATGGAAGACGTTAATCACTGACTCCAAAGGGTTATTGCTCGGCCTATCAATCGGCGTATAAACCAAATAAGGATGATGGTATTGCTGCGCGTTCCACAACGCTGCCGTTTGATTGTCTGGATGACTTGCCGGAACTGCTGGTGGTCCCATCACCTGTGTTCCCGATTTCTTCGCATCCTCCTCCATTGAGTGCTGTGATGGCGATGATACGGGTGGTGGTTGTATTGGATGCGATAGCGATGATCCTTCATTGGGTGGTGATTGGATTGGTTGATTTTCTAGAGGTGTGACTGCCATGACCAACGACGATAAAACCAGCTGGATAGGGTATCGAATTGGGAATTTAATTTTGACTTGAATTTATTAGCTTTTATTTACAGAGATATTTTGTTTGTTTTTAGAATAATCTATGTACGCGGGAATATATTACACGTTTGTTTACTTTCTCACATGACCATTTTTCGTTAATTTTCTAACTCTGTTGGGTACTAGAGGTCAAAGTGGGATCAAATACAAATCAAAGTGTTACTTTGGGACAAAATTCGGTTTGAATTGCAAAGTGGGATTGTCTTGATTAGGAATTGTGGGGAGGGAGGGGTGGGGAGGAAGGATGGGTAGACTAGGTTGGGGAGTGGAATTGGGTTTGGATGTTATTCGTATGAAGAAGAGGAATTCATGGAGAAGATTGTGGGATTGGGATTGGACTGAGAGTTTGCCGGTGTTGTGAGTTCGTCGGTGGGAAGGATGGACGGAGGTGATGGTAGAGAAAGTAGAGAGAGAAAGAGCGAAGTGAACAAAGCGAGAGAGGTGACGGCGGGAGGGGCGGTGAGTATAGAAATGAAGAAGGAAGAGATTGGGTTTATGTTTAGAAAAGAGGAAAACAAAGTGGGAAAAGAGATTAGGGTTTTAGGTTAGGGTTTGGTATTGGGCTTTATTTTCTGTTGGGTTTACTGGTATGTTTGGGCCGAATTGTGCCTGGCCCAAACATTGGCTATCCACATTTTCGTCTTAATCAGTAGAAATGTTGAATATAATATGGGATAGAGTATGTGTAGTATGCTTGTGTTTTATTAACATAGAAATGCAAAAAAAAAATGTTCAAATTTTTTATGCTTAGATTTGTTTTATTTTTGTTTGATTAATTATTATCTATCGCCAATATATGACATTAAATAATATAAGAATATTTCATATGAGACTGAATGATTTTATTTGAACCTTTTTTTTCATAGATAAAAAAGATATATATATATATTGTTGGTAATTTATTTTCATTTAATTTGCATTAAAACAACAACGGAATATTTTGTGTTAAAAAACATCCTCCGTTAAATGACATGTGACTTGTACGTGATCATTTAACGGGATTTTCTAACAAAATTGGTTAAAAATCCTTAAATGTTAACAGAATATGACCTTTGGACCCTATATTGTAATTAGTGATAGAATGTGCCCCATCTTAGGAACACCCCCTAAACTTGGGGCCCAAAATTTCATTCGCCCTTTTTTATTGCTTAGTAGTATTTGGGTAGACAGGGTTACCAAAAAAAATGGTTTGTATTGGATTGAAAATTGCGAAAAAGAGGAAAGTAAGTGGGGTGGGGGATAGGAGGGGGGGCAAGAAAGAAGAAAGTGAGTGATGGTGGAGGTAAAGCGATGAAGAAAATTTGAATTGTAGGATGTTCTTTCCTCTTTCATATTGTCACCGTGCCATTGGCACGGGCAGGGAGTACTAGTCTATTATACAATACAAGACCATATAACCGTCACATAAGTGGTGGTTCAGATTGAAAGTTGGAAAAATGATCCAACGGCCCAAATTCTCCCTCCCTCCCTCAACCGTCCGTAACTTCCCACAACCGTCCGTAACTTTTCATAACTTCCCAAATCCTCCCTCCTTCAACCGTCCGTAACTTCACATAACCATCCGTAACTTCCCATAACCGTCCGTAACTTCCCATAACTTCCTAAATCCTCTCTCCCTTCTTCAACCGTCCGTAACTTCCTATAACTTCCTAAATCCTCCCTCCCTCCTTCAACCGTCCGTAACTTTTCATAACTTCCCAAATCCTCCCTTCCTCCTTCAACCGTCCGTAACTTCCCATAACCGTCTGTAGTTTCCCATAACTTTCCAAATCCTCCATCCCTCCTTCAATCGTCCGTAACTTCCTATAACCGTCCGTAACTTTCCATATTTTCCCATAACTGCTGCCTCCCTTTTTTTCTTTTAAGCAGAAAAATCGATTATAAATAAATAATCATTTTTTTTATTTTTTTTTAATTATTTAGTATACTCCTTAAAAAAAAGTTTAGGATTTATATATACTCTTTCTTTCAAAAAAATATTTGATTGGGTAGTTTTTTTTCTTTTTTATTTATGTGTATTCCGATTTGATTTATTTATTTTTCTCTTTTATTTTATTAGGATCATTTATTTAAGGAGTGTATCTTAACATAATAATTACTATTATATATAATTAAATTTTTGAACCATTTTAGAATCTTTCAAAAAAAATGATTTTAAAAATTTATTTTGTTTTTTTTTTAATTATTATTTACCACATAAGTGGTGGTTCAGATTTAAAGTTAAATAAGTGATCCAACGGCCCAAATTTTCCCGCCCTCCTTTTCCATTTTCTCCTTCCTATTTTCCTTTTTAACTATTAATTCTTTTTGCAGATTACTTAAGTTTTTTTTTTTTTTTTTTTTTTTTTTACGTAAAACCGATTATAAATAAATGATCATTTTTTTATTTTTTTTTAATTATTTAGTATACTCCTTAAAAAAGGTTTAGGGTTTATATATACTCTTTCTTTCAAAAAAAAAATTTAATTAGGTATTTTTTTCTTTTTTATTTATGTGTATTCCAATTTGATTTATTTATTTTTCTCTTTTATTTTATTAGGATCATTTATTTAAGGAGTTTATCTTAACATAATAATTACTATTATATATAATTAAATTTTTAAACGATTTTAGAATCTTTCAAAAAAAAAAGATTTTAGAAAAATGTTTGTACCTAAATCAATTATTCGTCATGATTACTTAAGTTTTTTATTTCGAAGCTTGGGTAAAAATAGGATAGGGAATGAGTTATGGATTATAATTATTATTAATTATTTATATGATTAATGGGTTGGGTTGAGGTTAAGAAAAAAGAATAATGGTAAAATGGGGATTAAGAAAATATTTTTTTACTAACCCTAAATGGATAACGGTCACGGATAATCGACTTCCTCATATTTTCTACGGCAGTTATACAAACAAACCACCCTCCATCAAATGTTGATTATGGAACAAAGTAATCAATCAGGGTATTGAGTAGATTTTTTTTTTTTGGATGTGAGGAATACGATTTCATCATATCTTTAATTTGTGTACTGTCACCGTGTCAGTGGCACTGGTAAGAGAATACTAGTATAAAATAAAAAAGGGACGGAGTACCCTTTATTTATTTTATTTTTTATTGACTGAGAAATAATATTTTAGACTTTTTTTATTACTGATATTTTTTTCAAAAAAGGTATATAAAAAAATAGAAAAAACTAAACAATTTAACGTATATAAAAGAAAAGAGGTACGAACTATCTTTTATTTATTTTTATTTTTTTATTAATTTTTTATTTACTAAGAAATATTATTTTAGACTTTTTTTATTATTGATATTTTTTTTCAAAAAGGTATAAAAAAAGGCCAAAATCTTGTGAAAAACTAGTTTTTTCATAACATAAGAAAAAACTAGTTTTTAAACACTAAGCCTAACTAATAAGATGGATGGACAATGCTAAAAACTAGTTTTTCCATAATATTTTGAGAAAACTAGTTTTTCAGAAGACCTACTAAAAAAAAAGATAGAAAAAAATAAACAATTTAAAGTATATAAAAGAAAAGAGGGACGGACTATCATTTATTTATTTTTATTTTTTTATTAATTTTTTATTGACTAGGAAATAATATTTTAGACTTTTTTATTACTGATATTTTTTTCAAAAAGGTATATACAAAAATAGAAAAAAACTAAACAATTTAAAGTATATAAAAGAAAAGAGGGACGAACTATCCTTTATTTATTTTTATTTTTTAGACATTTATACAAACAGGTCTGTGCGGACCTCATTGCAACGGGCCACAGACCAAACGGATTTTCTGATTCGCGGGCCAAAGACCGGTCCGTGCGGACCTCCTAAGTCCAGGCCCGTCCCGTATACGAAACGGGCCAAGCGGATAACGGACCACGGGCTGGACAGACGCGGGCCAAACGGACGACGGGCCACGGGCCGGGTGGGCCCGCCCACGGGTCACGGCCCAAAATGGCCATCTCCACTCGTGAAAATGTCTAGATTCATCCCTCAAAGGGTCAAACCCACATTTTCCGTCTCTCTTCATCTTCCATAGTCACCCCTTTCCATCCTTCAGCCATCACCATCCACCACCTGCAACCACCGCTATCCACGACCTGCAATCACCACACTACCACCTCCACCATTTTTTTTAGGGTCCGCTCCCGAGTTTTGTTTACGGAGGAAAGGGAAGGAAATGGGAGAAAATGAAAATGATTTCCTCCCTTGGTGTGCTCTGAGTTTTTTTTTTGTAGGGAGGAAATGGAAGAAAATGGGGGAAATGGAGACCTCATTTCCTCCCATTTCCTTCCCTCTCCTCCATAAACAAAACTCGGGAGCGAACCCTTAGGGTCCGCTCCCGAGTTTGATTTTGCAGGAAAAGTGAAGGAAAAGGGAGGAAATGGGAGCTCATTTCCTCCATGGCCATGCTCCTGAGTTTTTTGAGCGAGGAAAGGGAAGGAAATGGAGGCCTCATTTCCTTCCCTTTCAATCACCCCGTGAGAGAGCGGATTGGGAGGAAATGAATGTTAACGCCATTTCCTCCCCCTCCCTTCCCTTCCCTTCCCCTCCCTTCACTTCACTTTCTTTCCTCGCAGTTAAAAACTCGGGAGCGGACCCTTAATTCTTTACACCGTTTCACCCCACCATCAACATCATCCGCCACCATCATCACCGTTCATCTATAAAATAGAAAAATTATACAAAATGAACCCACAAATCAACATCTTTAAACAAACAAATATCCAAATTAAAAACAGAATCATAACCTACATACAAACTATCTAACAAACCCATATCCAAATTCAAGTTTCAAACAAATTTTGAAAAGAAAAAAAATCCTTAAAAATCCCAGATTTGGGCTAGATTGTGTACCACAACCTCAAATACCGCGGTGACGGCATTTAGCCTCAAAAATTTCAACGACCCATTACTCAAGCGAGGGTGTTGGAGGGGTGGGGTGGAGAGAGAGAGGTAGGTACAAACATACGAAGTGAGGAAGAAGGCGAAGGTGCAGAGAGGCGAGGTGGGGGGAGATCGGCGGGTATGGTGGAAGGGAAGAGAGGGAAGAGGTATATGGGGTGGGAGTCTAGGAGCTGGGTGTGATGAGAGGGAGATGAAGGGGATAACTTATTTTGTTCAGCCCCCTTCCTTTTTAAAATTTGTCATTTTAACCCCTTAAAATTTATTTATAATTCATTTGAACCAATCTGTTAGCAATGTGCGAGGCAAATGGGGTTTAACAAGTTTTTTCAACGAATTGCGTCAAAAACTCCTTAACTGACGAAAAAAATACATATGGAGCCTGATGTGGCCAAAAAATAAGTTTAGGCCCTGCTTGGAAATAAGTTCAGGCCCCGCTTGGAAGACACCCCTATGATATCAGACACTAAATTGTCAATTTCCCTTCTTTTTTTTTTTTACTATATTTTCGTTATTGGGATGATAGTTGTACTGTACTCTAGAACTAAAGTCAATATGTGTAACGACACGAGCCCGAAGTTCGTCGCGTTACGCACAATTTCCTTTTTGGTCCGTCTACCAGAAATGACAGTTTCTATACAATTCCTCTCACTCATTTTCTCAATATCCATCAAGCACAAAAGTAAACATCAAACTGCAATTTTCTTCATCAGGGCATATCTAATCTAAATATCTAAATCAACCAAGAGAAGCAAGCATTCCTAAATAATGATCGATTATTACAAATGAAAACAGATTTTTTTTCCATCATAATAATTCATTATTAATTTTGTCCACTAATGCAACAAACATGAAGCGCACAGGTAATACAGTTCTTTCTTAAGAAAGAGCATATAAACATGTTCACCCTACACATAAGTCCCGTAAGACTTAAATTAAATTCCTAAATAACAATCATTAGCATGACTTAAGGATAATCATTAGCATGACTTAAGGATAAAAAAAAAAAGAAAAAGAAAAAGAACTCTCAAGCTTTCATCACCCCCACAACAAAAGTGAAACTTCAAAGGCACGAAGGACTCTCCCACAAAGAAGAGGAGTCAAGAAACAAAGATTACTCAACATCCTCTTACATCAAGTGTAGAAGACTTTCAGTACCAAGAAAAATGTTTACCCTTAAGTCATGCTAATGATCGGCTTCCTTCTCAAACTTATTTAGAAATTTCATAAGAAAAAGAAACAAAGAGTACTCCCCGCTAGATATCCAAATATTTATAGCACGACCACTCAATTAAATTCCTAAATAACAATAATAATTGGAAGTTTCTTAAAGATTCAATGCTAACAAAAACTTCATATCTAACACACAAATATCAGAGAAAATTTAAATTCAGTATCCTTTTGTCGATGAAAATGAAATAACATCAAAATCAGGTCACAAGAATAACCACAGAATGTAGATTGTAAGTCACGTAGCTAGATCCAAGTTCATCTGACATAGCATCACCAGCTTTGGAGCTTCCATCTCATAGCTTTTTCAAATCCTATTTCAACCATTTCAACTAGATGGTTTAGCCAGAGTCATTTATTTCTTCATCAACCCAATCCAGTAAAACTTGATATATTGAACACTTCTACATGTTCAGGGTAAAGACTAGCAGCCAATTGGCAACAACAGAAGTCTCAAAAACTTGTTAATACTCCCTCAGTCCCATAATAAATGTCGCACTTTCCTTTTTGGTTTGTCGCAAAATAAATGTTGCGTTTCTAAGTAACGAAAGAGACTTGAGAGCAATTTTACCATTGTGCAAGCAATGTACAAACATGTAAAGCACATTTCTTAAAAATGTTAACAAGTCAAGTGCGACATTTATTTTGGAATGGAGAGAGTAACAAAAAGATCCATTTTACCTCTGTAAAGTTTGCTCATACACCGAAGCCTTCTTCATTGCCCACTCACGAACAAGGGCAGGGCTAGTGAGGATTCATCAGTCATTTTGCAGATTTCAGCTCTGTCTGATAGAGCTTCAGAAGTTGAGGAGCCTCCTCGTTATAGTTCAATCTAACCCTGCCGATAAAATTCTTTTCCGAAAGCACCACCCAACCGATAATAGCGCTTGTGTCCTCCTCGATTAAACCTTTGCCCAACAAGACTTGATAAAACCAACACCTAGGAATAATCGTCTTCTCTAAGCTCATTGAAAAGATTTTCGGGTTATTTACAAGAAGAGAATGCTTGGCATGCATTTTGTTAATGAAAAAATCCATTACCCTCGTAATCTTATCCTCAGAGACCGTTAAAGTCAACGGACTTTTCCGAAACACCCTATGAACCTCACTTTCAGACCAACCCCAACGTTTGAAAAGTCCCACCTTTTTTTCCATAGTCGATGTGCTCATCGACCTAAGTGCAATGAACGCCCTTATAAAAGTACTCGTCGAAGGGTTAAATCTCATTTTTATTACTTCCTCCACAGCCTTTCGAAAATTATCACTGGTAGACCTTAGACCACTAGGACGGTAGGTAACATAGAATATAATATATTGTTCCGGCACACCTGCATCTCGCAAAATTTGAATATTCCGTACCACATGAACTTTAAGATCATAAGTCAACAAGTACGGAAAATTTCTAATCATACGATTAGTTTTTTCATCCGATTGAAGCAAATCTCGAAAGAAGCTATAAGATGGGATGATTTTATCTTCCATACTATATCTCAACACATTTGGTGCTGCAGTAACAACTCTAACAAGTTCAGACCGAGCAAAACCAATCGAGATGAAAAATTCAAATTTGGGCAAAAGGGTTTTTTGGGAATTACATAAGAGGATTCTAGGGTATCTCTTAACTATACTGACAATCTGGGTTTTGGTGAATCCATGGTTCTTGAATAATGCCAGCACAGAGTCTGGTCTTTCTGGGGTTTTCAAAATTAAGGACTTGGAAGCTGAAATGGCGGATTCTGGAGTAAACCCACATGAATTTATGAGGTATTTTACTGTGAATGATTTCTGATTTGATGAAATGAAAGGAGAATTGAGAGTTGTTGATGATGATAGTAAGCGAGAAAGAAGATTGTTAAATGGAAAATTTGCCCTCAAATGGGGTGAATTTTTAAGGTCGCAAATGAATTTAAACATGGATTCGATGGAATCTGGAAAATCACTCACCTGGGTAGAATGAGATTGGAGACGAGTTTTCTCAGACTTTAATCGTATCTTGGAGCCCTTAATTCCTTGTGCCGGATGAACCCTAGCTGATAAAATGTACCAGGAGCAACTAATCAGGTCCAGGAACTTGTACTCTTTTCCATTTTCTTTTAACTTTTTTTCCTTTGAAAATTGTTATTTAACACACCACAACAAAAACGATTTTTTTCTCAAATAATATTGTTTCAATTTTTTATTTCCCAAAATGACTTACTGTTCAAAGTTTTGCTCAAACTGTCTCACTTTTTGAAACTCGCTACACCCTGTAGCGAGTTCCATGCAATTAAATTTGTCAGTTTGGCCATTAATTAGGGCAATTAATTAAGCAAAACTCGCTACACGGTGTAGCGAGTGTGAGTCAAACTCGCTACACCGTGTAGCGAATGACTCACAATCCCTTTTCCCCTCCCAGTTTACAGTCTTTATTCAAACAAAACAAAAAAAATCCTAAGTTCAGTAGTCGCCGGCCAAGCAAGAAAAAGAAGAAGAAGAAGAAACAGCCAACCTTTGATTTTGCCATTCAAATTCAACCTTTTTCGTAATTGTAAGTTTAAATTTATATATTGTGTTGAATTTAGCTATGATTTTATTATTTATTTACTTGCAATTTAGATTTTTTTTGATGACATTGTAAAAATATATTAGTTTAGTCTCAAATATGTGACTAATTTGTGTCCCAATTCGAAATTTTGAGATAATAATTAATGTTTATTAGTTTACTTACAATTTAGGATTTTTTTTTTATTTTTTTGATGACATCAGTTATTAATTCCTATAATAAATATATACGATGCATTTTATATTTTGCATATAAATAATTAAATTGTTTTAGCATGATTTGAGAAAAAATAGAAGAAAATTAAACCTTACAAAAATAAATAAATAATAATAGTAATTATAGTTGCATTGGATAAGCAAATATTGTAGTGTTAATAATATTTCTAAGTGAAATTGTGTCAATTCTAAGTGAAATTGTGTCAAGTAAATGATTAAGTTATCAAAATTTTAAGAATATAGTGGATAATTATTTATTTATTGTAGTGACATTAGCCCTTTCCTAATATATTATATAGATGAAACTTAAACATCTTCAAAATGTCTATTGAATGAAAAATATATAGACATCCAATTTTAGGTGAATGGAGATTATTTTTTTGTTTATATGCATGAATTTATGAAAACTTAAATTAAAATTTTGAAAATATGTTTATACACATAAATTTCTAGAAATATTAAAACAAAATCTAGGGAGAAACGTGTTTCTCCATCATTTATGGAGAAACGGGTTTTTCTCATACACAAAAACACAGACACGGCTCACAATGCAATTAAACCAAGAAAATCCCCTAAGCATGAAGATCGGTGATAACAAAATCCTATCGCTAGACGTCGATCCCAATTCCATTTCCGTCGAAGCCCTAAGCATGAAATTCAATCCAAATCTGGTGTTCCTGTTCTTTTACAACACTCACATACCACCCCCTCTCCGTTCCACTCTCCGGTCATGAGTTTGCCGGCTCATTACTGAATTCATCGCGCTCGTTTCTCATTCTATATTTCTGTTCAAGCTGCAATATACGAAATGGATCCGAAAAAACGCCAGAGATCTTGCTATTAGGTTGAATTTTATTATTTTTGTGTAAATTAGAAGCGAAATTGGTTAATATTTTGGGGGATTTGTTTTCGTAGGGAACGAGCTTGTTTACTGGATTTACAAGGCTGTGCAAGGGATTGGCTGTTGTACTTGTTGGTACAAAATTGGAGTTTCTGGATATCCAGAACCTTTTGAAAGGATATCCAGAAATTTATTAAATGTTTCTGGATATCAATTATAAAGCTTCTGGATATCAATTATAAAGCTTCTGGATATCCAGAACTCTTCGAAAGGATATTCGGAACCTTATGTAAGTGATATCCAGAAATTTAGAATTGGCTTCTGGATATAAGTTTTAAGGCTTCTGGATATCCATATTCAATGTTCTGGATATCCAGAACCTTTGTGAAAGTGATATCCAGATCAGAAATTTGGTCTTGGCCTTGGATTTGGTCTCAAATCTTTTTTCTGGATATTCGTCCCAAAGCTTCTGGATATCAATCCTAAAGCTTCTGGATATCCAGAAACCCGTTTCTCCATAACTTATGGAGAAACGTGTTTCTCCCTAGACCTACTCAAATATTAATTGATACACAATAAAAATGCTATCAATAACAAATTATAAAATGTAATGACATTAGTTCTTAGAATATTAATTAAAATCCATTATATTATCATAGTTTAATCAAAGTGAATATAATTAATGTTTTATTGTTGAGATGATTGTAAATCATTTTTATGATAGTTTAATTAGATACAAAGATAATACAATTCGAACCCATTAATAAATTTTATCTGGATTAACATGAGTTGATAAAATGATTCTTACATTATTAATTATTCAAATAAAAAAAGGATAATACAAATTAAGATCTTATGATTAAAATATCCCCAAACTTGTTAATTAATTGAGATAAAATGGTTTGTGAGGATTACTCTTGAAGTATTACTTAGTATATAGGCTGGAAATCAAGACCTTCCCCACAGGCACTTCTTGGAAGTGTGGGATAACTTTGGATTATAATGCCACGTACTAGAATTACACTTTTGTATTCTCTTATTTATTTCCTTGCCTCGTAGAACAATAATCACGTACCTATAAAGTATTTAGGAAATAATGACTCTTCAAAGAAGTCAAATTTTACTGACGTAGCAATAGTTATACTATGTAGGAAATAATGAATATAGAAGAAACACAGTTTACAAAAATATGATTATTAATTACCAACCTTGATATTGAAATAAATAGATGGATGGCTTCATTGATTCTGGGCCTATCGATGCCTATGTTCTGACCCAGCATCGGAACCATAGAGCTCGGTTTATTTGGTCCGAGCAGGAGGTTGCTACTCCCCTGTCTTTTCGTCGTGATGCCTCCTTGCCTGCCGTATTAGCTCCTAGTTCAGTGAGAAATTCCATTGCAGAGAGCCAATGATCGTCTTGGAAAGCTTCATCCTTCACCGGATCTTCGATCGCTCTCTGTATATACTCTTGGGTTGCGATCGGTGTTTGTTGCGAAGACAAGTTCTGACGGTCGAGATTTCTCTGGTGCATGGCGGACTCTACGGCACCGGCGGGACCAGGAATAACACGCGATGAAGAGGAGTATTCACCGCGGAAAAAAAAACACTGCTCTCTAGGATCCATTTTTTGTGTTTAATAGAATTTGGATTGAGAAGATTGAAGGTTGCGAGGAGGATACGAGAGAGAGAATGAATGAACGAGGGAGAGGAGGAGAGGAAGATAAATGAATCTGGGAAAACTTAGTTGGACAATTTATTAAAGATAAACTCGCTACACGGTGTAGCGAGTTTGACTTGGACAGGTCAAACTCGCTACACGGTGTAGCGAGTTTGGCTTAATTAATTGCCCTAATTAATGACCAAAAGGGAAAATTTAATTGCATGGAACTCGCTACACCGTGTAGCGAGTTTGACCTGTCCAAGTCAAACTCGCTACACGGTGTAGCGAGTTTCAAAAAGTGGGACACTTTGGGCAAAAGTTTGAACAGTAAGTCATTTTGGAAAATAAATATTTTAAACAGTATTATTTGAGAAAAAATTTCAACAAACCCCCCCACAACATTAATAAACTAGTATTCTCTTATATGTGCCATTGGCACGGTGACAGTACACAAATTAAAAAAATGATGAAATCATCTTTCTCTCATCCAAAAAAAAAAATCTACCCGATACCCTGATGATTACTTTGTTCCATAATCAACATTTGATAGAGGGTGGTTTGTTTGGGTAACTGCCGAAGATAATATAAATAATTAATAATAATTATAATTATAATCCAACCCAACCCATTAATCATATAAATAATTAATAATAATTATAATTATAATCCATAACTCATTCCCTATCATATTTTTATCCATGGTTCGAAACAAAAAACTTAAGCAATCATGACAAACGATTTTTTAATTGATTTAGGTACAAACATTTTTCTAAAATCAGTTTTATTTTGAAAGATTTTAAAATTGTTCAAAAACTTAATTATATATAAAAGTAATTATTATGTGTTGGGTTTTGGGGTTACAAACGCAGCGGAAGACTTAGAAATAACAACAAAATCCTAGCCCTATGATCCGTCTAACATGAATAGTTAAAACCATGAAATAGAATTTACATACCTTAATGCGATTATGTTGATCTTTTCATAACGGATCTTGGATTCAAATCTTATTTGAATCGATGAACAACCTTCGAAACATTGAACCGTTGATGAAGCTTGGATCTTCTCCTTCCTTGTTCTACCTTGGTGATGAATCAATGTGTCCAGAAACCATAATTTCAGCCAGAATCAAATTCGTTCTTTGTGTGTGACCCAAAAGGAATTATATTATGTTGGTAGTGGATCGAAACATCGACCTCACAAGATATAAGTGGTTTCTAGCAAACCATTATATCCACCCAATTTATATAACATCAAAGCTTGATTTCTCGATATATCCAATGTCACATTCCCTTTGTCCATGATGTCCAATTGAACATGAGTCATGGTCTATGTCAACTCATTCTGTTCAATGCTTTCTCGATTTCGAATATGTTTGTAATCCAAATGCATTTGATCTCTATCAAATCACTTGAGTATGGCCATACATTTCATCAACATCATTCATCGAGGGGTCCAAGCAAACATCTCTCTTCATAAGAGGGACAAATCCCATCTTGACTTATCATTCTTCCCTACAAGAATTCAATCATGCTAACATAGCCCTTATTGCCATCCGACTAAAGATAGTGTTAGACTACATTAAACACAATATTCATCATGTGGAAGACGATGATAATCTCAGGTATGAAGGATTCTAATGACACGACTATCATGAGATTTAATCATGACAACAGATCATGTCATAAATCTCATAAGTAGGTCAAGTCCAGTACTCGTTCTCTAGCAAGTACACATAAGTGTAATGTGCATATCCATGCATATAATCATCTCCATGATTATCCATTACCAACTTATACTAGTTGTTCACAACAACTAGGGACGCAGTTCAATATAATAAACATGTAAACATATAATGAACCAAATAAACTTTCTCTATAATAAATGATAAAGATGATACATAACGGTTTTAAGTTAAACATAACTAAAGCCTAGGGCATTACACCAACAATCTCCCACTTGCACTAGGCTCCATCTATATATCGAATACCCATGGACCTAACATGACCATCATGCTTCTGCCTGTGCGAGGGTCTTTGTAAGTGAATCCCCAATGTTATCATCGGTTGATACTTTGCATATCTTAACGTCTTCTCATTCATATGAATTCTTGAAAAAATGTCTAAGTGTGTGTTTGGATCGCTGTTGTGACCTTGGTTCCATTGCTTGCACAAATGACACCACAATTATCACAACAAAGTTCCACCGATTAGTGATACTTGGAACATTTCCAAAACACTAAATGAACTTTTGATCCAAACTGCCTCTTTTAGCTACATCATATGTTGCTAAAATTTGACCTTAGTAGTAGAATTGGCTACGATTTTCTGCTTGGAACTCTTCCAACAAAACCGCACCTCCAATAAGCATAAACACAAATCCTAATTGCGATTTTAAATTAACTTTGTCAGTTTGGAAGCTAGCATCTATGTAACCCTTACAACAAGATTAACTTCCAACCTTTTGAATATCAAGAACGTATCCTTAGTTCTTCTTAAGTAATTAAGGATTGTCTCAACTGCCATCCAATGGTTCACATCAGGATCAGATTGGTATCGACTCGTCATGCTCATAGCATATGAGATGTTGGGTCTAGTACAAATCATGACATACATGACAGATCCAAATGCCGGAGCATATTCATTCCCTTTTGCTCATCAGTTGTCATAAGACAATGAGTATTGCTAAAAGAAATACCATGACCCATTGTCAAGTTACTTTTCTTAGACTCTTCTAAGAACCTTGTCAATGTGAGTATTTTGACTCAAACCAATTTACCCTTTTAGATCTATCTCTATAGATCTTGATGCCAAGGATGTAAGCGGCTTCACCCATATCTTTCATTGAGAAACCTTTCCTTGACCAAGACTTGACAGTCTTAAGTGTCAGAACTTCATTTTTCAATGAGTAAGATATCATTGTAAGAAGACAATAGAAATAATACTACGCTTCCACTGAATTTCATGCATACACAAGGTTCATCTTCATACTTGATGAAGTCAAACTCTTTGACCGATTCATCAAAATGAAGATTCCAATTCCTTGAAGCTTGCTTCAACCCATCTCATGGATCTTTGCAACATGCATACTTTATTTAAATTTCTTGGATCGACAAAACTTCGGGTTGTGTACTATACACATTCTTAAGAATCTTTCCATTTTAAGAAAGTCGTTTGACATCCATTTGTCATATCACATAGTCACAATATGTGATAATGGCAATTGAAACTCTAACAGACTTCAGCATTGTAACTGGCAAAAAGGTTTCAACATAGTCAATACTATGAATTTGCCTAAATCTCTTTGCTACAATCCTTAGTCATGAAAGTATACACCTTCCATCCATGTCGGTCTTGAAGACCTACTTGCACCCTTTAGTTTTTACACCTTCAGGTAGCTCAATCAAGTTCCAAACTTGATCATCAAACATGGATTGTAATTCGGATTCCGTGGTTCCTAACCATTTATCCGAATTAGGAGTGGACATCGCCTCAAGATAGGAAGTAGGATCGTCATTCTCAATGAATTCCACTTTATTACTTTTCGATACGAGAAATTAATATTTCTTGAGTTAGGATCATAACCTATCCGATCTACGATGGACTTGTGCATCTTGAACCGGTTCCACAACTCCTTGTGAACTTGGTTCCGTCTCTACTCTTGGTTCCATGTCATTTTCAGTTTCTTGAACTCTTTCAAGATTAATTTTACTCCCACTAGATTCTTTATTGAGAAACTATTTCTCAAGAAACGAATCATACAGAGAAACAAACATTTTGTTCTCTTTGCGGTTGTAAAATTAATTTCCGAAAATAACCTTGTCAGATTTGGCGCTAACTTATCAGAGACAAGTCTCTTCATATAAGTTTTGCAACCCCAAATCTTCATGAAAGACAAACTAAGTTTTCTTCCATGCCACATCTCATGTGGGGCCTTAGGAACCGATTTAGTAGGAACTCGATTCAGTGTAACCGCATTATTTCTAATGCATATCCTCAAAAGGAAATAGGAAAGTCAACTTTGACACATCATCAAACGAACCATGTCCTACAAGATTCAATTCCTCCTCTCAGACACACCATACAATGTGGTGTTCCGGGTGGAGTCAACTCTGAAACGATTTCACAGTTTTGAGATGATTGTCAAACTCTTGGCTCAAATATTCACCACCTCGATCTAATCGAAGTACTTTAATAGTCTTGCCAAGATTGTTTTGTACTTCATCTTGAAATGTTCGAAACATCTCAAACGATTCACCTTTGGACTTCATCAGATAGACATAGCCATATCTAGATAAGTCATCGGTGAATGTGATGAAATACCGAAATCTTCCCCTAGCAATGCTACTTAATGGTCCACATACATCTCATGTACTAGGATCAATAAGTCAATAGCCCTCCCACTACTCTTAGTGTAGGGTGATTTTGTCAATAATCCCAATAAACAAGATCCACATTCCTCAAATGATTCATAATCATATGAGTCTAAAAGTCCATGTTAATGGAGTTTAGATATATGTTTATTATTTATCTGACCAAACCGGCAATGCCATATGAACGTGTTGTTCATATTATTCGGTTTAGATTTCTCACTTATATTATAGATATCTTCAATATTATTTTGTTTCTTAACATCAAGGATATGAAGACCATTTAATGACATATGCAATACAATAAGGCATATCATTAAATGAATATAAAACTTCTTATTCTCAATAAGAAAATTATATCCTTCATCATCCATATGAGAAACGGAAATAATACTCCTACTCAAATCTGGAACGTAGTCACACTTGTTCAAAACAAGTACTATTCCACAAGGTAAAGTGACTTCATAAGTCCCTATGGTTAATGCAGTAACTCTTGCTCCATTCCCACGCATAGGTTTAATTCACCTTCTTCGAGTAGTTTTCTATTCTTTGTTCCTTGCACATTTAAACAAATGTGGGATCCATGTCCGGTATCATATATCCAAGAACAAGAAGTCGAAAGGAAAATATCTATCATATAGATACTTGAAGTAGCAACAATCATATTACCCTTCTTCACCTTTTAGGCCTTCCTAATAAGCCTTGCAACTTTGCTTCCAATGACCAATCTCATTGCAATGGTAGCAAACTGCATCCTTTTGAGATACTTTGGGTTTAGCCTCTTCGGCTTTGGCAACTTTTGTCCCAGGTTTAGCAACCTTTGCTTTACCTTCTTTATGTTTCCTTTTAAACCCCTTTCTTGTGTTAACTTTAACACAACAAACCTCTCTTGCCTAGCTTGCACTTGGAACATTTCCTTTGTGCATTGTGCTAGAAAAAAAGTGACTTCCATGTGTTCAAGGTTCTTCGTAAGAGCCTTTAAACATGGTGGCAAGTATAAGACAAGCAATATCGTTAGAATCATCAACATGTTTCTAATGTTGCTCCTTATTTGCCCTTTGCAACATTTGCAGTGGGTTCAGCAGGAACAAATTCGTCAATAACGTACACTTTTGCCTAAGAACAATTCTTTAAGATTTTGATCCAATCAGAATAGTTTGTACCATTCTATTCGAACTTTGTCCTTCTCAAGGACGAATCGCAATTTATTATGTAATGCTATTTCTACAACAAAATATGCAAACCATATGAACACATA
Organism: Adenophora triphylla var. japonica; assembly: GCA_022495995.1. Lineage (NCBI taxonomy): Eukaryota > Viridiplantae > Streptophyta > Magnoliopsida > Asterales > Campanulaceae > Adenophora > Adenophora triphylla. The sequence continues at coordinate 181,444 of JAFEMH010001415.1, read as the reverse complement.
TCAATATCAACACATTTACCATCTAAGAGCAAATAATGTATTTCATAAATACTCCCACTAAATTATACACCTTCTAATACAATCATGTATCATATAATTATAGTGGGCTAAGATCCATATTTCACTTGATTTTGGTTTAACTGAGTCAATGCCCGAAATCAAGCTATTTAGGTAAAAATATCAATCATATCTTTATAAGACTCTTAGATCTTTTATGAGATTTCCTTAGACATCATATGTCAAAGACATGTTTTAAATCTCTTCTATGCCTTGGGTCAAATCTCATTTGAAAGCACCAATTAAGTCAAAATCTTTTTCAAACGTATGAGACATGGAATGATGCACCTAACTGAGTCAAAACTACATCAACCATTATCTCATCTTGCTCACAAATTAAGATATAAGATGCACCCAACTGAGTCGAAACTACATCAAATACCCTAAAATTTCACAAGTGTTCTAATCAAGGAATGACATAAGACTTAAATATTTAGAAGGTTTTACACATAACAAACATCGCATGGTTGTATATGAAACTTATGTGTACATTATCATGAACATGGAATTTTCACATAAAATCCTACTTTAGGATCATACCAATAATCATGTAATAAATAACAATTATTAACTACATAATTATTCCATTCTCAAAATATACGGATTCAAATAATCATATTAAAACGAACATCAAATCCTAAACAAACAATTTGTTCCAATTTTGAGAATTTACCAATCTACTTTAATCATATTAAATAGACCAATATCCCATGTAAAAGACTAATCATATTAATCAATTATTAATCATAATAATGGTATATCCTATATACTTGTTTTTCTCAAAACAACACACATAAAATTATAGATCTATTTCACATATAGCATGTAAAGAATTTAATCACATTAAATCTAGCATGCCAATTTTAACCTAATCATGATAAGACGCGGCTCTGATACCACTGTTGGGTTTTGGGGTTACAAACGCAGCGGAAGACTTAGAAATAACAACAAACCCTAGCCCTATGATCCGTCTAACATGAATAGTTAAAACCATGAAATAGAATTTACATACCTTAATGCGATTATGTTGATCTTTTCATAACGGATCTTGGATTCAAATCTTATTTGAATCGATGAACAACCTTCGAAACTTTGAACCGTTGATGAAGCTTGGATCTTCTCCTTCCTTGTTCTACCTTGGTGATGAATCAACAATGGAGGTCTTCAAGCTTTAGGAGATAAAGTAACCTCCCTCGAATGGTGATCCACACGCGAACGAACCAAGAACGCTTCTTGTTGGATTGCTAGATGATCCTCTTGATTATTGAAACTATTTTCAATAATCTATGGTTGATTATGGAGTTGAATCTAGGGTGTTTTGATCTTTGATTCACAATCAAAATCAAGATAATTGTGTTTATCAAGCCCTAAAATTTGTATATGACTGTAGGGGAAAAAGGACCTATTTATACTTTGTAAATAGCCCTAACAATTAGAGAGAAAAGTCCTTTTTCGAAGCAGAAATGTATTGCTGAAACAGGACGTGGGCGGTCGCCCACCTTGGGCTGGGCGGTCGCCCACCTGTACAGCGTTTGATATCCTATTCGAAAATCGACATGGGCGGTCGCCCACCTGGGGCTGGGCGGTCGCCCACCTGTACAGACCTTTGTACACTATTTTCAAAATTACACATGAGCGGTCGCCCTTATTCACTTGGGCGGTCGCCCAAGTCAACGATTGACTTGTGGGCGGTCGCCCATGGTGAACTTCGGCGGTCGCCCATGTGTCCAGAAACCATAATTTCAGTCAGAATCAAATTCGTTCTTTGTGTGTGACCCAAAAAGAATTATATTATGTTGGTAGTGGATCGAAACATCGACTTCACAAGATATAAGTGATTTCTAGCAAACCATTATATCCACCAAATTTATATAACATCAAAGCTTGATTCCTCGATATATCCAATGTCACAATCCCTTTGTTCATGATGTCCAATTGAACATGAGTCATGGTCTATGTCAACTCATTCCGTTCAATGCTTTCTCGATTCCGAATATGTTGATAATCCAAATGCATTTGATCTCTATCAAATCACTTGAGTATGGCCATACATTTCATCAACATCATTCATCGAAGGGCCCAATCAAACATCTCTCTTCATAAGAGGGACAAATCCCATCTTGACTTATCATTCTTCCCTACAAGAACCCAATCATGCTAACATAACCCTTATTGCCATCCGACTAAAAATAGTGTTAGACTACATTAAACACAACGTTCATCATGTGGAAGACGATGATAATCTCAGGTATGAAGGATTCTAATGACACGACTATCATGAGATTTAATCATAACAACAAATCATGTCATAAATCTCATAAGTAGGTCAAGTCCAGTACTCGTTCTCTAGCAAGTACCCATAAGTGTAATGTGCATCTCCATGCATATAATCATCTCCATGATTATCCATTATCAACTTATACTAGTTTTTTTTTTTTTTTTTTTTTTTTTTTTTTTTTTTTTTTGAGGCTTGCCCACCTCAAGGCAAGCCTTTTTTAAGTCAATTCACATATAAGTCCATCAATTCACTGAAAATTCCCTTAAAGTCCCCACCCCAGAAGCGCCTAATATAAACTAGGGAGGGATAAACATCCACTCTAACTCCTGGGGGGAGTCGAACCCATGACCTCCGTATTGGTGTCCCAGTGCTCTGGCCATTAGGTCAAGTCCTGATGATTACCAACTTATACTAGTTGTTCACAACAACTAGGGACGCAGTTCAATATAATAAACATGTAAACATATAATGAACTAAATAAACTTTCTCTATAATAAATGATAAAGATGATACATAACGGTTTTAAGTTAAACAAAGCCTAGGGCATCACACCAACATTATGTTAAGATACACTTCTTAAATAAATGATTCTAATAAAATAAAAGAGAAAAATAAATAAATCAAATTGGAATACACATAAATAAAAAAGAAAAAAAAACTAATTCAATTTTTTTTTTTGAAAGAAAGAGTATATATAAACCCTAAACCATATTTTAAGGAGTATACTAAATAATTAAAAAAAACAAAAAATTGATCATTTATTTATAATCGGTTACCAACAAAATACGAATCACCCCTAAACAACACAAAATAATATACTCCAATATGTCCCAAAATAAATGTCTATTTTTTTAAAAAAAAAATATCACAAATTGAATGTCTCTTTCTTACAAATTTTGATTCTAAATTATTTTTTATCAATTACCACTCATTATATATTTGCAAAATAAAAAATTTTAAAAGTGAATAGAAAGATTATTTATGAATCATTGCTATAAATATTTACAAAAAAAAAAACTATTTTAAAATATAACTTAAATGAAAATTATTCATTGCCATTAATCTTTTTTCGTAATCCCAACCCAACCCATTAATTATATAAATAATTAATAATAATTATAATCCATAACCCATCCCCTATCCTATTTTTACCCAAGGTTCGAAACAAAAAAACTTAAGTAATCATGACTAATAATTTTTTAATTGATTTAGGTACAAACATTTTTCTAAAATCATTTTTTGTAATTTTTTAATCATGCATATTTAATGTGGCTAGATTTCGTTAAATTTTAAGCGAATTTGTTAACAAAGTGAGAACATTTTGAAAAATGTAAAAGTTCAGTGAGAACATTTTGAAAAATGTTATAGTTCAGTGATGAAAATATGATTTTTGCCAAAAATTAAAAAAAAAATGAATAAAGAAAACCGCTCGTTGTCAGCCCTTAGATTAGAGTTACTAAAAAATAATCCAATGATTGAAATTAAAAAGAAATAAAATCGTTTAATAATAGTCATTAGATTAGGGGGATGGAGAGGCCGATTGCCTTAATGTATGGTTAAAGTTTTATATCATAACCCGAACATCAGTAGCATCATTGAGATAATATTTAGCCTTACTTGATTTGAACTTAATAGTTAAATTGATTAACCCGGTGAAAGAATATAATTTTTTTTTGTTAAACTACAATCTTAATATTTGATTCAAGCTATGAAACATTCCAATTCGATTTATTTCTTCTCTGCTAAAATTTCACTAAAGTGACTAATTATAATTATAACTATTATTTGAAAATTGCCGTGTACCAAATACTCCTATCGAAAAAAATACTCCCTCCGTCTCAAAAAAATTAGACCACTTTGACTTTAATGGTCAACTAAATCGAATTTTGATCGTATTTTATGAAAATTTAGATATTTTTATGCAATTATAAAAATTGTTATTGTTTCACCATTAGAAATACTGTCAATAACAATTTTTAGAATTTCATGGAAATATCTATACACTTTTATTTTTAAAAAGTATATTACAAAAGTAACCAAAATCCATGTCAATTAAATTGTAAATTGTGAGAAAGTCAGATAGTCGGTACACACAACCAGACCACTTGCTTTGTACATCCCAATTTCCAAATAATAGTTATGTGTAATATTACTACATTATTATACTCCCGTCCCATCCCACGTGAATGAAAAATTTTAGTTAAATTGATGTAACTTTGATCAATAATTTAAATAAAAAATAGTGATTTCAATAAAAATTTAAGTTTTTTTATTCTAACACAACTAATAATATTTTCAATAATGTTTTTTTAGATTTTTATAAGAATTATTATTTTTTATTTAAATTAATAGTTAAAATTATTGCAATTTGACTAAAAGTCTCGTGATGGAGAGAGTATGTATTGAAATAGAAACCGTCAATCTACAGCCGTAGGATCAGACAAATTGAAAAGAAATCCAACGATTGAAAATAAAAAAAAAAGTTAAAACTGATTAATAATATAGCCCTTGGATCGTAGCGGTTATTGTATATTAGATTTGAACTTTAATTCTTTTTAAAAATAATTTCAGCCGTTGGATCAATTTTTTAAGTTTAATCTGAATCACGGCCACTTGTAACCTCCCTTGTATTGTATAATAGAGATTCTTACAATACTAAGTTTACTTAAAAAAAATTAAACCCTCAAACTAAACACACCCCCACTATTCTTAATTTACCCTTTTAAATCTTTAAATAACACACTTAAACTAACAAAACACCCCACACACACCCAAGAGAGACTTCAGAGCAGTTAACAATGACATTCATCTGCCATGCCCGTTCCTACTCCACCACCGAGTCCCACCATTTTTCCTCTATTTCTTATCTTCTTCTTCTTCGTCCCCAAAACTCGAATTTGACCCTGACCCAAAACCCCTCTCACTCCCCAGCCTCGAACCCTCCAAAGACGAGGAATTATTATCCTAACTCCTCCAAAACCACAACCCATTCCACGCCATGGAATCCTCCCTCCAACTCAACGGAATCGCTCCACCTCGAACACCTCCAAAATCGCACTATCCTTTTTCACATGGGCACAAAATCTCACTTTAGACAGAGATCAGATTGACACTAGAAAATTGGGGGGTTTCTATGTTTGGAGAATGAATGTTACGAAATTTAACTGTGGTAGCAGCCATGGAGTTGACTAGTCAAGGAAAAAGTTGTCATCATTGTCGATTTACTGGTGACAATCATAGCATTGGCTTCTACCACGTTACTGATGGAGATAGAGAGATCACTACAAGAAAAAGGATTATTTGTGAAGGCCAAAAATCGTCCCAAATACCGTCAAAATCGTCCCAAAAAGTATTTGGGATGACCTTGGAACGGTTTTGGCTCCCTCCCAAATACAATGGTGCCAAATACATTTGTGACAACCCAAAACCTTCCCAAAAAGTATTTGGCACAAAAATAGTGACGGTTGAGCATGCTTGTCTTATTTACAAGTATTTGAGACGGTTTTAAGTGGCCCATCCCAAATACGTATTTGAAACGTTTTATTTGCCCTTCCAAATACATTAGGCACAGTTTTATTTGGCCTTCCTAATACATTAGGCACGATTTTTCCCGCCCTTCCAAACACATTTGCCACGCTTTTGTGCGCTATCCCAAATACATTTGACATGGTTTGATTGCCTCTCGAAATACATTTGGCACGACTTTGGTTGCCCTTCTAAAAACTATTTGGGACGGTTTTGTTCATCCCAAATACCATTGACACAAACACATACAAGAATACACTAGAAAATACTATATTGTAATCAATCTAGGCATCACCGTATACACAATTATTAAAACAAAAACACTTGCATTTAACTATCTTAAAATACTCATACAAAGTCATGTCAAGTAACTCAAACCATAAACATATATCTACATATGTCCCCTTCAAAAGCATAAGCAAATATTCAAAATGAAAGTTACAATTTTTTATCAACGTCCGTCTAAAAGTACCGGCTATAAAGAACATCAATTGCAATCTTTAGTTTGTCGTTATACTGTTTCTACTAATGGCTTCCTTAACTAATCTAAGCCTTCTATAAAGCCGCAAAATCAATATCAACAAATGCATTGATGGAAGAACCAGTGAAATAATAGTACCGAAAAAACAAGGGAAATGCATACTCCGGAGACGTTCGGAACAAAACCGCCATCTTCACCAACATTGCATCCATGTGCACCATATTTCTCGATAATACAATTTCGCCTTGTTATATAGAAAAGGGTCATCAACAAGATGAGCCTAAGCCGTAGCCGGTAATGAGTACTCTCTCCGTCCCACATTAGCTTACCCATTTACTATTGAGAACGGAAAATAAGGAGAATATATATAATGTTATTAAAGTAGGAGTATGAATTGGGGAATGGAGAGAGAAAGTGGGGTTGAGAATAAGCAGTGGATAGTTTTTGTGAAGTATGATATGCGCCCCATGAATAAAGAAGTATAAAAAGCTTTCCTTTATAGGGAAAGTGAAACTTTAAAGTGGACGCCCAAAATAAAGAAAATGGGTAAGGTTTTATGGGACGGAAGGAGTATGTATTATGCACTCATAGAATTACATCAATTAGTATTTACGGAAAGAATCGAGCACATTTACCCAGAAAGAAACTAATTAAAAGAGTATGGAATTATAAATTGTAAGGAACTATGCATATGTTACTAAACCTTACAAGTTACAATTAAATTAATACACAAAAGCACTGATGATAAAACACTGAGTGACTAAAGTGAATTAATTTAACATATGGAACACTTAAACCTGTGATCTGTGTGGTTGTGACAAGAAGAAAAACAAAGCGAGAAATCAGAGTTCTTCATTTTAGTTAAAGAAATCACCTTTAGATGATGATACGTCTCGGAACCCATTTGCAATGCCTCTTCAAATCTTTTAGGTCCAATAGGGAGAATCATGATCTCCTGTTCACAGTTCAGTTACGGTTATCGCGATAAAGTAATAGAATCACCACATGAGAAATAAAGAAGTTACGACCAAGTAATATAAGTCTAAACAGTTATAAAAATGCCATACTGAATGTAACAGAGATTATGAAGAATGACATAGCTACTCAGTATAAATAAATGTTGGAGAAGAAACAAGAAGACCGGCTACATAATGCATGTGCATCCTCCCTACTGTGACCACCTCCGTATCAGCATTAAGGTCTACTTAGAGATGGACATTCATAAGTCAAAGGGTAAAGTTTGAAAAACAAAAAGTAGGTGAGGCAAGCAAGAGTAGCTAGCAAACTAGTCCGAGAGGGAAAAGAACTTGTCTAGTAGCCTTGCACTAAATAATGCAAGCTTGTCCACGGATCTGCACATTGGTCTATGTATGTAGTTTACGTTTTTCTCAGAAAATACAAGTGATCAAGAAATACGAAACAAGAAAATAGAGAAGCAATAGATCAAAATGAGTCACCAGAATAAGACCATCACAGTAAGGAGTTGTATATAACTGTTGTAAGCAGCTACTCCCTCTGTCCCTAAAAGTTTGTCCCATTTGACTTTTTAGTTTAACTTTGACCACAAATATATGACAATTTAATTATGTTCATGAAATTCTAAAAATTCCTATTGATTCACCATTAATAATATTATCAACAACTTTTAGAATTTCATGAACATGATTAATCTCTCATAAATTTGTGGTCAAAGTTCAACAAAAAAGTCAAATGGGACAAACATTTTGGGACGGAGGGAGTATTACATAGAACTCTCAGGTCTGAAAGCATTGATGGTTTCTCTGCAAGTTGGGCAGATTTTGGTAGAGGCATCATTCAAGAAGCTGGAACCCAAGAAACTTCAACAAGTCCAGCGGGCTTACTTACTAAACAAATGTATTAACACATAGCTTGGGATACTGCCTCTTCATCAAGCTGAATCATTGACCAGAATAACCAGCAGATGAAAATTGAAGTTCTTACTGGACGAAAGACAGGACAATCTTGGAGCGGATAATTACAAAACAAAGAAAAAATATAACTGCCTAACTAACAGTGTAAGAATACAATAGAAGATGCAGGAAGGCATTACTATTATTAACCTCAGATTTCCAAAAGTGAAGAAAAACGGTTCTCCAATTGTATGTGATAGAATCACTTTCCCGTCTCATGTCTTAGCTGAAATCCTGAACCAACCACAGTTTAAGTCAACCTCACATATTTTGAGCACAACCAAGACAAGATAAAGTGAATCTGGAATGACTTCTACCAAGCTTTTACTTCATAAGGCTCTCGTGGTGATTCCCAACCGTTTCCTTCTTTTACAACCTATCAAGTAAATGCCAACAAAAGCTGTTAAAAGTTTTGGACTGAAGCATGGAGCAACCAAGATCCTAATACAAGCCACAAAAGATTGTAGTTGCTGTGGATATACACACAAACACGCGCGGAGAGATATTCTAACTAATTTAGCAATAAGTTGAGCATATAAATTTTAGTTAAACGCAGAGAGATTCTTACTAATGAGGTGGAACATATAAATGTTACTCTATCCCAAATTGAATGACCTATTTTGTCCCAAAATGAATGACCTTTTGAAACCTTTCCTTCAAAAAACTTTGTCCCTAAATGATTTTCTTTCAAAAAGAATTTATAGTTCATAATATTTGTGCAAAACTAAAAGTTTGAAAGCCAATAGTGAGAATATTTATAATATTTTTTTTTCTATTAAAAATAAACCATTTCAAAATGATCCTTAAATTCCAATTGATCATTCATTTTGGGACGGAGGGAGTACTAAATATCAAAGAACAGGGTTTAAAATCAATAAAGCGAAGGATGAAAATATTGATGCCATGTTCATATATATCATGCCAAGATTGAAGACACCATGCAAAACAGGAAGTCAGTCACTAACAGCGAAGATGTTTCATTAGCCTTGGTGCTCTCAGTTTTCCGCCTACTGTTCCCCACATTTAAAAGTTCAAGAATCTTATCAGCTGAGTTAACCTGATTACAAACAACATCAACATCAAATTTTGGAGTACAGGTACCTAACAGGTATCAAACAATTTTACACCAATTTAAGAATCAGACAGAAAATGTTGATTACGTTTGTGAATACGCGATAACTAGCAATGCTTACTCAGCAGCAATTTCAGACCAAGGGGAAAAAATATATGGTAGAATCCAGGGTTAAGAACAAGAACATGCAGTTAATAAGTTTAACCGCAGGCACTTTTTATTACCCTATAGATCCCTCCTTTGAGTCATGTCTTTTGATTAGGGAACCAAGTAAAAGCTACTTCTATAATTAACAACTTACATTTTGATATTCATCGCTCATGGAGACCAAACTATCAATGCATTTTAATTCAAATATCAATTGAAATATAACAACAACAACAACAACAAAGCCTTAGTCCCAAAATAATTTGGGGTCGGCTAACATGAATCCTCATATGTTATCGTGAAAAAAAAAATAATAATAAATAAAAAAAATAAAATAAAAAATAAAATAAAAAATAAAAAATAAAAAATAAAAAATAAAAAATAAAAAATAAAAAATAAAAAATAAAAAATAAAATAAAACAAAATAAAATAAAATAAATAAAAATAAAAAATAAAAAATTAAAAAATTAAAAATTAAAAATTAAAAAATAAAAAATAAAAAATCAACCCCCCACTTGAATTTTTGCCCTCCACTCCGGCCTCTTCAACACCATACTTTCATCCACTCCAAGTAAATTCATATCATTTTCAATTACTCTAATCCAAGTTTGTTTGGGTCTTCCCTACCCTCGCCATTTTATCATTTCTCCACTGTTCCGGCCTCCTAACCGGTGCATCACTCGGTCTCCTTCTCACATGTCCAAACCACCGTAGACGATTTTCCCTCATTTTATCCTCAATGGGCGCAACTCCTACTTTACCTCTGATCACCTCATTCCCCAATCGATCATTTCTTGTATGACCGCACATCCATCGAAGCATACGCATCTCCGCCACATTCATCTTATGCACGTGTGACACTTTGTTTCACGGCCCAACATTCGGTGCCGTAAAGCAATGCCGCCTAATTGCCGTGCGGTAGAATTTTCCCTTTAATCTATTGGGCATGCCGCGATCACATAGAAACCCCGTAGCACTCTTCCACTTCAACCAACCCGCTTTAATCCTATGAGCCACATCTCCATCTAATTCTCCATCCTTTTGGATAATGGACCCAAGATAGCGAAAAAACTCGGAAGCTTGGATAATATTTCCATCAAATGTGACCGCCCTCGCCTCCCTACTTCCAACTCGCTAAACTTACACTCCAAATATTCGCCTTGCTTCGCTAATCGAAAACCTCGAGATTCCAAAGTGTGTCTCCACAACTCCAATTTACTTTCAACACCCTCTCTTGTCTCATCAATCAAGACAATATCATCTCGCGAACAACATACACTTTGGTATATCATCTTGACCGACTCGTCAATTCGTCCATTATCAAAGCAAAAGAAAGGGGCTAAGTGCGGAACCTTGATGCACTCCAATCTTTATAGGGAACTCTTCGCCTCTTCCCAACACTAGTCTGTACACAAGTACTAACTCCATTATACATGTCCTTGATAATATCAATATATTTCTTTGAAACACCCTTCTTTGCTAATGCCCACCAAAGTACCTCTCTTGGCACTTTATCATACGCCTTCTCCGAATCAATGAAAACCATATGCAAATCTTTCTTTTGATCCCGATATTTCTCCATGGTTTGTTTCATAAGAAATATTGCCTCCATAGTCGATCTTCCTGGCATAAACCCAAATTGGTTATCCGAAATATCCACAATTTTTCTCAGCCTTTGTGCAATTACTCTTTCCCAAAGTTTCATAGTATGGCTCATTAGTTTGATCCCCCGATAGTTGGCACAATCTTGGACATCACCTTTATTCTTATACAAAGGGATCAGAGTACTCTTCCGCCACTCCAATGGCATTGTGTTAACTCTCCATATCTTGTTAAATAGCGTTAAATAGCGTTGTTAACCAATCTACTCCCCTCTCCCCGTAACATCTCCAAACCTCAATTGGTATACCATCCGGTCCAACGGCTTTCTTCGATCTCATCTTTTTCATTGCCATTTCCACTTCACTCTTTCGAATTCTCCGCATAAAATCTCGATTAACCATACTCGAAGAGATATTTAAATCTCCAACATCCTGCTCTTGACCGCCATTGAACAAGTTATCAAAGTATGAACTCCATCTATCTTTTATCTCTTTATCCCCGACTAAAACTCTTTGGTCTACATCCTTTACACATTTAACCGTCCCAATATCTCGTGTCCTCTTATCCCTCATACGAGCGAGTCTGTAGATGTCCTTTTCCCCTTCTTTTGTATCCAACTTATCATAAAGTTTCTGATTCACCTTTGCTCTTGCGTCTCTTACTGCTTTCTTAGCATCTCTTCTAGCTTCCTTATACTTCTCATAGTTCTCGTCGCTCCTACATTTCCCCAATAATTTGTAGCATTCTCGCTTGCCCTTTATTGCTTGTTTTACTTCCTCGTTCCACCATGATGTGTCCTTACTTGGTGGCCCATTTCCTCTAGATTCTCCAAGGACTTCTTTCGCCACCTCCTTTATGGTATGTACCATCTTAGTCCAAGTCGAATCTATATCCATATCCTCCATATTATCCGCCCAAATACCGGTATCGACCATCTTAGCTACAAGGTAAATTGCAGTTTATGTTAATCCAAATAGAGCTAGGTCCAAGTTATTTTATGTCTTAACTGAAGCATGCATACTGAGTACGATTCAGATTTTGTTCATGGTTGAACAAAATCTGAGGATAACTAGCTACGTGGCCTATCTCTGTCATCTCTACATAAGCAAACGAATATAGTTTTAAGTGTTCCATGATCAGACAGGTACTTCCAGCCGTCCCACTATTCTTTTCTCTTAAGGTGTTCAGTGTCTCAAAGCATCATCTTAAACATGACTTATAAAGCGTGATATAGGCCAGCCGCAGTTTAGTAAACCAACTCTTCCCTTATTGTGAATTAGATTACATAAACACGTCAAATTATATAGGAAAGACGGCAGACCTTTATGCATCTAAGTCCAGCCACAGTAATTCCTTTCTCTGGATCCTCTCTGAGTTCTAAATGGCCTGATGATTTTTCAAGCAAATCAGAGATAACCTATATCCATAAAATACACAAACTCAACAACTTTTCAAAGAACTAGAAAATAAACCATTAAGTTCAAAGGATTCAACACGTACTTCATTGTAGACTTCAAGGTAGGAACAAGTAACTACAAACTCGTCATTGCTATTGTCCTTTCGGATAAGATCAAAAATCATATGCAGACTGAGTACCATCAGCCCTGGATCATCTTGTGTCCCCACCATTGTATACGTTTTCCCGTTGAAATGTAGAAAAATAAAAAATGTTAAATTCCAATAAAATATCTAACATATGGAGACAAAGACAGGAACTTTAATGGAAGTGGTTTCCACCAGAACAGAAAAAGTGAATGACATATCAAATTCCATGAACTGGTTCGAAAGACGATATCTTCCTCAAGTCACTCAGAACTTCATTTGCTGCTTCTGTAACGTGTTCAGAGCTTACTCTGGAATCAAGGTAATGCACATACAACTTACTACTTCATGTGGATTTAGAAGGGGAAAATAAGCAAGCAGATGGTCTGGGCTGGAGATGAGAGAAAGAGACTGCAGGTTTCAAGCACGGGGAATAGAAAAAAGATCACACTTTCTGGCACAATCTTCTTCCTCATTCATGAACAAACACCCAAAGATCAATTCCAAATACATACTCACATAAACACCTCGTTTCCCTACTTGAGCCAATAATCCAACCCTCAATTTACACAGACACACACTTCAACGCATAATTAGAATTGTATCCAACAATAATCAAAGTAAAATTTCGACCTTTTATCGTCTTCATCGGAAGAAGTTTTCTTCTTCTGCGGCTTGTATTCTTGCTCAGCATCTCCAATCACAGCCATTTGGAAGAAAAATTCGCTGAGGAACAATAAAATTGAATCAAATGCATCAATTTACAATTAGCAATTACTAGAAGAAGCTTATTGTGTGAAGTGGCGGAAAGCCCTAGGTTCATAAAAATTGACAAAATCAAAATAAACTAAATTGGGGAAGAATTGTACCTGAAATTGAGAGAGATATGGATTACTTAGTTGAATTAGGTTGGAAGGGAAATTGTTGAAGACGATCAAAGAAAGGTTTGGATTCAAAGCGTTGAATTTTCTAACCACTGTCAGTTCTACATTTTCCAGTAACTTTAAACAAAATTCAGCTCAAAAGACAATAAAATGAAAACTAACTGGAGACAAACAATATCTAATCAAATCACAGCCAAATCAATCGATGAGATGAAAAGAAATTGGAGATTTGAGATCCATACCTGGCCACCGACAACAGCGATGGAAGGCAAGGCGTCAGGTAGGTGATGACAAACTTTTCAGTTCAGGGTCAGGAGCGGTTCAAGGATATCTGGCTAGAATATTTTGGTGGATTGATGTACCTAAATCACAATATAAAAGAGCACCGTTAAGGTCAAAGTTGGATGTTACTCCAATTCAGGCCCTCGGGTGTGAGAGTAAGAATACTGAGTAATAAGGCTTTGAATACCTTGGAGTGTGTGTGTGTGTGTTTAGGGTTTAGAGTAATATGGCTTACTCAATATATTTGGAACTTACCTTGCGCAAGGGGACAAATGTCTTCTATTTATAGGCAATGTAATGGTGCTTGTTGATGTAAGCAATGAGATCGACTCTAGGGGCACTTTGGTATTTGACCGGCTACACGTGTCCGCAGCCTAATTGGCCTGTCAGGGAGGGAACATTGATCGTCGAGGGACGTGGCTGAAAGGGACATGAGCCGTGTAGATGGCTTGGCGCATTAAATGAAATAGTAGGCGCCTGGGCGAGCCGCATTAAATGGGTGATGGGGGAGCGGCAACTTGCATGTCGAGCTGGAGTAAGCTAACTTGCTCGGTAAGGCTTGACATTGCTTAGGGAAGCGAGGAGAGTTTAAGCGGGAGGCGGGCATGAGGCCGCGGTCCAACATCGTGGCGAGTGGTCAAAGGTATTTGACGCGGGCACGAGATGGAGCGGTCATACCTCCGGGGGGCATGGGTCCCGCGGCCATACATTCTGCGGGCACGGACCCAGCGGTCATAGATCATGCGGGCACGAATATAGCGATCAGGATCCCTTCGGTCTTTGATAGGTTTAATGCGGGGAGGGACGCGGTCTTGACCTCAAGGGCCTATCTGTCCGCGGTCTTTCCCCCAGCGGTCTAGAACCGCCACGTCATCGGTTCCTTGGACTGCACCGAGCGCGGGCCCGGCCCAATAGATCCGGCTCATCAATGGCCCCTAGCTCCGAGTGTGATTATTTATGGTCTCGAGCGAGGAGGTACTAGAAGCTTCGATTGGATTAGACCGCCGCTTTGGCGCACCCGGTGTTAGCGTTTTTGTTGGTTGTTGCTTTGCCTCATGGGCATATGGGAACGTTCGGGAGGCACCAGTGAGTGACACGTGGCCCCTTGCATGCTGTGCCTCCCGGTTAACCAAGTGGGCCCCTTGGCAGATTAAAAGACGGGGCGTGGTACGTACAGGGGGTACGTGTCGGTCATCCAAGGGGGGCAATAAATGCTTAACCGGCGGTTTTTTTTCGAATTTTCAAACGTTTGGAGACGGTTCAGGGTTCGAGGCGTGGTTTGTGGGCTAATTAATACGGGTTAATGGGTTAACCCGTATAGGTAGGCCTTATAAATACCAAACCCTTAAACCTCAAACCCTTTTTACCGTTTCCAAACCTTCAAAGAGCCCTAGAGAGAGAAATTTCTTGCTGCGAATTCTGTGCTAGTGTTCTCCGAATCCAACCTTCAAGTCTTTCTTCGTAAGTAATTATTGTGGTGCTTCTTCTTCATCTCTTTCTGTTTTTCTTTTTCTGGGTTTTGTATAATGACTACTCGTGAGTTTGGACCCCGCCGTCCCATAGAATTAGGAGATGGAGCCACCCCTGATATCTTTGTCGTCTGTAAACGGACTGGGGGGATTTTTAGGAAGGTAGGATTGGGGTGGCTAAGGCTGTCCCTTAGGTGTTTTTTGTATTTTTGTGAGAAATCGATTGGGGCCGTTCGTCCCACCCGGCCAGGTAGGAGGCCAAGAGGAAGTACGTTTTAACCGTGACGTATTGGTGTTGGGGATACCCGTAGGCTAAGAAATTTTGTGATGGGGTTTTGTGCGGGTTTCCGCGAGAGAGATCGGGCTACGAACGCCGTTGAACTTGTGAGGAGAGCGATCCGTGTCCCCGACCAAATGACTGATTGGGAGAAGTGTGAACTAATGGACCCAGAACCTGTTAATGAGATGCGGGCACAGAGCTCCGAGGATCTGTCCGATGCCTTGGACATTCTTCCCCTGAGAACCATCCTTCCCAATATTGTGCCCGCGGCACCTGGTGCTAGCCCAATTGAACTGAGTAGTAGTGAGGAGTTGGAGCCTCTGAATTTTGAGGTGACCAGAGGCGGGGGACATGAACCTGAGGTAACTTCTGCCCGCGGTGATGCCACCGGTCTCTTTGGCTCGACGAGCTCGGAGACCGAGGAGGATGACCGCGAGGTTGAGGATAGGAGGGCTGCGGGGACCTCTAAGAAGGCCGCTGAGACTACGAACATTGTTGATGCTTTTTCTGACCCTGACTCCGAGGAGGAGATAGTGGTGGCCCCTGCCCGGAATAAAGGCAAGAGGCCAGCTGCTGAGGTGAACCCTGGCCGTGGCCGCGGTAAGAAAGCCAAGGAGGTGGCTACTATTGACTGGGAGGAGGATATTTATGATGTTTATAATGTGGACCGCAATGCCTTCCGTGTCCGCACCCTTGGGTATGTACAGATAAAAGGGAAGGACAAACTGAGGCAAGAGACCATAGCAGATGTCCGCGAGGACAATAGGGCCTGCGTTTTTTATGGTGCCCAATTTGAGAATGGCCTGAGATTGCCCCTGGACCCCTTTTTCTACTTTTTCCTGGAGTTCAACGGCTGCCTTCCCATGCACTCCGACTCCTAATGCCATCGTGGTCATTGTCTCCTTTATAGCCGTTTGCGCATTCCCCGGCTATGAACCTACCCTCGTCGGGCTTAATGCTTATTACCAGAACCAGATTAGCCGTGGTATTCTGAGCTTGAAGGCTAGGAACTACTCTACCCGGACCTTCTCTCCCCCATCGAACAAATTTGACCAATGGAACCAGAGGGATATTTTGGTCATCGAGTCTAGATTTGGTTGGCCCTTCTCCAAACCCTCAAGTCCAGTCCCGATGAAGGTGGCCGCTAATAAGTATCCGGACCCATCTTCTGCCGATGTCATGCGCTGTGCCATAGAGAGACATCTGGCCCCTTATCTAGAAAGCGGGGAGGAGCCCGTATATGACGTGGGCGCCATAGTTGAATCTGAGCCACTCTTGATCTACTCGGGGGTGGCTCCTCGCAGGGAGGGCGCCCCACATGCCCCCAGAGTAGAAATAGAGCCCTTGCCCCGTGACCCTGATTGGAGGGTGCACGAGCACTACCAATTTGAGGCCGACTGTAGGACCTGTATGCTGGGCGCTGAATGCGATCCTCCAGAACTCATCGGTCTCTGACTCTTTAGAAATTGTTGCAAATTTATTTTGCCTTTGGTTTTTTCGAACTGTCTTCTAACCATTTCTTCTTTTCCTCCAGAGTAGATCCAGAAGAGTATAACTTCTGATGGCCCCCCTAAATGCCGCTCAGTTGAAGGCCAAAAATATGAAGGCCAACAGGGAAGCTGCCTTGAAGAGGCAAAATGAGATGGGGGGAGCCCCAACCAGGGATAAAACTATTCCTGTAGTTAGTAGGAAAAGCGGGGAGCCTCTCTCTGCTTCCAAGGTCATCCCTACCACGGGGAATCCGCCTCCACCCCCCAGGGGTCCTCCTCCAGCCAACGCTCTCCGCGCCACCTCTCCAGGCCGCACAATTTCTTCCGGCCATCAAGTGGATTCCCGGAAGAGGAATGAAAGGGATGGGGAGGCGGGGCAAGGACACAGAAGCTTGAAAATTGGGGATGCTCCTCCCTGACTACCACTGCTCCAGCTTGCCGTCTCATCCACTTCTCCCCCATTGGGGGACACCCGCTTTGCTGCTTACTCGATGGCCCCTCTGACCACCCGCGAGGAGACACTGGCCGTCAGAAAGAAGCTATCTGATGTGCCCGCTATAACTGGGGTGGACATTTACACCCAAAATTCCAGCAATGCCTCATTGGGGATCGGGCCGGTGAATCGTCTCTACTCCCCGGACTTCTACAAAAACGTGGTTGTCGAGGAGAATGCCTCTGCCCTGGTGGGGGATATAGGCCTTGCTCTGATCGAGGTAGATAATCGTTTTTTCTCTTTGCCTTCACCCTTTCCCCCCTTTCGATCTTTGTCTAACTCTTACTCTCCTTCCCCGTAGGTGAGCACAAAGTGTCATGCGTGCGGAGAGGCTGTGATAGCTTGTCCGCCGATGTGGAGAATAAGACTTCCATTTTGGCGGCCAAACTCCGTGAGCTGGAGCAGGCTCAAGAGAGGGTTGGGACCTTGAACTCCCTCATTGACGCCAAGGATAAGGCCTTTGCCACCAAGGAGGCCGATTTGAAGTGGTTTCCAAGAGAGGGTGACGGAGTTGGAGAAGAGCCTCAAAAGGCGAAGAGTCACGGGATGAGCTCTGCGGGCATAAGGCCGAGTGGGAGCCTAGGAACAAAGAGCTCGTGGCCAAGCCGGAGGCCATGAAGGCGACTGTGGAGATTTTGGAGAAAAAGGTGGATGAGCCGTCCGAGCAATGCTTCCATACAAACGGTTGGAGGCGAGGGGAAGTCCGCCTGGATGATGTCCGCAAGGAGGCAGCTGGAGGAGTATAAGAACTCCGAGCTTTTAAGAACTGGCTCATCTCTCGAGAATCGCTCGCATGAGGCCGGGGTCCTGGACACGATTCGGAACTTCGCGGCCACGGCAAGCTTTTCCGTGCGTGAGTTGGCCGTGATTGGCTCGCTTGTTGCTACGGATGCCGAATGCCTCGCCCGGCATGCGTTAGTTCCTCTCGTCCGAGGATGAGGTTAAGGGCTGGAGGCTGTCCGCATTGCGCGCCTCGCCTCCCGTGGCAAGTAACTGCCCTTAGCCTGATCGGCGAGCTGGATGAGCTGCGATTTGGGGAGAACCCGATATCACTTGGGGATGCCCTGGCTCGTGTTCTTCCCAATGGGCCTGCCATAGGTGATCTCTTCCCGCGGGCAGCCCCTCGCTCCGGCCTCTCGCGAGCCCTCCTCTCGATCCTATTACAGAGGTGCTCGTGACTAGCCTTCCTCTCCCACTCCGGCCGTAGGCGGGCACGTAAGGTGCGGCCACAGAGTCCACGGAGGCCCCCAAGGATCAAACTCTCGTTTCAGAAGTGGGCACAGAAGGTGCGGCCACAAATATGGTCATCGAGGATCCCAAGGGCCAAGCTCCCTTAGTATAGGTCTTTTTTGTTTCTTTTTTGTAATAGATTAGGACCTTGTAATTATTTTTCCTCATTAATAGAAGCATTTTTCTTCCTCGTTCCCCGCATTGTTTATCTTAATTGCTCGTCTTGTAGGCTATTTTGAGTATTTAGCAACTTTCGAGCACCTTAGTACTTGCCTTCTTGCTTCTTACTTTTTCCAGCGTTTTTGACTAACAATTAAATTTTATACTCTCCTTCTGCGGTCAAAAGCTTAATAGGCCCTTTGCCCGCATTTTTGAGTTTTCCTAACTCTTTATTCAAAACCCCTTGAGGTTTTTAGTGAGAGTCACCCTATTTCTCTCGTGACCGCTTTTGTTTAGCCTTGTGGCAAATTTAGGGGTCTTGACCCCAGTTTGTCTATTTGGCTTTGTTAAACTCTTTTGATCACTCCCATCCATTTACACTTATTCCCAGCCTTGTGATCCGTGGTGTAAGTCAAAAGTAACCAAGGCAAGCTACTTTCATAGGGCATGTAGAAGGTGGCCGTGAGGCTATTGTCTACGCATCAGTAGGTAGGAGCATATTTAGCATAGAGCCCTTTAACCTACCTAAGAATCGTATCCCCTTATTGGAGGTTCACGCTTTTTGACCCTTTATTCAAAACCCCTTGAGGTTTTTTGTGAGGGTCTTGTGGCGATCAGGTGAACGGGCTTATATGTAGGCCTTTGTCACATACAGGCATACGAGTAACGGTCCTAACGAGGACCTTCGCGCACTAAGCGGGGCGGACTTTCGGTCTTTGTCCCCGCTGGCATCTATATCCACTTATTTTTGGTGGTGTCACGCGGGCAGGACGGAGTATCCCCCCGCGATCTAGTACGGACGTAATGGCCCTTTGTATACATATAAGCCATAGGATCTTAAAGGATCTTTGCGCATCGCAGGTAGGAGCTCATATGTTGGCTCTTTAACCTACCGGCATCCGCGGGCATCCACTCTAGCTTTTGAGGCCGGTGGGAATAGGTTTTTGCATCAAAATATGATGATAACTTCTCACTTATATATATATAGGGTCTATACTCCCTCCAAAAATTACAAAGATTTCAAAAGAAGTATCTTTTAAGGTGATCGCTATTCCAAGCGTGCTTGAGCTCGCTCCTTCCTCGTCGCAATATGTAGGTACCCTCCTTGATTATTTTGGTGACCTCATATGGACCTTCCCATTTCGGGGAGAGTTTGTTGAAACCAGGTTGGGTCCCTTGGACCTCCACATTTCTGAGTACCTAATCTCCAACTGAAAAACTCCTCCTATTCACTCTTTTATCATGGTGCCTCTTCGCTTTTTGCTTGTAGTTAACCATTTTTTCATTTGTCCGCATTCTCTTTCCCTCGAGATCGTCCAGGTCACATCTTCTGTTTGCCTCATTCTGAGACTCATCGAAGTATGTGACTCTGTACGAGGGTAGGGCAACCTCAACTGGAGCCATTGCCTCAGACCCATACGTGAGTGAAAAAGGAGTCTCTCCTGTTGAATTTCTTATGGTTGTGCGGACAACCCATAATGCGGTCTGGAGCTCGTCCAACCATCGTCCTCCTCGCCCCTCCAAATTTTTCTTTAAAGCGGTCAGGACTAGCTTGTTTGCGGCCTCAGCCTGGCCGTTTCCTTGAGGATAGGCAACTGCAGATTTGCGGTGTTGTACTTTCATTCTCTCACACTCCGCGGTGAACTTTGCGGAGAACTGAGTGCCATTGTTTGAAATTATTGCTCGGGAAACTCCAAATCGGCAATAGATGTGGTCGTGGACGAAATTGATAGTATTCTCCTCGGAGATGGTAGCTAAGCCCTTGGCTTCTGTCCATTTAGTAAAATAATCCACGGCCACAACAGCAAACTTAATGTTTCCTCTAGCAGTTGGAAATGGTCCAATAAGATCTATCCCCCATGTATCAAACGGCCACGATGGTACTACCGAAGTCTGCTCTGTTGATGGTAGTCTAGGAATGTCCGCAAATCTCTGGCACTTATCACACTTTCTTACGTACTCTTGTCCATCCCTCCTCATCGTAGGCCAAAAGAAACCTTGGAATTTGATTTTGTCTGAGAGAGTGCGAGCACCTGGATGTCCGCCACAAACTCCTTCATGGACCTCATAGAGTAAGTTGGTGACCATGTGAGTTTTGACACATCTCAGCAAAGGCTTGGTGAACGATCGTCGAAAAAGTACCCCTTCGAGGACGAGGTATTTCGCGGACACCGTTCTGATGGCTCTAGCCTTTACTGGATCCTCGGGGAGGGTCTGTTTCTCGATGTAATCCTTGATCTCAACTACACAGTCCCTTACTTGATCCTCAAGATTGTTTATCTGAATTCGATCTATAGCAGGTCTTTCTGTGAACTCAATCTGGCAATCTGCCTCCAATTCAACAATTTCTTGATCGGTTATTCTGGAGAGGAGGTCTGCCTCCACATTATCCTCTCTCATGACTTGGTTCAGCTCATAGTAGGTGAAATTTTTGATGAGGGCTTTTGCAAGGCCGCGATGCGAAGTTAGCACTGGGTTGATAGTATCATACTCCCCCCAAATTTGATTAACTATGAGCTGAGAATCACTGTTGATCTCTATATTCTGAACTCCCAAGTCTCTTGCCAATTCCATGCCTGCTATGATTGCTTCATACTCAGCCTGATTGTTAGATGCCTCGAACTTGAATATCAAGGCCGTCTTAAATTTCTCCCTGCACGGTGCGACCAGAAGTATGCCCGCTCCACTAATTAACTTGCTCGCAGAGCCGTCCACGAATAAAGTCCATATTTCTTCCGGGCGCTCTTTTGGCTGTGTAATTTCAGTGCTCGAGCTATCTGGGGCTTCCTCTGATTCTGCCCGCTTTCCCTTTCCAAGGTCGTTGTCCGCTAATTTAAATGATGATTCTACCATAAAATCAACTAAGGCCTGCGCTTTGACTGTCTTTCTCGGGGAGTAGGTGATCTGGAACTCAGTGAGTTCGATAGACCAAGCTAGCATTCTCCCCGAAGACTCTGGTTTGTGTAAAACCTTTCTAAGAGGGGCCTCAGTTAGTACAGTTATAGGATGTGCGTAAAAGTAGGCTCTTAATTTTCGAGCGTATACAAGCAAGGCGTAAGCTAACTTTTCTATATTAAGATAACGCCCTTATACGGCTGACGGTGCCTTAGAGACATAATAAACTGGTTTTTGGGAGTTATTATCCTCCCTTACAAGAACAGCAGCCACGCGTATCAAGAATCGCTAAAAACGGAAAAGCTCTTCCTGGCACCTGACCGGCTGAGTAGAGGTGGCTGCCCGAGGTATGTCTTGACTTCTTCAAAAGCTTGATGGCATTCTTGATTCCATGCAAATTCATCAGGCTTCTTCCCCCCTTTTAGAGTTTTGAAGAAGGGGAGGCATCTCTCTGCTGACCGCGAGATGAAGTGGCAAAGTGCGGTGATGCGACCATTGAGTTTCTGTACATCCTTCACGCAAGGAGGTTTCATGTCCAGCAGTGCTTGAATTTTTTCGGGATTAGCCTCTATTCCTCGCTGGTTTACCATGAATCCAAGGAACTTGCCCGCTTTTACCCCAAAAGCACATTTCAGGGGGTTTAGTTTCATGTTGTTGCGGCGCAAGTTTTGGAAGGTTTCCTCCACGTCGAGCTCGTGGGAGTTTTCCTTTGTTTTTATCACCATGTCATCAATATAGGCCTCAAGGTTTCTGCCCAGTTGGTTTTTGAAGACCAGATTGACCATTCGCTGATATGTGGCTCCTGCATTTTTTAGCCCGAAGGGCATCATTGTGTAACAATAAGTCTTGCCCGCAGCGATGAAAGCAACGGAGCGGACATCTTCAGGAGCCATTTGGATCTGATGGTAGCCGGAGTATGCATCAATGAAGCTCAATACTCTGTGGCCGGCTATAGAATCCACCAATCTGTCTATGCGAGGAAGAGGGAAGCAGTCTTTGGGGCATGCCTTGTTGAGATCCGTGAAATCAACACACATCCTCCACTTGCCGTTAGATTTTTTGACCATAACCACATTGGCCAGCCATTTTGGGTAGGTAATCTCCTTTATTATTCCCGCTATGAGTAATTTTTCCACCTCTTCCTTGATCGCCATTTCTTTCTCCGGAGAGAAGTACCTTGATTTTTGATGAATGTTCTTGAAGGATGGGTCATCATTGATTTTATGGAGGATCACGTCCTCGCTGATTCCTTGCATATCCTCCACCCTCCAAGCGAACACATCACAATTTGCTCTAAGGAACTCGATGAGTATCCTTCTTTCCTCGCAGTGAATTTCCAGCCCAACCTTAACAGTTTGCTCGGGGAAGTGGGGGTTGATGACCACCTCCTCGAGCTCGTCGTTAGGTTGAAGGTCGTTGATTTCACGATTGTGCAAGGAGTCAATGATAATAGTTGGGGGGTTGACCTGAGCTCCGGTCAGTGTTGCCATAGAGTACTCCCTCCGTCCCACGTGAATGCAAACTTATTTCTATTTTGGTCCGTCCCACGTGAATGCAAACTACCTAAAATGGAAACAAATTTATTATTTTATATTCACCCTACCCCACCCACTCATTTTCTCTCTTCATTTTCCACCATACAATTTATTCAACCAACCTACTATTAACTCCACTCATTCTCTCTCTTCATTTCCTACCACACATTTTCATTATCTTAATAATATTTCTTAATTATTGTGCCCGAAAAAATTGTTCACAATGACGTGGGACGGAGGGAGTATATGACATCGCGGTCAATCTCTCCCTCAATTCCTCGGTCAATGTATCCTCTCTCGATAGGGGCCAACTGTTTGGATTTTCTGCTCGTCTTGAGCTCCACCTTAGTGGTATGGAAAGAAAGCATGCCAATTGGAATGGGCGGCGGCACAAGTGCAAGGGCCTTCCCTTTCTTTGGTTTGTCCTCGCCCTCTATCTGCGGGCAGGATGTCTGGCTTTCACAAGCTTTTCTTTTTTCCTCAAGTGCTCGGAGGAATCTCCCGGGCTGGTTCTTGATGGTAGCAACCCCGCCCGGGGTGTTAAATTTCACCCTCTGGTGGGGAACGGAAGCAACTATTCCCAATTCGGCCTGAGCAGTTATGCCGAGAATAGCATTGTATTGGGAAGGAAGATCGACCACCATGAAAGTGATTTTGGCCGTCTTCTGCATGGGTTTTTCCCCAATAGTTACTTCAAACACAATCGTCCCCTTTACCCCAACTGCGTGATTTGTGAAGCCTTCCAACATGCCCGCATAAGGAGTCAGGTTAGCCTCGGTCATCCTCATGCTAACCAACGTGTGGTAGTAGAGGATGTCTCTGGCCGCGCCCATATCAATTAGGACTTGATGTATGTTGGCCCGGTTTATTTTCATTGGGATGGTAATGGGCTGAGTAGAGTGAAATAGGGAGGAGGCAAGTTCACTCTTCTTGAACCCTATTTCCTGCTCTTCTTCCGAGTCACGGGGGAATCAAAAACTTTCTCCAAAGTGCGGATTTAAAGGGAGAGTTGTTTATTGGAGGGAGGCTCCTCGCCAATGAAATGAATGTCATAATCCTCCAAATCATCATCATAGTTATCTCTCTCATTCCTTTCGGGGCCACGTGTATTTCGTGCCCGCTGCTGGTTATTATTGTTGGGGGCATTGTTGTTGTTCCCTTTAACCCACTTGGTCAGCTCCCCGTTATAGATTTTCTGCTGGATTATTCTCTTCAGTTGGAAGCAATCTTCAGTACCGTGCCCGTGGTCGTTGTGATACTCACAGAACTTAGCCCTACTCCTCTCATTTGGTTTTCTGAGCATTGGGGGAGGAGGAGGAAATTCTGAGGCTCTCATTATTACCACTCTTGGCTCGGTGAGCTCGGTGAAAGGTGTACTATCTACTGCCTTCCGGAGTTTGTCTGACCCACGGCCTCTGTTTTTGCCCTGATTATTGGGGCGGGCAGGCTCCGGGGTGATCTCCTGGACTTGGCTTATTCTCTCCTTTGCTGAGTCTCGGGGAGCGGGCACGTTTGGCTCTTCGGCGGATGCTATGGCCGAGGCTCTTTCATACATTTCCTCCACAGATTTAGGCCGGCTAGAGGCAAAGTTCATTTTCAGGAAGGAGGAACTGAGGCCGCCCTCAAAGCAGAGTCTGATATCTCCCTCCTCTAGATCAACAATCTCCTCGCTCACCTTTCTGAACCGAGAGATGTAATCTTTTGTTGCTTCGCCCGGGGCCTGCTTGACACGGACAAGGCCTGTCTTTGGTCTAGCGGGCACACCAAAGACCAAAGAAAGGCATTAAGAAAGATGCTCCCGAACCGATTGAATGATTGGATGGACCGAGGTTTGAGAGCCAAGATCCAGATAGGGCCTCGCTCGTGAAGGTCGCAGCCCAAGGCTTTGCACATTACGGACTCATCTGAGGAGAATAGAGCCATTTGACCCTCAAATCGTCCCATATGGCTTTTGGCGTTCTTGGAGCCACCATAGGTGTCCATCTGGGGGGGTTTCCCCCTCTGTATAGGTGCCCGCACAATCTTATCGCTGAAGGCGTCCATGGTGCGGCCACATTTCTGGGCGGCCTTCTGATGGGTTTCCCACATCTTCTGCATGAAATCCGCAAACTCAGGGTTTTGGTTGTCAATCTTCTGTTTCTTGGTGCGTGGAATCACGGCCTTCTCTCGGCCTGAGCCAAGGGTCTGGCTTTGGATTGCACACGCAGATTAGATTGGGCCTCTTCTCCAACCTCCTCGCTGTCCTCAACTTGCACCACAGTGCGCTTGGCAGGCTGTCCGCGGTCAAGGGTTGGTTCAACCCGGTTTGCCCCCCTAGCTTGACTAGCAAGCGATTTAGGGGGAGCTCGTTGGGAGAACCTTTGTGACCCCTGAGGGAACTGGAGCCCTCCGTTGGCCTCTATCTCAAACATCTCCACCGAGCGTCGGCGATGGCCATGGCCTCCGCGACCAGCTTGGATTTGGAGGCTAGAATTTCTGTCCTTCTCAGGATTTGCTCCGGGGAGAGTGGAGTGTTTAAGGCGGTGTTTTTCAGAGGAGCTTGGGGGGTTTTGGGCTATTATTTAGGAGGGCTTGGGCTTTTTCAGCTCGGGCCTCGTCTGTCGGGCCAGTGTATAGCTCTGGGCCGGGGAAAGGCCGTGTGATGGCCGAGAACGTGCCCCCATACGGTTAAAAACAGAGGTCGTAGCCTTTCCCTTATTGACATTAGAAGGTGAGGCCTCGGTTATCCTCCTCAGTGGTCAAATGACCAGGCGTTTTCCAATATTCTAGACATGTTTGGAAGAGAAGGAAAATGACTCGAAAAGGAGAGCTTTGACCCGCTTGTTTAGAATACAAGGTGTTTCTGGAAACAAAGATTTTAAACGGGAAAAACTAATGAAAGTTGAGTTCCCGGCAATGGAACCACTGATGACGCCAAGCTTTTCAGGGTCAGGAGCGGTTCAAGGATATCTGGCTAGGATATTTTGGTGGATTGATGTACCTAAATCACAACACAAAAGAGCACCGTTAAGGTCAAAGTCGGATGTTACTCCAACTCGTGCCCTCGGGTGAGAGTAAGAATACTGAGTAATAAGGCTTTGAATACCTTGGAGTGTGTGTGTGTTTAGGGTTTAGAGTAATATGGCTTACTCAATATATTTGGAACTTACCTTGTCCAAGGGGACAAAGGTCTTCTATTTATAGGCAATGTAATGGTGCTTGTTGATGTAAGCACGAGATCAAACTGTGGGCACTTTGGTATTTGACCGCCTACACGTGTCCGCAGCCTAATTGGCCCCCGTCGTGGAGGGAACATTGACTGTCAAGGGGACATGGCCGAAAGGGACATGAGCCGTGTAGACGGCTTGGCGCATTAAATGAAATAGTAGGCGCTCGACCGAGCCGCATTAAATGCGTGATGGGGAGCCGGCAACTTGCATGTCGAGCCGGTAAGCTAACTTGCTCGCAAGGCTTGACATTAACCGGAAGCAGTGAGAGTTTAACCGGGAGGCGCATGAGCTCGCGGTCAACATCGTGGCCGCGGCCAAAGGTATTTGACGCGGGCACGATGGAGCGGTCATACCTCCGGCGGCACGGGTCCCGCAGCCATACATTCTGCGGCACGGACCCACGGCCATAGATCATGCGGGCACGAATATAGCGGTCAGATCCTTCGGTCTTTGATAGGGTTAATGCGGGAGGGATGCGGTCTTGACCTCAAGGGCCTATCTCGTCCGCGGTCTTCCCCCAGTGGTCTAGGAACCGCCACGTCACCGGTTCCTTGGACCAGACCGAGCGCGGGCCCTGGCCCAAGAGATCCGGCTCACCGCAGTGCAAAGCGCTCTCCTTACCACCACCTTGATCGCCTAGGGCTGTACACGCTTCTGTAGTCGGTTGACGAGCTGAATCAGATTCTCCGGATCTGTCGCCAACAATGGTGGCGATGCTACCATATACGGAATGGGCGTGAGATGCATGGAGTGGGCCTGAGAGAGACAGAAAGCGAGAGAGATGCTTGCCTTCGATCGGGAATCCCAAAGCCGTCGAACAATTGCGGACATATTACAACTTCTGAGTGAAAATCCCCAAAAGCCGTCGAACAAAGCGAGAGAGAGAGAGAGAGAGAGAGAGAGAGAGAGAGAGAGAGAGAGAAAACTCTCTAAACATTTCTCTAAAATCCTGGAGGGAAACAATAGTGGGAAAATTGTGAAACTTTTAAGTTAATATCAAAACAATTGGTACGGGTAGAAATAAAAGTGTCCTAAAAAAATTATATTTGGGAGGGCAGTGGAAATGAGTGCCAATTACTAAGCATTTGAGAGGGCAAGGGTAGAAGAGTGTCAAATACTAGAGTACTTGGAACGGATATTCCTGCCTTCCCAAAAACAGGTATTTGGAACCGTATTTTAGCCCTTCCAAAAAATGTTGTCACAAAAAACCCTTTTTCTTGTAGTGGGAAGAGCTATGAAAAGTATGAAGTGCATCAATTTAGGGCAAATTTTTTTACTGAATTTCTGAATGATGAAAAGAAAGTGTATATAATTTGATTGTGGTGACTATATGAAAATGCAATATGTTTTGTATATGGCATCTTTTGGTTGTTAACGTATAAATGAAAAAGACAAGTAGTAACCAGAACATATGTAGTGCAATGGCATTGAGAACAATGGAGAAATCAATGAGCTGTTATTTCGAGTTTAAGTTTTCATACATTTGACAAATCACTTGCAATTTCATTTCTCCGTTATTATTCTTCCTTCATTGTTTGACATCATTCAGTTATCGAGTTTTGTGATTAGTATGTCCTTAAACAACTAATAAACATCATTTATCAGTTTTACATGTATATGAGCTTAATAACTGTGTATTGATTTTAGAATGTGTAGTATGTTTCGCATTTATTCATAGTGATTTTGACATTTATAAATTGAGAAGTCTATTTATCAGTTATTTGTTATGATTAGTCCTAACTATTGATTTTCTCAGTTGTTTTTAAGATTTCTCAGTTATTTTTGTGCTTGTAGTTTGCTTAGTCTTGGCCATTTGAGTTACTGACCAATCAATAAACTGGGCACACAAACTGGAGATAAAAACTTCGTTTGCTAAGTGTTAAATCCCATCACGGGGACTTCCCCTTTGCGACCATTCTGAATATCATCTACCATGTTAGCTTAAAATACACAAACCAGAATTTATATTCCGAACACTTCAACCAGCTCCGGAGCTTCATCAGTTGAATGACGACATGGCCACTGCAGATTCATCGGTTGTTGCAGATTCAAAGTATTACAGATCTCTTTCGTCAGAATCATTCTAAGTCAATGAAGATACGCTTGTTTTGTAAGGAACTGCTGAATTCAAAGGTTAATGTAACTGGAATCTGGAAAAGAATTTTCTGAAGGAAATTTGCTTGTATTTATTACGTAAGAGACAGTAAGTGATTGTGGTTTTTGATGAGTTGGAGAATTTGAAGAAATGAGCATTAAAACAGGCTTGAGCTAAGGAAAATGTACAAGGAGCATTGTATGTGTGTGTGTGTGTGTGTGTGTGTGTGCGTGTGTGCGTGTGTGCGTGTGTGCGTGTGACTGAGTTGGCAAGAGAGAGGTAGGGAGGTTGGGGGAGGAGGAGAGGACATAAACAGGTGCTGTTTAGAAAAGAAAAATAGAAAACTTAACTTCCTACTCCTCCGTCGACATTTTGGGACGGAGGTAGTACTACATATCCAAACATTTATAGCATGACCTCTCAATTAGTTTCCAAAATAACAATGATAATTGGAAGTTGTTTAACGATTCTATTGTAACAAAAACTTGATACCGCAAAGCATCCATCAACATACAATTGTTAGATGGAGAAATAAAGAATTCAACATCCTTGAAATGGAATAAAAATAAAGTAATTATCAAAATTTGAAGGACAAAATAAACACAGATTAATGTAGATTTTACTAGATCCAAATTCAGTACCTTCACCAGCTATGAAGCTTCCTTCTCATAGCTCTTTCAGCTAAAAAAGAGCAAAAAGGAACATGTAAAGAAATATGAATAATGGCATGACCACTGCAGATTCATCAGTCATTTTGCAGAATTCAACTTTTCCTGATAGAGCTTCAGAAGTTCAGGCGCCTCCTTTTCAAAATTCTTTCTAATCCTTTTGATAAAAGTATTTTCCGATGCCCCCACCCATCCAATAAGAGAGCTATTGTCCTTTTCCTTCTTGATTAAACCTTTATCCAACAAAACTTGATAAAGCAAACACCTAGGAATAATCCTCTTCTCTAAGCTCAATGAAAAGAGTAGCGGGGTATTCACAAGGAGAGAATGCTTGATATGCATTTTGTTGATGAAATAATCCATTACCCTCGTAATTTTATCCTCAGAGACAGACAGACACAAAGGATGTTTCTTAAAAGCCACAAGAACATCATCTAAAGACCAACCCCATCTTTTATAAACCTCCACCTTCTTCTCAAACGTCAATGTGCTCATACACTTGAGTGCATTTAACGCCCACATAAAAGTATGCAGGGATGGGTTAAATCCCATTTCCTTGACGTCCTCCACAAGATTTTGAAAATTATTGGTATTCATCCTCAGAGATCTAGAATGGTAGGTAACAAAAAATATAATCTTTGATTCGGGCACACCTTCATCTCGCAAAATTTGAATATTTTGTACCACGCAAACGCCAAGGTCATAAGTCAACAAATAAGGAAATCGTTTTAACATACTAATAGTTCTTTCATCCGACTGAAGTAGATCCCGGAAGAAGTTATAAGATGGGATAAATTTTTTTTCCATGCTATATCTCAAGATATTTGGTGCTGTACTTACAACTCTAACAATGTCGGGGGTCGTAAAGCCAATAGAGCTGAAAAATTCAAATTTGGGCAAAAGGGATTTTTCGGGATTACATGAGAGGATTCTCGGATATTTCTTAACGATGTCTAGAATCTGGGTATTAGTGAATCCATGGTTCTTGAAAATGGCTAGCACAGAGTCTGGTTTATTAGGGGTTTTGAATTTCAAATGCTTGGAAGCAGAAAGAGCTGATTCTGGATGAAACCCACATGAATTTATGAGGTAATTGACTACAAATGATTCCTGATTTGATGAATTTGAGGGAGAATTGAGAGTTACTGATGACGATGATGATAGTGGGCAAGAAAGCAGTCTATTAACAGGCAAATAAGCCCTCAAATGGGGTAAAGTTCTAAGTTTGCAAATGAATTTAATCATGGAAATTAGATGGTTCGAATTTGATAAACTCTGGAAATCACTCACCTGCTTAGAGGAAATTTGAATTTGGAGATGAATTTTCTTGACTTCAGTGTTGCAGTCCTTGAACCCTCGCGCGCGCCTGAAGAACTCTAGGGGAAAAAATGTTAAAAGGATAATTGCTCGCCCTGAATTTGTACGTACTTCAAATCTTGGGACAATGCACATTAGTGCCCTTTAAGTTTAAGAGAGTTGCAATTTGATCACAAATGTTTTAATTTTGACATTTTTATCCCTAAAGTTGACATTTTGTGACAATATATGTGCATTTTTGGATGGACGTTAAACAAATTGGACGAAAGTTAACAAACTCGACGAAAAACTTAATATCCTTCTTTAGAAATTACATAGTCCATCCCTTAAATTCAATTTTCTTTTCCATTTTTCACTATTTTGTTTATTTACAAAATACACAAACAAAAATTGTTAATTTTTTTTTAAAAAAATACTTATTTTTAACATTAATGAAAAACAAATTTCATGTACTAAAAAAAGATATTTTATGTTCAATTTCAATATATCTATTATAAGTAAAGCAAAAAATAAGAAATAAATAAAAATAAATTTATACATTAACTATTATCTAAATATATTCCAATAATTATTGTAATTTTAAATGAAAGAGATATAAAAAATATCTAAACTTCCATCATTTTGTGGGTGTTCCATTGATTTAACACATAAACATGTCTGAATGGGTTCATTTTATTGTTCTGGCAATTCTGATATTATTGTTAGGGCAAATTGCATTTTAGTTACCTGAGTTTGTCAAGATGTTTCAATTTATTATCGAATTTGCATTTGTTACACGTTGGTTATTGAGTTTGTCTTTTTTGTTGCAATCAGGTGTAATTTTGGATGAACCATTAAAAATCTAACGACGGCTGTAACATATGTGTCTCACGTGCCAATATAAAGGGTATTTTCGTCTTTTCCATGTAGAGTTCATTGTTGAAGAATGATGCAGATGGAGTGGCAGCCATCTGGTTTTTCTACCTCCCGCTAACCACCCGCCAACTAACATTGTCATCATCAACACAACCAAAATTCACCACAACCAAAACAAAAATCACAACCCCAATACACAAGAAAAGTTCAATCAAAATATAAAATTAACTAGAATATATGTTTTCTAAACAAAAATTAACAACAATTAGAACAATCTGCAAGTTCATGGCGTAAGGATCGTTAGTGGATATGAAGTGGAAGGATAAGAGAGGGACGGCAAAGATGGCGACGAAGCGGTTGATGCCGGAGCATTGATCGATGGTGAAGATTTTCCACCACCGGACGGAGCCGTAGGCGAGAATCATAGCGACGTAGAGGGGGACAACCACCGTTAAGACGATGTAAAGATCGTGGGCACCATCATTTTCAAATCATATGTGGGCATTATTTTGAAATCATATCTGGATTAATTGAGGGAGAATCATCAATTGATGAAACTACAGGAACTGCATTGGAAGGTGAAGAATCGGTGAAATCTGAAGGTTTAGGATATGGGTCTGATGATTTTGAAGTATATGATCTTGTTTGATTGTAAGATGTGGGTTTTGATTTACGAAATGAATTGAGAAAGTGGGTGTTGATGATTCCACGAATTGGGATATGGTGTTTGGTTGATGGGTTTTTGTTCTGAATTTAGAGTGAGAAAGTAAGAAAGAAACTGGATAAAAAGATCAAAATACCCCTAAGTAATTCACGTGAGCAACACATATTATGCTTTTCGTTAGATTTTTAACGATTCATCCAAAATTACATATGATTGCAACAAAAAGACAAACTCAATAACCAACTTATAACAAATGCAAATTCGATAACTAATTGAAACATCTCGACAAACTCAGGTAACTAAAATGCAATTTGCCATGGTTATGGGTGGTGGTGAGACAAGGGAGGGGCTAGAAAAGGGGGACGAAAGGGGTAGTGGAGATAATTGGTGGTTGGATTTTTGGTGTGAAAAATAATTCAATTCTTGGTATGTTTCTTTGTAGTGAAATTAATAGGTATTGTGTAAAGATGCAAATTGGAAATAAATGTAGGTGTTCATGGTGGTTTTTCTGGTGGTGATATTGATTTTTGTTGTGGTTGTGGTTGTGGTTGTGGTCACGGTAATGGTGCGACACTGGTTTGTATTTAAAAGACGAAAGGGTGAGATAGTTCAAAAATAGTAAGGTTAGATATTAAAATAAAAACAAAAATTATTTTAGGACGAAAAGGTAAAAAGTTCAATAAGTTAGGGACAAAAATGATATTTAACTCGAATTTAAGGGGTGGATAATGCAATATTCAAAGAAGTTTGTTAAATTTCTCATCTATTTTGTTAAATTTCATCCATTTTTTAACGTCTATCCGAAAATGCCCTATATTGCCACGAAATGTCAACCTTAGAAATGAAATTTTAAATTAAAATGTTGTCGGTCACATTGCAACTATTTCGAAATTTAAAGGCATTAATGTGCCATTTGCTCTTCAAATCATTCCTTGAGTTTTAATTTCACCAAATTCCATTATGTAAGCTTTATATTAATCAAATTTATTAGTTTTATACCTAAATATGCTTGATTCAAAATTCCAAATACATGATCGCTAAATTTAGAATTTTGAGTCGGTTTCATTAGTTTCTCATAATGTCTTTTTTTTTTTTCTTTTCAAAACGCATGTTTCTCCTCCGTAAATGATATTGCTATGTGAAAAAGTGATAGTGGTTCATACCGGTAGTTATAAATATTCAAATTAACATTTTGTAAAGATTCAAACTAACACTTATAAGCAATCAAACTGATAACGTTAAAACTTGCTAATAAGTGTTTTTGATAGTGTTAAGACAATGTCAATGTGGTGTTAAAAAGTGTTAGTATTAATGTTAAGAGTGTTAATGGTAGTGTTAGTGTATGGGTTAAAGAGTGCGGATGTTGGTATTAAAAAGTGCATGTGATAATGTTAAAAGTGTGAAAGGTAGTATTAAAAGTGCATATAATAGTATTTACAAGTGTGCTAGTGTATGGTCAAAGAGTGTCAGTAAGAGAACCCGTCGCTGTCTCGTCTGCCTGGAATTGAAGAACTCCGTCAGTCCCAGATCTAGCAGTTCCGCTATCGGCAACATTCACAACAAATTCAATAGAAGAGCTCAAGCATGCGAAGCCGGCCTTACTCAAGTGTTAAAGAGTGTTGGTTTCAATGTAAAGAGTGACAATGTGTTAAAAGAGTGTTAGTGATTGTGTTCACGAGTGTTAGAGGTAGTGTCAATAAGTGCTAGTGTGTTTTAATTAGTTTTGATTATTTACGATATTGCCACTGTGAGTTTTTGAAAATAAGTTTTGATTACTCACAAAAATGTAACTGCGTATTATTAAACAAATTATTTTCTAAAGATTAGAGATTTTTTTTCTTCTTAAATTTTGGCTAGGAATTTAGTTGTAAATGATTACTTGACTTGCATAAAGCTAGTGGAAATGAAACCAATTTATAAGGGGAACAAGATTTGGAAATTTTCAAAATTTCCAAATTTCAAATATTTGATTAGTCAAATATTTTCAAATTAGTTTATGCCTGAATCTCCTCAATTCAAAATTTCAAATATTTGATTAGTCAATTTGGAAATTTGATTTGATGATATTGAAAATCAAAATTTTCTAATTCTTAGAAAATTGAGTTTTTAAAATGCGCATATCTTCGTAGTACTAATATTACAAAGTGTCAGTGGTTAGTATTGATAGTTATAAATATTCAAATCAACATTTATAAACATTTAAACTGACATTTTTTATATTGGTTAATAGAAATCAGTGATAATGTCAACGATAGTGATAATGAGTGTCGGTGGTAGTGTTAACGACTAAAGAGTGTCAGGATAGTGTTAAAAAGTGTCATTGTGTGTTAAACAATGCCAATGATAATGTTAAAAAAGTGTTAGTGTTAAAAAAAAAAGTTTTCGTGTGTGTTAAAAAGTGTTAATAATAATGTTAAAAGACTGTCGGTTGTTATTAAAAATAAAGTTTCAGTAGTAGTGTTAAAAGAGTGTAGTGGTCTTTTTAAATACTCTCTCTGTCCCACTTCAATTGATACTTATTTCTTTTTTGGTCCGTCCCACTTCAATTGATACTTCCCAAAATGGAAAGAAATCTTCACTATTTACCCCACTCATTCTCTCTCCTATTTTATTTTTTCATTCACAACATTCTCTCTCCTAACTATTTCTCCCACTCATTCTCTCTCCTATTTAATTTTTCATACTCACAACATTTAACTTTTTCTCTTTCTTACATCACTTTTTCTTAATTTTCACACCCAAAAAGTTGGTCTCTATTGAAATAGGACGGAGGGAGTATAAAATAAGTGAAAGTGAAAGTGATAGTGTTAAAAAATGATAATATTAAATGGTGCTAGTGGCAATGTTAATAAGTCTCAGAGTGTGATTTAATAAGTTTCAGTTATTTAAGATATTGCCACCACATGTTTTATACTCCCTCCGTCCCAATAAGTGCTTCACCCTTTTGGGTGGGCACGTAAATTATGGAAATGAGAGGAAAAAAAAATGTTGTGAGTGTAATTTGAAAATAGGAGAGAGTGTTGTGAAATTGGTGATACCCCGTTGCAACCAAGACAAAGAAATCAACACACCCACACGTACAAGAAAGAAACAATCACACACAAGAACACAAGAGTTGTTTACCCGGTTCATTCACCAACACGTGAACTACGTCCGGGGGCAATTGCCAAGCCAATATGTATTAGTCTCCTCTCTAATATGTTGCTACAATATGTTCTAGGCCGAAATTATGCTTATATAGTTATACAAGGAAGCCCTAACTCAGTTTAAGAAGAGATTCTATTAAACAAGGAAACAAAATCAGAACAGGACTCCACTTCCCCGACGCCAGCCACGGCCGCAAGACCCCAGCCAGCCGCTGTCTCCCTCCTTTGCCGAGAATCCAAGAACCAATTTTGACCACCAAGCGCGGTCGCTCTCCACCCCGAGCGCGGCCGCTCTCCCCCGCAGAAACTCCTCCGTCGCTTCCTTTCTTGCAGTTTAGGATCCAATCCCAACAATCTCCCACCGGAGACTAAACCAACAAACACAAAATCACCCATTAACTCCCACCACAGAGTAAAGACCTTCGAACACATTCCCCCTCCTCCATATTGGCTTGACATTACCACACCTCTCCTCAAGTACTAAGGCGAGTTGAAACCAAGCGACGTTTCAACCTCCCCGTGTTAGATCGTTCTTGCCTCCCCAAATCAGCTTCTACCTTGATTTCTCCCCGCAAGTCTAACTTCGCCTTCTCCCTCCAGACCCACCTTTCTCGCAATGCCTCCCCTTGAAACTTGGACACACCTTGTTTCTTGCATCGACTATTCTTGGTCTGAATCCGCTCTCTGTTAGGGCCCTTGGACATCCACACCGCGTTGATCAACTTTGTGTCCTCCCCAACATACCGTTTCTTGATGTCTCCCCTTTTTACACCAACAGTAGGTTCTTAAGCCTCCTCGCTTCCCACCGGAACGAACATCGACATTGTAGGTAGAATACAACATCTTCCCCTTAACCCCACGAGCCAACACCTTAGCCCCTTTTGTGACTTCCCAAGACCCACCAATGAAAGAAACACCGTATCCTTCACCGTCAAGTTGTCCCACGTAAATCACCCTCCTCCTCAAATCCGGAACATGCATCACGTTGTGTAGTTGTAAAACAGCCCCATTAGGTGTCTTCATCATCACATCCCCCTTACCTTTCGATCTTCAATGGTTGACCATCACCAAGATAGAGAACCCCAAAATCTCGGTTTTGTATCGCTTCATTGATTCTCGCATCCCCACTAAGCATTTACAAAGAAGCTCCGTAATCCAACACCCAATCTTCACCCGACCGCTCCTCCCCTAGGATTAATACATCACCACCATCATCCACCACGTTAGCACCACCACCTTTTCCCTGACAAATATAATCGATGTGCCCCAATTCACCACAATTGTAGCACTTGACCTTTTTCCCCTTAGGTCTCCCCTATTTCTCTCCACCCTAAGTGCAGCCCCATCTACTGACGATTCTCCCCTTTTCTCTTTCCTTCGCAACTCCTCTCAAGGACGAGATCTCTAACCTCCGTATACACCAATCTTTGACGCTAATCTTGTCGTTGTGACAAGGTAACCTCCCAACTATCGTGCAATGACTTTAGTAGAAAACAAGCTAGCACTTCATCGGAGAAAGTAATATCAACACTTTTCAATTGGGTCCACCATACCTTTCAAATTGCCGATATGACTTGCCGCCGTCTCGCCCTCTCGACATCTTCGCATTCGCAAACCTCTTTATCAAATGCACCTTATTGATATTCGACGGCTTCTCATACATGCTCGACAGCCAGTTTGTAGCAACTCCACCGTTGTCTTGGCCTCCATGGCGTTAAGCCCGTGCAACGCCGTCTGCCAGTGGCACTCCTTACCGCTCCTAACGCCTTCCGATCCAACGTCTCCCAATCTCCTTGTGACATGTCTTCGGGCTTCTCCTTCAAGGGCTTATGAAGATCCTTACAATAAAGGTAGTCTTCAATCCTTGTCTTCCAAAACGTAAAATTCACACCGCTGAATTTCTCGATTTGGGTCTTCATCTTGACTGCTTCACCAAAATCCCCAAGAACGCGATTCAAAATTAATCAACTAATGAAAAGATTTTGAATCCTCCGAACCAAAGCTCTGATACCAGTTGTTGTGAAATTGGTGATACCCCGTTGCAATCAAGACAAAGAAATCAACACACCCACACGTACAAGAAAGAAACAATCACACACAAGAACACAAGAGTTGTTTACCCGGTTCATTCACCAACACGTGAACTACGTCCGGGGGCAATTGCCAAGCCAATATGTATTAGTCTCCTCTCTAATATGTTGCTACAATATGTTCTAGGCCGAAATTATGCTTATATAGTTATACAAGGAAGCCCTAACTCAGTTTAAGAAAAGATTCTATTAAACAAGGAAACAAAATCAGAACAGGACTCCACTTCCCCGACGCCAGCGCGGCCGCGCACCCCAGCAGCGCGGTCGCCCTCTTTTGCCGAGAATCCAAGAACCAA
Organism: Adenophora triphylla var. japonica; assembly: GCA_022495995.1. NCBI lineage: Eukaryota > Viridiplantae > Streptophyta > Magnoliopsida > Asterales > Campanulaceae > Adenophora > Adenophora triphylla. The sequence goes on along the minus strand of JAFEMH010001415.1, from coordinate 143,752 downwards.
TTTTGACCACCAAGCGCGGTCGCTCTCCACCCCGAGCGCGGTCGCTCTCCCCCGCAGAAACTCCTCCGTCGCTTCCTTCCTTGCAGTTTAGGATCCAATCCCAACAGAGAGAATTAGTGGATGGAATAGTAAATTATAATGGTGTTGTGAGTATTAAAATAATGTAAGAGAGAGAATGAGTGAAAGAAATAGTAAAGATTCTTTGTCAAAAAAGGAAAGGTGAAGCTTCTAATGAGACGCCCTTTTGGGTAATTAGTGAAGCTTTTATTGGGACGGAAGGAGTAATAAGTTTCGATTATATACAAAAATGTTATCGTTTTATGACACTATTCCTGAAAGTTAAGAAAAACTTAATTTTTTTTTCAAGATCACAACCAAAATAAAAAATAAAAATTAGGGATGAATGATTCTTACATAAAATTGACAAAAAATGGTGGTGAAATGAAACCATAATATTTTAATTATTTTGAAAAATGAAATTTAAAACGTGAGGGGTGAATTGTGAAATTAATCTCTTTCCCAAGTAACATTTACGAAAAGATAATACAGTAGAAAAACCTAAAGGGCCTTGGCCCAGTGGTACCTTGGTGGCCTCCCGAAGGGGAGGTCACCGGTTCGAGTCCCCCTAAGAAAATTTTTTGGGCTTTAATTTCTATCTTTCCGGAACACATCCGTGCAGTTAAGGAAGCAGCATTGCTGGGCTTGTATTCTCAGTGTGGGAAGTTCGAATCTTGGCAGGAGCGGTGAGCACCCAATCAGTAAGAGTGATGCAATCGCTTCTACAGGAGAAATGAGCAGCCCAATTGATGATGTAAGAGTGATGTAAATGCGCAGGAGAGCTCCTCAGCCTGAAGAGGTATCGCCACCCCACAGATGGGCACATCCCGCGATCGTTCTAAGCAGGAAAGAATGATTGAGTAATCACGAGTGATGGATTATGGATTGACAACGTTTTAACCCTGTATCAAAAAAAAATTAAAATAAAATAAAAAAATAATACAGTAGAAAAGAAAGAAAAATACGATCTTTCAAGAGTCTCAAGAGTACGACCAATCAGACTTTCATCTTTCAGGGGTGAATTGTGAAAACTTGTTTGGTTCTCCCTACAGTACATTAATTAGGTTTACAAGGGAAGGGAAAATCTCGAAAGATTCAATCAGACTTTCATCTCCTTCAAGAAATTAGCGTTTATAGGGGTGAGTATAATCCTCATTCTCAATCTTTTTTCCCTTCCATGTTTAATCCCATCTGTAGAAATTCATCAACCCAATTGAGGGCTTTTTTAGAAATTGCTCCAATTAATAGACTTCATTTTTGCTCATTAACTCCAAATTCTTCACCTGAACATTCGTTCACAGTTTCCCATCTCATAAAATCATGTGGGTTACCTCCAGATGTGCTTCTTCCTGCTCCCAAGAATTCAAAATTTGGAACCCTAGATAGAGCAGACTCTGTTTTAGCTTTTTTCAAGAAACATGGGTTTACCAAAATCCAGATTTTGGATTTGGTTATAAAGTTTCCTCCAATCTTGTCTTGCCATCCTGACAAAACCCTTTTGCCCAAGGTTGATTTTTTTGCTTCAATCGGATATTCCGGTGCTGACATTGTTCATGTTGTAGCAGCAACACCTAGAATCTTTAAATGTAGTTTGGAGAAGCTAATTATCCCGACTTTTAAATTCTATTGGAATTTGTTTCAGTCTGATGAGAGAACTAGTGATGTTATTAGAAGATTGCCTTTGCTTTTGGCTGTTGGTCTTAAGGGTTACCCTGTGCGGAATATGCAAATTTTGCGTGATCTAGGTGTGCCTGAATCAAATATTGTAGATCTGTTGGGTCGCGAGCCTACAACGTTTATGTGTCATACCGACGAGTTTGGAAAAGTTGTAGAGGAAATACAGCAAATGGGAGTCAACCCTTTGAAGGTTCAGTTTGTGTGGGCGATTTACGTCCGTAGGAGAATGGGTAAATGGGATTGGGAAAAGAAGGTGGATGTTTATATGAAGTGGGGTTTGTCAAAAGATGAGATTGTTAGGGCTTTTCGGAATCATCCTTTCTTTATGCTGGTGCACCGGGATAAAATTACGGGATAATGGATTTTCTAGTAAAGAAAAATGGTTTGAAGCCTTCTGGCATTGCAAAGATGCCAGAAATCATGACGTCCAGCTTGGAGAAGAGGATTATTCCGAGGTCTTTGATATATCAAGTTGTGTTGGCGAAAGGTTTGTTAAAGAAGAATGACATTGGGTTGGATAGTTTCCTGGGGCTTTCAGAAAATCAATTTACTAGTAGGATTAGAAGGTATTACAAGAAGAATGCTCCAGAACTCTTGCAGCTATATCGGAGAAGTTTGGATCTTGCAAAGTGAATGGTCACTAACTGACCTTATTTGTAGTTTTACAGCACTTCATTATACAAAAAGCCATTTTGAAGTTCTCTTATGTTTATGGAAAATGTGATTTCTCTATCTTTATCGTTGCAAGGCATGCCTGGACCTTCACGGAATTTTTTGCTGAAAAGTGTTGCTTGAAGCTGCGTGCCAGCATAAATGATTTTTGGGAAATGATCAAGGTGATATTATCGTATGTCAAGATATAGCATTGAAACTGATTTAATCTCTAGCAATTGGTTACAGGAGAACAGATGTTGATTTATTTCCTGTATGCCCTGATACTGCACAACAGTTGGTTGTTCTTTCTTTCATAGCAGTTCAACCGACATCACAGATTTATGTTGAGCTTTTCATGTCTGGTGGTTGCTTCAATTCCATTTCCATTTTTCTACTATACATCTCCATTGAAGTCTTGGTGGAAATTCTTTGAGCTATCATATTAGGTTAGCGATAGATGATTAATTTACATGCTATTTCTATGCAGCAAGGATATCCTTTTGATATATGTACTCATTGATGGGTCTGGTCCCTGAAAACTGATAATTGAGGAAGATTAGAAGAAATCAATCTTTATTTATCAATAGCAATAATATGAAATCATCAAGAGAAGCTTTTTTTTTCTTGATTACTGTATGTATTGACTTTATTGAGATATTCAAAATTAATGCGAGATTTAAAGTCTTACGGTGGATGTCAAAATTCATGTATGTAGAGAACATATTTCTGTCCAAATAATCAGCCTGGGAATGGTAATTTGATCTCCACTCTTTCTGAAAACTGGCACCTAGTCCACTGTGTTATTGCAGGCTTACTGATCGAGTACAAGAGCTGAACAGGTATGCTATTCTTTACAAAATCTTCCATTTAGAACTTATTTACATTTAATTCCATCATGCGATCATGTGAATTGTGACACCTCTGAAAATAGTTCATGCTGTTTCCATGTTTTTGAAGTTCCAAACTCTGGTCAGGGTAGACTCTATTCTATGTTTTCCAAGAACTGTAGTTTCACCAAAATGCAGTTATCAGATTTGATTAGAAAGTATCCTCCAACACCATCATGTCCGAAACCTTTTGACCAACCTTGGTATTTTATTTTATTTTTTGCTCTAAAGGCCTTTCAACGGTGCTGTAGCAGATATAACTATTCTTGCTAACAGATCCAAAAGAGTTGACTTCACATTAACTTACACCGACTTATGTATTGGAACAGTAGCAAGAACTGACCACAAAGATATGTGGATCTTCTTCAAGCCACTTGGAGCTTTCGTTTGGCTAGCTACCGCTGCTTGTTTTGCTGTGGTGGGCTCCATTGTTTGGCTTTTCGAACATCCTATAAATGAACAATTCCAAGGTTCTGCAGCTCAGCAATTTGGGACAACGTTGTGGTTTGTCTTTATGACCATTTTTTTCGCTCAAAGTAATCTCTCTCTCTCTCTGTACACACACACACACACACAAAGAAAACACACTTTTTATTGACTGATTATTTCTGGAGCTTCAAGGTTAACTTGGTATCTACTTTTCATCTATGGTATTGCAGGAGAGCGTCTGTATAGCAGTTGGGCAAAATTTATTGTGGACGTATGGTTATTCATCCTGCTGATCTTGATTGCTAGTTATACTGCAATATTAAGTTCATTGTTGACGGTTCAACAAATTCAAATAGCATCAAAGGGTCAATTTATAGGGTACCGAGGTGGCTCTTTCTTGCACGGAGTTATCAATAACAATATGAACTTTTCAGACTATAGGCTTCGAGAATATAAAACATGCCAGGATTATGCTGATGCTTTATCAAGAGGAAGTAAGAAGGGTGGCGTTGAGGCTATCATAGATGAAATCCCTTACCTCAAGATCTTCCTTGCTCAGTACTCTGTAGGCTATGCCATGGTTGCATCAGAATCTACCACAAATGGCTTTGGCTATGTGAGTTCCATTTTCCTACTCGAAAGCTAAAGCTACCCTATACTCCCTTACAAATGTTATTTAATGCCTCCATCCCAAAGTGAATCTCCATTTCTAAAAGAAATTGTCCCAAAACGAATGACCATTTTCTGAATAACTTTATTTCTTAATGTTCTTATACCATTTTTTTCCCTACATTTCATTATATACTTATATAACTAGAAGTTTGGAAGTTAATAACAAGAATATTCATAATATTTTCCATTAAATTTTACCATATTCAGAATGTCTCTTGAATGAAAAATGGGCATTCATATTGGGACGGAGGGAGTAAGAAAGACGGCCACATACAGCTTATCTTTTTGTGGTATCTTATATAGGCATTCCAAAAAGGTTCGCTGCTGGTCCATGATTTATCGCTGGAAATTGCAAAACTAAGAGAAGATAGAACACTGGGATCTTTGGAGAAGAAATGGTTTAAGAGTTCGTCAGATTTGACTTCGCCAGACTCTACTAATAGTAATCCCAAAATTTTGAACTTTGGTGCGGTCTGTTTCTTATTGGTGCTGTTGCATTTGGTTTAGCACTTGGTAGATATGCATATAAGTTTGTTTGGGAAAAGATCCTTATTGTTAATGACTACATATTAATAATTGTAGCAGGGGGGCGGTTGGGAATGATGATGAGGTACATCTACGCTAGAAATCAGGGTTGGGCCATCAGATAAAGCAATGTAATCTCTGACGTTTTTTCTGATTTTTAGTTTGTGATCGATTATGACCTTCGCAAGGTTTCATGTGTCTATATGATGTTTTTCATTTATCCTTTGATGAAAAGCATTTAATTAGGGGTGTTCTTATTGAAAATTGAAGGATCTGTAAGTGAATCAACAATGCTGTTATTATGAGTATACTTTGCAGTGTCGATATATGGGCAGGTAGAGATATTATATGAAAAAGTTGCTAGTATGAACTTCTATTTATGACCATGGCCTGCATAAACTCTCACAAGTATTCAGATTGGTTATCTTTGTGTAATTTTCTCTTGCTTTTGGTTGCTCCCAATTGTCCTCAGAGTAGCTTTTTTCAAGTCTTGAATCTTATGGTAATAACTGGTTTTGCCATAATGACTATATAAACTGAAAGGATCGACTCCTTTTCATATTCTGCATGTGTAGAGTATCTATGACTTGTATGCCTGCTGCTAATGGCTCGTTAAATCATACATAAGCAGGTGCATTCTAACATGTTCTTCAATATATTAGTGTGCCGAATGATATTTGGACTTATTCCGGAAGTTTAAAGCGGCGCTTATTTTCTCTTTTTATAAAGTAACCCTTTTCCCATGCTGTTTTCAGTTTTGAAGTATATATTATCAACCCTTTTGTTTAAGATCAATTTTTTTTTGTCTGATGTCTTTGTCCTAGTCTCAATCATGTTTGGAACTCAAGATACTCCTTTTCTCTGAACAAATATATGCAGAGATGATCGCAAATGTGATGACAAATGCTTGCTCAACTAGGAAATGCTATCATTGTAAGTGCACTTGTTATTCCATGTGTCGTTTTTTGTACTCTTACATTTATGCGATTACATTGATTAGCGTCACAACTTCACAAGTCCAAGTTCATTTATCATATGCCTTACTATATTTATGTTATTTTGTTAAGTTCTTAGGTTACCATTTTTTTTCAATGAGGCTGTTTTATAGTGCAAAATACTCAATCAACTTGGCCATGATTGTTACATGCCCCGTATTCATGTTGCGAAGATACTCAAATATGATGGAAAGAAGCATATTTGTTGGCCTAATTTGTATGCAATGAGGAAAGGATTGAACCCAATTTTTCCTGCCATAAAATAAAATCTTTTCAGTTTTTATATAGGTCGGCCTGGTTCCGCCACCCTTACTAAGTTTTTGGGGACGGTTACTGGTGTCCTTAATTTATTAAGCTGCTTATCATTTAGAGCTCTCTTTCCCGTCCCTTTTGTCGACCTAAAAACTATTAGGGTCGGCAAACCAACTTTTAGGTCGGTAGAATGCCGGCCCTAAAACATCTATTCCTTGTAGTTGTACATTGACTTTGACAAAAACTGAAGAAGTTTCCAGGTAGATGATAGTGTCAGCATACTTCCTTGGATCTAATATCAGACTAAGCTAGGCGACTTCATGAAATACTTTTCCAATATTCTTTAGCATCTCCGCTTCCTAATAGAAAATCATTGTTGTTTTACAATGGCTTGCTCGTTCTTTGAGATTCTAACTTCATTTGCTTGTACCTTCATCAAGTTGCACTAAAAGTCTTCCCTAGAGATTCATCCCTTATTAGGGAATGGCTGAAAAATGATAAGCCTGGCTCCCTTTTGAGACGGAAGTAGTAACAGAAATATTTTTTGGATAAAAATCATAATTGCTTTTACTAGGCCTCCACGTCGTTCATTTCTATTGATCAGTAAGGCAGTCCGAACTCTTAACACCTCCTAATATAATCTCAACGTAATAGTATGGAATATACATACATGCATACTCCATTGTTTTTAGCAGCATTTCACATCAAAATCTGGCTCCTTGTTTTCATCTCCCATGTCCACAACATCTTCCATGAAGTTTACATATATATTTTCATTGACATCTTCTAAGCGCACTTTTGTTTAATTCCTAAGTTGGCTTATTACAAGCTAAATAGAATACTTATAACTGATCTTACCTGTCGTGGCGCAGGTGGGGCAAGAAGCAATCCATTGTAGTAGGGCAGCTGCTCCTAGCCTAGGAAAGCTGTTCTTAGTGCGCTCCAAAGCCATAGCCATAAAATACATCTGAGAAAGCCGGCCTGATCATTTTTTCCCTCCACCTCTCAGTGAAGTTGCAGACATTTCTAAATTTACAATATATGAAACAATATTTGAGATTCCTAATCTTTAATGCTATAATGGATATTAGTATGATCAAGCAAGCAACACTTTCATTGCTAGTTATATTATGGGGTTTTTACCACTAAGTCCTTGACAGAAGGTAGTATTTATCAATAAATCTACATCATTTCAAAACTGTCCAATAAGTCCCTAGGTTTAAATTGATTTTACCAATAAATTTCTCGCTCCTCATCGCAACGTCGTCGATGTCGTCTCTTTCTCTCTCTATCCGCAAAGCACAGAAACGAAAAAACCCATCTATCCATGTTCCTCCTTCTAGCTTCGTTTTCATGGCAGAAAAACCACATCGTCGTCGATGTAATCGTGAACGGTGAGTCGGGAAGCTAGTATTGATGGAGAAGATGAACAGAGGGAGATAGGTTTCTGCTGTGGTGATGAATCGATGAAATTTGGGCTGAAATTGAGCTATATTGGAGGGGGTAATTTAAGCAAATTGAAGGATATGACTACAGGTGCCAATTTTATTTTCTGTATGGTTCTCTTTCTCTTCTCGTTTTTTTTTTTTTTTTTTTTTAACTTGATTACGTTATTCTGGATTTTATTATAGTGTTTCACTTTGTTTGATGCAATTATCTGGCTCTTTGTTGTTAGAGATTTTCAATTGCTACTTCTTTCTAGGGGTGAGTGATAGAATCCAAACCATTTATAAAGAGTTTCTTTAGTTTACTGGGGAAACTAGAAAGAAAATCCCAATTGCTTGGTCTGTTCTATGCCTTTTTTTTTTATTTGCATTATGAGAAATCAGTTTTATAACTGAGAAATCAGTTTTATAACTGAGAAATCACTTTTTATAACTGAGAAATCATTTTGAAATCGGTTTTTATAATTGAGAAATCAGTTTTTATAACTGAGAAATCAGTTTCTCAGTTGTTCATAGTGTTATAACTGAGAAATCAGTTTCTCAGTTAGAAATCAATTTTTATAACTGAGAAATCAATTTCTCAGTTAGAAATCAATTTTTATAACTGAGAAACTGATTTCTCAGTTGTTCATAGTGTTATAATTGAGAAATCAGTTTCTCAGTTGTTCAGTGTTATAACTGAGAAATGTTCATAGTGTTATAACTGAGAAATCAGTTTCTCAAGTGTTCATAGTGTTATAACTGAGAAATCAGTTTCTCAGTTAGAAATCAATTTTTATAACTGAGAAATCAGTTTCTCAATTGTATAGTGGTATAACTGAGAAAACAGTTTCTCAATTGTTCATAGTGTTATAACTGAGAAATCATTTTTTATAACTGAGAAATCAGTTTCTCAATTGTATAGTGGTATAACTGAGAAAACAGTTTCTCAGTTGTTCATAGTGTTATAACTGAGAAATCATTTTTTATAACTGAGAAATCAGTTTTTATAACTGAAAAATCAGTTTGAAATAAGTTTTAATACCTAAGAAATCGTTTTTTATAACTTTGAAATTATTGTGAAATCAAATCATAAAAATGTGAAATTGAAAGATGTGATAATTAGTTTTTATAAATGTAAAATTACTATTGATCAAATTATCTATAGTATAAATCACACCAGTGGGTGAACAGTACTATGAACAGTACCAAATGCCAAATTTTCCATTTTGCCCTCGCTAAGTTGTCCCTTTCCCATTTTGCCCTTTAAATTTTTTTTTTTTAATTAAAAAAAAAAAAAAAACATGTGTCCTCGGACACGGGCTTTTACTAGTAAAGTTATAAAGTTGGTCTAATAATAGCCTAAGGACTTATTGGCGAATTTATTTGGTCTATAATAGCCTAAGGACTTATTGGCGAGTTTTGAAAATGTCAGTCCTTTAAGGTAGTATTTACTTGGCTGAAGGATGTATTGGTCAAAGCCTCTTATATTATTTAGTCTTATAAGTGTCTCACAACAACAAGATCCATCCAAAGAGATCGATGGAATCTGCAGGAAACAAATACATGCATTCAACAGTGCAGATCAATCTTCCAAGGGGGGCCATCTCAAAGAAACATTCCGACCAGTGGGGTCTATAGAAACTCCAATTCATGATAAAGAGCTAATAATTGCTGTTCCAGTGGCTTCAACATTCAAGGAATTGGTAAACGTGGAGCATGATCCTGAGACTTATAAAACAAAGTTCACTGGCTTTTGTATAGATGTGTTTAAATTTGCCATGAACGGACTGTCACATGAAGAAAATGTACGTTATTCATTTGTTTCATTTGTAGAACCTGAAGGAGATTCTTATGGATCTTACAATGAGCTTCTTTCTCGTGTATCTCTTCAGGTATTTTCTGAAACTAATAAATGTTAATTTTCTAATACAATCCTAATGTATTATCTCTTGGGCTGCCATATTGTGGGTGAAGTAGGATTACGATGGTGCAGTGGCAGATATGACAATTCTGGCCAACAGAATTAGCAAGAAGTGACAACAAAGACAAGTGGATCTTCTTCAATCCCTTTGGTGTTTACGTTTGGCTAGCTATTGCTGCTTCCTTCTTCGTAATGGGTCTTGTTGTTTGGCTCTTTGAACATTCCACAAATCAAGTCTTCCAAGGTCCACCTGCTCAGCAAATCGCAACTATCTTTTGGTTCACCTGTATGACCATCTTTTTCGCTCAACGTAAACTCTCTCTCCCTCTCTCTTTATTCAAATGTACTTGTACTTAGGTCATTTTGATGTAAAATCTCTAGAAGCTTACTCAGATTTTTAGTACAGAAATTTACTTTATGCCTAGCTGGAAGAAATGCTCTTTGCTCGAACCCTAATCATCATGTTGAAGAATGTACCTGAGATGGAACAGAAGAAGCAATACACATGGAAAGTTTTTGATCCAGGTACCTTTATAACTATCAGGGTGTTTGATGATTGTCATTTGCAGAATGGTGATAAGGCTGGCAGGGTTAGGGGTTCAAGAATTGGGAAGGTTAAGATGAGTCTTTCTACCCTCAAAATTGGCGGCTTTTACACATTCATATTTACTTTTGGGTTTGCTTTCGTTTGGGGTGAAATTCATTTGACTGTGAGATTAATTTTTTGCATCCTCTGTTGCTTAAAATGCACAACATTCATCCATTAACCATTAGTCAGCTTGGCAACATGAGACACCAGGCCACTCAAAACTGTTTCCAGGAGGTTAAACCGAGCGAAGCCACCTGTATTCTTGTGCTTCGGTGATGCTGTTCTTGCAATCAGTGTACACTTCAAGAAGTACATTCATTATGTAATGCTAATGAATGTTTACAAGATATCATTCGAGGATGAGGAAAGCTCTGGAGGTCTGCCATCATTGGTTGTGCTGGATCATCATCTTATCAAGGAGGAGGGCAAAGAGACTACACAAGGGTTTTGGAGTAATAGCTTCTTATTGCTGCTATTTTTACTCTTTCAATCCTTGGGACAAGGATTGTTTCAAGGGGTAGGGAATGTAATGATTTAGGGCTAAATAAAGGGATGACTGTTGGTAGTTGGTTTGTATTTTCGTTAAGTTCGTTTTATTTAGTACGGTTCGGTTTACTTTAGACCGAGCTAGTAGTTAGCCGGTTTAGTTGATTGTTAGCGATGTTAAAAAGGAGGTACGAATGGCGTAGATAATCATCAATGAAAAGTACTGTTATCAATTTCCCCCAAATTTTTGCTCTCTCCTTACCCAAATTCTTCTATCTCTCAACTCAATTCTTCTTAAGATTGAGTGAACTAATTGTACATATCATTTCTGGAGTTATTTTACTGATAACAACACACTTGCTCCGATGTGGTGATGCAAAGCATAGCTCATGGAGTTTGGTTCTTTGGTGGCTGGAGGACTTAATGGTCTAATATGGGTCATTCATGCAGGGTGTGAGAAGATACACAAATGTTTGGTGACTCATGGGGACTCTATTAATGAAATTAGAGCCCATGAAATAAAACCACCATTTCCAAATGAAGGCTTAATAGACATCCTTCGGCAATACCCTGTTCCGGAGTGTGACAGCATGAACTATTTTCAGAGGTGTCACAATTCACATGATCGTATGCCCCCTTGATGAGCACAAGCAAGAGACTCCCTAGCACACAACTACAACAACAACAGTATGCTGCACTGAAACATGCCCAAGCTTGAACCAGAGGAGCACTTGGAGGCAGACCCTGTAACTAGAATGGCCTGCAAAAGAATCCCCATTTCAACACTCATGCGCAAGTTGTACACACGAGTGCTTGTGTCAGCTCGAGACTTGTACTCATTTAAATATTACAGTACAAATCATCAAAAATTCCCTTGCAGAAACTCGATGAATGACTGGGAGTGTGATTCCACATGACAGTTTTGACAATTGTTGCTTCTGTGCTGCAGTGAGCAGAATCTCCATTGTTTAGGAGTCATGTATGATCTTGAACCTACAGACACACGGGCAGGGGGAATGATGGCCAAAGAAAACTGAACACCCCCCCCAAAAAAAAAAAAAAAAAAAACTGGGCAACTCTCAATATATCTGCTTTTCTTTCCCTGAAGTTAAGGGAAGGCGTTGCAAACCCCAGTATGCCTCGATCTAGCCCTCCCACATAGACTTAATCAACATTATACACACAAGAAGTATAGTTTGATGGTCAATAAGATTTCTTGCATTATTGTAACACCTAGAACTTCACATAAGATCTTCGCCATTTGCACCAAAAAGAAAAAAATATATGATCTTCGCCACGACCAGGAATAGATAAACATATTATAGCCTCCACAACTGAAGTAACGAGCTTTCTTTGGAATTAATAACCAGATTCACAGGAAAAAGATCACAAAATAGAGAAATCATTTCTAAACTTTTAAACATGAAAAATCATAAATGTATTGATGAATGTATGAATACAAAGAATTAATTTGAGAACAACCAAAAAACGACTCTAGGTCCAATCAAGTACAGTTAATAGGACAAACTTTGAAGTTATTCGTATCCTGATGAAAGGCAAGCTCCATGCTAACGAAAAATTTCATGTTTGAACCTTGCACAGAAACTCTCCAGAATTTGTATACTCAAAGATCACAGCAGAACCAATATTAGTACCTTTCAAACGTACGCTTCAACAGAAAAAGAAAACACGGGAATCCTCAAGAAAAGAATGGAGCTTTATAAAACAAGGAAGTTCAATTTATATATATATATATATATATATATATTTTAATGAGGTTGCACCAAGGTTAAGCAAGACTTTTCAGCATCAAGAGTAGGATTCTTTCAAATGAAAAGCTACACAATGGTAGCAAATCACCTTGAAAGATTCAACTTTTCGTGATATAGCTTCAATACTTCTGCAGCTTCATTTCCATACCTCTTGCGAATCATGTTAAGAAAATTAATTTCTGAATACTCCAACCAGCTGCTAGCTCGAAAAACCTTTCCTTTCTTTATCAAACCTTTATCCAACAAAACTTGGTAAATAAAACATCTAGGTACAATCCTCTTCTCCAAGCTCAGGTTGATGAGTTGTGGCCTTTTGGCAACAACGGAAGGCTTTAAACTCATATTATTAACCAAAAAATCCATTACCCGCGTAATTTTATCCTCAGAGGCCATAATACAGCCTTGATTCTTACAAAAAGCCGCCAAAATCTCATCTTCAGACAAACCCCAGTTCTTATAAAGTTGAACTTTCTTTTCCCATTTCAATTTACTAATTGACCTCACCGCCCTAACTGCCCCCACAAACTTCAACTTCAAAGGGTCAAATCCCATTGCAATGAGTTGCTTCACAGCTCTTCTAAAATCATCCGTACTGGTCATAATAGCTCTAGGATAGCCAATAAAGAGAGAAACAATATTTACTTCGGGGACTCCTACTTGTCGAAGAAATTGGATATTACGCAATGAACGAGCTTCAAAATCATGATCCAAAAGAACTGGGCACTGTTTAATAACAGTAATCGTTTTACCATCTGACTGAAGAAAACTTTCAAAGAATCTAAAAGACGGAACAAGTTGATTTTCTAAACTCCTTTTCAATATCTGTGGCCTTGAAGTTACAAGCTCAACAAGGTCAGTTTCTGAAAATCCCACAGAACTAAAAAAATCGAGCTTCGGCAAAATGGTTTTTACAGGATCACATGTAAGGATTCGAGGATACCGTTTCACCATATCTGAAACCTGGGTATTTGTGAATCCACGGTTCTTGAAAAATGCCAGCACAGAGTCTGGGTTTTGAGGGGTTTTGAAATTCAAATGCTTGGAAGCATAAATAGCCTTTTCTGGAGGAAGCCCACATGAATTTATGAGATAATTTACTGTAAATGGATATTCAATCGAAGAATTAGACCCATAATCTGAATCTGAAGCTGATGAACAATATGAATATGTGAAGGAAAATAATCGATTAATTTGTGAAGAAGATGTAAGGGAAAAACTAAAATGGAGTAAAGTTGTTCTATTAGAGATGAATCTCAACATGGAAAATGAATTGGAAATTACAATAGAGAATACTCACAAGTTCATTAAAGCTTTAATTTTCCCGGATTCCATAAACCACTTTGCCGGCGCCGGCGAACCCAAAGGAAAAAAAATTAAGAAAATAGACGATATACTGAAAAGCAATCAGATACACATAATTTACCCGGATTCCATAAATCTCCTTTCTTCTCGGGCAAAAAGCACACAAGTACCTCAAATTTTTACACAAATTACAATTTAGATTTTAATATTTCAGTTTTGGCAATTTAGTACCTAGTATTGTTTACAATTTGTGGCAAAATAGGTCTTTTTTTGGATGATCATGGATGGAAGCTAATGAAATGAACTAAAAATATAACGAACATCTTTAAAATTTGCATTTCCTACCCATAAAGTTAATTAATTATTAATGTTGCCTCATTTCGCTAAAAATTACAATTCCTGATTTTGTTTTTTACAAGGTTCTAAAAAGCGCTAGGCGGATGCTAGGCGGCGGAGTCGGGCCTAGCGCATAGGCGGGGACTAGTCGGGACCTAGGCGGGGCTTAGAACTAGGCGTTGGAGAAGGGCCTAGCGCCTAGGCGGGGCCTAGGCGCCCTTAGGCGGGGTCTTTTAGAACACTGGTTTTTTAGTAAAACATAACCTTCGAAAAAAAAACCCGCCGAAAACTAAATTCCATCACCCGCCAACATCATAACACCGCCACACCACCACCAAAAAAATTACTGCCATCAAAATCAAATAACCATCTCCACAATTGCATTTAATTTACATTCATCTTTTTAAGAAATACTCCTATGTTATTGAGTTTTTAGAGTAGCCTTTAGTCGGATTTGAAAATTTTATCCAGGTAAAGATTTAGAAATTTTATCCGGGTAGAAGAAACAGGTTTGAACGTTCGAATGAGGAAGAAGATGCGGGATTGGGTTTGGGGCACTACAGGAAACTGCACTATTTACGGCGGTTAAAATCCATCGTATATAGTAACCGGGGCCACCGTAAATACTATATACAGCGGATGTACGGCGATTTATTTGGCGCCTCATTTGTTAGCGCCGTATTTGTATTTACGGCGAATTTTACCGCCGCAAATACAAATACGGCGGATATAGGAGCCGCCGTATATAATTAAATACATATACGGCGGATGTAGCACCGCCGTATATGATGAAATACAAATACGTATATAATGAAATATATATATACGACGAATATTAGCAGCCGCCGCAAATAGTATGCAAGTGCACGACCGAGCAGGATTAGGACTCGCCCGACATGCTTATGCCCTAGCTTCCCAAAAATCCAAACGCTTCGCTCGGCCGAGTCCTTAGCCCTGCTCGGCCGTGCACTTGCATACTATTTACGGCGGATCTAGGGCCGCCGTATATATCTAGGCTTTACTCGGCCGAGTTTTAATCCCTGCTCGGCCGAGCACTCCCTGAATCAGTCAAATGCCAAAAACTTTTGTAAATGTAAATAATCATGAAATACACATTTTTTAACACCATGTATATTAACCCTAACTTAAATATACACAAAATGTAGCTCCCTTTTACAATGTAGCTTTACACCCAAACTTAAAATATACACAAAATGGAGCAACAATGACTTAAAAAAGTCTAGAATTAAACAATGACCACAATGTCAACTACTGAGATAAAATAACCATATGACTTAAGAAAGGACTAGAATAGAAAAATAACCATAGGGGCATCAAAGTCAACTACCAAGTTAAGAGAACCAAATGACAAACTGGGAACACTGATCATGTGGTAACAGAAGGCAAAGCATGTGGATAGAGTGGTTGTCCCGTGCACCAACTAAAACAAGCTATCCATGAGATATCAGCAGCAGCCTGAGCATATCAGTCAGAAACAAAAGGAGAATCAGTACATAAGAGCACAATCTTTACTTGTATACAACAGTAATAAACTAGATCACCAGTCGTAATTTAAACATGTGGTATTTATATATTTATTAATAATACGACTTTTGATTCCATTCCAAACATAACATTATTGAGTTGGTAGTGGTAGTACTGCACAATGTTTGCTTACTTATAAAAATCTACTCTTTTGATTTAATAAGAAAAGATGCCCTCCCTCACATCAGAACTCACACCTATAAATTAACTAGGCAATTGAATAAAATATAAAATGCAAAACACTTGCAATTCTAAGGAAAGAAATTAAATCACTATAATTAAACTAATACCATAGAGGATCAATGTCAATGACCAATTTAAAAGAACCATATCAACAATGACCACAGGGTATTAATATCAAACAACTTCAATCATTTTGGTGAAGCTAATGGAGCAACAATCACTTATTTTAATTGAAATGGATTCTGATACTTCAGTTTGGAATTACTAAATAATGGTCTATACTCCTCTCTCATTTTAATTGAAGTTGTGGTTGGGTGTTTTGATGAAGGAAGTGATGATGAAACCGAAGAGGTTAATCTCTGCTTAGTTACAGAGACTTCTGATGATTCAGATTCTGAGTCAGTCGAGTCGCTGGATATTGAATGAACGCTCGCCCGAAAAAATATCATTTTCCCTTTTAAAAGGTTGTATGTATTGTAATGATAATTTTTTGAAAATTTCGGTTTTGGGAGTCGCCACGCCGTTTTTAAAGGAAAACATTGAAAAACCTTTTAAGAGATTTTGGGTTCGGGAGTCTGGTTACGTGTTTGGGAAGAACTAGAGAGTTCACCCAACACGCCTCTTTCGAGACTTTCAATCAACATTGGACAATTATGGACATTCAAAGTGTGTGTGCAATATGTTTCGATGAACAAGGCATGCAAATTTGGCATTCTCATTGATGATGTAAAGACTGAATACAACTTGTGAGCCATGACAGGGGGCCACACCCTTTGCATATTATGATTTCATAACAAGGCAGAAGGTTAAGACAATCTGCCCAGAGAGCTCTGACGTCGTCCGACACAGGACCTCACAGAAAGAGGGTGTCGCACGACATGATGCCTCATGGTCAGATTGTCTTTTACAATGACCAAGCTATTCTGGAACTGGAATGACATTTATTTTACCCATTGAAGACACTATTTGAAGGCCTAAGCTCAGTTTGGGGGTTGATAGGAGTGGACAAAGTCATGATTGACTTTTAATGATACGGATGTCATATGACATAGAACATCCGAAGTCGTCTATGTCATATGGCAAACCGCCTCCATCAAATAGATCGCACCATGTATATTAACACCATGTATATTAACCCTAACTTAAATATACACAAAATGTAGCTCCCTTTTACAATGTAGCTTTACACCCAAACTTAAAATATACACAAAATGGAGCAACAATGACTTAAAAAAGTCTAGAATTAAACAATGACCACAATGTCAACTACTGAGAT
Organism: Adenophora triphylla var. japonica; assembly: GCA_022495995.1. Classification (NCBI taxonomy): domain Eukaryota; kingdom Viridiplantae; phylum Streptophyta; class Magnoliopsida; order Asterales; family Campanulaceae; genus Adenophora; species Adenophora triphylla. Next base: position 126,767 of record JAFEMH010001415.1, on the reverse strand, counting down.
AAAATAACCATATGACTTAAGAAAGGAATAGAATAGAAAAATAACCATAGGGGCATCAAAATCAACTACCAAGTTAAGAGAACCAAATGACAAACTGGGAACACTGATCATGTGGTAACAGAAGGCAAAGCAGGTGGATAGAGTGGTTGTCCCGTGCACCAACTAAAACAAGCTATCCATGAGATATCAGCAGCAACCTGAGCATATCAGTTAGAAACAAAAGGAGAATCAGTACATAAGAGCACAATCTTTACTTGTATGCAACAGTAATAAACTAGATCACCAGTCGTAATTTAAACATGTGGTATTTATATATTTATTAATAATACGACTTTTGATTCCATTCCAAACATAACATTATTGAGTTGGTAGTGGTAGTACTGCACAATGTTTGCTTACTTATAAAAATCTACTCTTTTGATTTAATAAGAAAAGATGCCCTCCCTCACATCAGAACTCACACCTATAAATTAACTAGGCAATTGAATAAAATATAAAATGCAAAACACTTGCAATTCTAAGGAAAGAAATTAAATCACTATAATTAAACTAATACCATAGAGGATCAATGTCAACGACCAATTTAAAAGAACCATATCAACAATGACCACAGGGTATTAATATCAAACAACTTCAATCATTTTGGTGAAGCTAATGGAGCAACAATCACTTATTTTAAAAAGACTAGAATATGAAAATGACCATAGGCCATCAAAGTCAACTACCAAGTTAAGAGAACCATATAACAAACTGGGAACGCAGGTCAAGTGGTAACAAAATCAAACACATAAGACATACCCTTAGGCAAAGAAACACTCTGCATATTCGCTAGCAAGGTAAGAATACCTGAATTTGATTCATTTTCAGCCACTGGTTTCAATGAAGTAGGTTGAGGTTCAGTTTTATTTGAAGGTCTGAAATACCATGCTCTACAAAACACCCAACCACAACTTCAATTAAAATGAGAGAGGAGTATAGACCATTATTTAGTAATTCCAAACTGAAGTATCATAAACTACATTTGCCAAACATTACATTGAGAAAACATACCACTGCCCATTACTGCCATTTCCTTGTAGTTGTATAACATTACGTTGCAAAGCTTCTAGTAGTTTTTGTTGAGCCTCTAATTGCTTTGAAAATTCAGCTTGTTGGGCCTCTTGACGCCTTGAAAATTCAGCTTCCATGGATAACATCTTCTCCTCAAATTCAGCACGGACTGCAGAAACACTTTGAGATGTTGAGGCTTTACCAAACACCATAGATTTGGTAATACCTTGTCCCATACAATGCACTCTCCCATCGCCATTCTTTCCTATAATATCTGTGAATATTTGTTCTCGCTTGCTTGGATTGATTCTCCTCTGGCAATTCTTCAATTTCATCATTGAGCATTAACTGTAACAAAAAACAACATGTTCAATATAATTGTTTTAACTTTAATTAATATTATGAAAATGAAGTTAGAAATGGAAAAAATATTCTATACAAGAACAATACTAGGTAAAAATAAAATTGAAACAGAAAAGGTTGAAACATTAACTTACGATCATACGAGAGGTGGTTTGGTCTGCAGGCTGACCATCTTTGTCGGTGCGCGTAGCTATAAACATGCTTACTCAATCAGTAGGTTTTCCCTCATCTTCTCTCTACCATTTATAATAGAATCATTTGACAAAAAAAAACTTAATTTATATACGATACAAAAGAAGCATTAGTTGACAACTGAGAACTAAATTGAACGATGACAAACCTCTTTTCTGATTTGACTATGCAACTTTTTTCCAGTCCTATTAAGACACAATTGCTTTGATCGATTAAATTGATTTATTTGAGATACTTCCTGGAAAAAAAGATAGTATTAGTATTAATTTGAAACATAAAGACATTCAAGATAATATATTTAGATTAATTTGAAATATACCTTAGACTTTTTTGCACTCCACGTACGAACAAGTTCAACCCATTGATCCGAAATAACACACTCATCAGGTTTGTTATCCAATCGTTCCTCGTCTATTTCATACATATTATATGCTTGTCTCACTCAATATTTCCAATCTCTCCATTGTTTATTGAGAGCTGCAATGCATATTTTCTCATACTCGGGAGGTGCATTAGTATTATCATATATACAATTCAACAAAGAAAAAGAACAATTGTTAGAGAATCATAAGACTTTTGACTACTTACTAGAATACAAAACTAAAAATCAAGTAAACATGAGATTTATGTAAGGAATATGAATTACAACTTGCTTGAACATCTTTCCATATGCTATCTAGAACTGTCTGTTCCATCTCATACCATTCTTTAGTTAATGGGAAATTATCTCAATTTCTTACAAAATGCCCAAGTTGAGTAGCTAGTTGAGCCTTTTCACCACCAGATGGTTATTCAAATTCATTAAACTCAACATTAAGCTTTTCTTTGCCCCATTTCTTTGTTTTTTTGCCTTTCCTTGAGCCATCACCTCTTTGTATTCTACTTGACGGCATAACTAGCTAAAAAAATTTAAGAAACATAAAAATACATATTACAAAGTCATAGTCATAAATGTGAGTAAAATTGCATAGTAAGCAAATGATATCTAAACAAATACATATTACAAGTAACAATATTAATATTCAACCATACAAAATAACAAGTTTGATTGAAACATGAAACATAAGTCATAACATTGTCTTAGTAATAGTAAGCAAATGAGATCTAAACAATTAATATTCAACCATACAAAATAACAAGTTTGATTGAAACATGAAACAAATCATAACATTGTCTTAGTAATAGTAAGCAAATGAGATCTAAACAAATAATACTCAAACTAATCATCATCATTATTGGCCATAACAACATCATCATCGCTGATATTAGTAGTTTCAATCTCCACCCCCATCAACTCCCTCTCGCACCCACAATGCTTCTTTGTTGGTAACATTTTCATCCAGACCATGTGAGAAAAACGGTACCCGTTGTGGAATCGAATCTGAAACTTGTTTATCATCATTTGAATATATGTCAAAACTATCTCTTGGTGTAATCCTTATCACAACTTTCCAATCACTTTCTATAGGATCTTAACACACCAAACTTGCTCAGCTTGAGATGCTAATATGAATGGTTCATCACCAACTCGATTATCCTTATACAACTTGTGATTGAAGTTTACAAGAGTAAATTTTTTCTCATCTTCCATCTTGCCTGTCCGGTTATCAACCCACTCAGATTTAAACAATACAAATCTTATTGAGTTACTATAACGAATTTCAAGGATCTCAATCAACTCCCCATAGAAGTTAACATCCCCTACAATGAGATTATTATCCTTTTGGCTTGCAAAACTTGTCACACTTGAATTTAACATGACTCTACTATTTTGGGTTTTCCTTCGTCTATCGACATCCTTCACTCGAAATCGAAAACCATTTATTATGTAAGACTTAAACCGCCTCGCATCCATATGCGGATCCAATGCAAGACTTTTAATTCTTTCGGGCACTGCATCTTTCGTTAGAATACCTTTTATAAAAAACAAAATTTAATAAGAAAATATTTATAACAATAAAGAAAGTATCATATGAAAGTGGTTTCATACTTACATAATCTTTAAATCAGCTAACAAACTTATCATTATGTTCTTTCTCTATAAGATGTCGTTGATTACGAGGTAGTGTCTCCCTCAAATGTGCACGATGCATTATGAGAATATTGAAAATATGAATTAAGTATTAATTTAAAATATAAAAGATATAAGGAATGTAAGCCTCAAGTAAGGAATCACTTACTCTAGGTATTTTTTGACATCTTCAGTATTGAAAAGCACATATCTATGCGCTTGTACTCGTGTGACGTAATCAAGGGTAATTTCCTCTTCTTTTCCTACAAAGCGACCTAACTCGTCACCTTCATCGTCATTTCTTCTAGGACGATTGAACTTTATCTCAATGTCATCCAAATATTGTGTACAGAAAGTCATGCATTCTTCAGCCACAATTGCCTTAGTTATGGAGGCCTCGGGGTGGGCTCGATTTCGAACATATAATTTTAATGTAAGTAGAAACCTATAAAATATTTACTTATGTTAAATCAGATGTATAAATGAATTTAACTTTTTTCAAAATAAATTTAATATAGATGTACCTCTCTACCGGATACATCCAACGAAATTGTATTGGGCCTGCTAGCAAGCCCTCCTCGGCTAAATGCACCGGCAAGTGCTCCATAACATCAAAGAAAGCTGGTGGAAATATTTTCTCGAGAGCGCATAGTGTGACAACCATCTGATCTTGTATCTTTTCGAGATCAGCAAGTGTATTCACCTTTGAGGATAATTGCCTAAAGAAATTTGCCAACTCAATGATGGCTTTTACAACAGAAGTAGGCAATGCTTTTTGAACAGCTAAAGGGAGTAGTTGTTGGAGAAAAATATGACTATCATGGCTCTTAAGACCCAAAATAGTTCTTTCATCGAGATATACACAACGAGATATATTTGATGAGTAGCTATCATGGACTTTGACTCCCTTTAGAACTTTCAAGAATGTGTCTTATGCTTCTTACTCATTGTGAACTGATCCGGGGGCATAATTTCTTTGCGAGATGGAAGCATTTATAGATGCAATGGTTTTCGAATGTTCATTTCTTTTAGGTCTCTTCTTGATTTCTCATTATCTCTTGATTTCCCTGCAGTACCTAACAAAGTATGTAGCACATTATCACACTCATTTTTTTGAATGTGCATAACATCAAGATTATGATGAACATGATTATTTGCCCAATATGGCAACTCAATGAAGAAACTCCTCCTTTTCCAATTGTGACACAACTTAGGAACCTTTCTCTTCTCCAACTTGGCTGGTTGCTTTTCACCCTCTTCTCTTTTCCTCTTTTTAAAAACATCTTCTATTTTATACTTTGTTTCCATATTTTCAACTGGTTTAAGCAATTTTGTTCCAAACAATAACTTGGGCTTATCTCTCACTTCATGAGTACCATCAAAAGAGCTTTTATCCTTACGAAAAGCATGACTTCTAGGAGTGTCGATGACCAATATAACAATACTTGCCACCATGTTCCAACCATCGTGCTTGAGGTCACACATTGCAACAAGGGCAAGCATATTCACCTTTAGTGCTCCATCCAGACAACATTGCATATGCAGGAAAGTCATTTATTGTCCATAATAGTAAAGCTTGTAAAGTGAACAACTCGTTCCTTGATGAATCATAAGTTGATATACCATCTTCCCACAATTCCTTCAACTCATCAATTAACGGTTGGAGATACACATCTATCTTGTTGCCCATCCCTTTTGGGCCTTGAGTAATGTTGGGTATGCATACTTTAAACCTCATAGCTTTAGCTTTAATTTGATTGATACCATAACCTCATCTCTATTTTTTGGACTTTAGGCCCATATGTAATGAAGCTTAGACTTCAATTTTTTTGTATAAGTCCATTTTGTAGAATAGGTTTATTTAGGCTTGAAGATTGGCTCAAGACTCATTGGATATGAGGTTTCAGTTCAAGAAGTTTCAAACCGCACGACTGAAACCGCACTAGCAAACCACAGTGTGGAATTCAGTCATTGAAACCGCACTTCAAAGAACTGCAGTGAATTCTTATTGATGAAACCGCACTAGCAAAACCACAGTATAGTTCCAATTTCAGACCGCTCTGTGAAACCTCGTTTGGTGAAACCGCACTGCCTAAATCGCATCATCACCTAACCGCATCCAATGACTGAAGACTTGAAGTTGAACCACTTATAACTGTTGGAATCCACGTCAGCAATATCAAAAGTCAACCACCAAATCATGTCACGTGACTAAGTGTCAGACATGATCTGCAAGGATCCTGAAAAGGTGACAGATGTCCTTCATACCTTATTTGCAGCTGAGGTCTGATAAACTTTATCTGCAACTTCTGAATAAGGGACAAAAGTGGATTTGTGGACCAATCAGAATCCACCAGTAAAGTACTTGCTACAGCTGTTTCCAACGGCTACTTTCTTGTTGCTTGGGTATAAATACCCCTAATCTTCAACATTTGAAGATTGCTTGAGAAATTGAAATTACAGTGAGTTCATAAGAAGATTGAAGCTCGGTCCAGAAATTTACAACCCTTTGAATCTTCATCTTCTTCCTTCAAGAAAATATTTCCAGCCCAGAAATCAAGTCTTCATCACTCTAGAATCATTGTGCTCTATATCATATAGACTCAAAGAGACTTGATCTTGTTAAGCACACACACACACCTCACTTGATTAATCACATAGATTATTCATTTGAGATACACTGGTTATAATCTAGGATTTGATCTTCATAGAATAGATTTTAGATATGAGTATTGATTCTTGTACTTTGTAATTTCTCTCATACTATAATATAAAATCTAGCATTAGAAAATTCAAGACTAACCATCTTGATAGTGGATGTAGATCATTTACGATTAAACCACTTCAAATATTGTGTTCTTCATTTCTGCATTTTACTTACTGTGCTTTACTAATTATTTTGTCTTTATCTGTTTGATCTCATTTTCAGTTATCCATTATTGTGAATTGTGTTTGCAGTTAATCTTGTCAAAACCTCACTTTTTAGTTTTGTAAAACCGCACTGAAAACCGCACACTAAAACCGCTCCTCTAAACCGCATTATAAACTCTGATATTCCATTGTGCATTTTGCAAATCTACTTGCGGGGTTTAATACACTGCAAGCAGTTTTGTAAGCAAGAGGTTTAGTTTTCAAAAGAGGGCAAAAAATTTGTAACAACTATTCACCCCCCCTCTAGCTGTTTTTCACCCTTGTTGCCACCTTTGGGACCAACAAGTGGTATCAGAGCGAACACATTTATAAAAACTTTGTTTTCAAGCTTAACAGCTTGTGTCCCGATTCGCTACGGCAAATTTTAAAACCATGACAACGGTTAACTATTCACACATTCCTATTTTGGAAGAAGACCACTTCGACATCTGGAAGGTCCGAATGTTAATTCATTTGGAAACCATTGACGAAATGATGGTGGAGTGCGTGACGAATGGCCTATTTGTTCCTATGAAGGCCAACACCAATCCAACCACCAGTGGTGAAACTCCAGAAGTCAAGAAGCTTAAAGAAGAGTGGACTGATGAAGAAAAACGATTAGTTGCCTTGAACAACAAAGCAAGAGTCATCATTTCTGGAACCTTTCCCGTATCAACCCTTCAAAAAGTGATGTACTCCAAAACCACAAAGCAGATGTGGGATGCCATAGAGAGCTACCTTGAAGGTGATGATCTCTGCAAGGAAAATAAAAGATATGCTGTTGAAAGATCATACAACAACTTCAACAGAAAATCCATCGAAACCTTGCGCCAAACTTACGATCTCTACGTTGAGGTAGTTAACGCTTGTAGATCTCTTGGCAAAATTTTAACTGATAAAGAAGTCAATATGACCTTTCTAGCTGCTTTGAGTTCGAGATGTGTTAATAAAGCCACATCTCTAGAGGACTCTAAAGATTTAAATACTTGGACGTTAAGTAACTTGTATGCAAATCTTAAAGTGCATGAGGAGAAACCATAGTGGAACATGAGGAGAAACCATCTACTTCAAATTAAACCTCTAATTCCTCCATATCAACCGCATCACTCATCAAAATGGATGATGATGATTTTGCCATGTTTGAGAAAAGATTTCAAAAGTTTAGAAAATCTTCAAAACCTTTTACTAAATCATTTTCTAAAGGCAAACCTCCAGCAACTTTTTCCAAGGCTACTGATACAAAGAAGAAGAGTGATCTAGTTTGCTACAGCTGTAGAAAACCTGGTCACTTTACATCTGAGTGTCCAAAACCTAGATTTGAATATATGAAAAAGAAAACCTCTCCTGCGAAATTTCTCGTCGCAAGGGAATGGTTGCTGAAGAGGAAGAGAACTCAAAAGAGTTGGCAACTTGGATTGAAATGGATTCTGATGAAGGAAGTGATGATGAAACCGAAGAGGCTAATCTCTGCTTAGTTACAGAGACTTCTGATGATTCAGATTCTGAGTCAGTCGAGTCGCTGGATATTGAATGAACGCTCGCCCGAAAAAATATCATTTTCCCTTTTAAAAGGTTGTATGTATTGTAATGATAAGTTTTTGAAAATTTCGGTTTTGGGAGTTGCCACGCCGTTTTTAAAGGAAAATATTGAAAAACCTTTTAAGAGATTTTGGGTTCGGGAGTCTGGTTACGTGTTTGGGAAGAACTAGAGAGTTCACCCAACACGCCTCTTTCGAGACTTTCAATCAACATTGGACAATTATGGACATTCAAAGTGTGTGTGCAATATGTGTCGATGAACAAGGCATGCAAATTTGGCATTCTCATTGATGATGTAAAGAGTGAATACAACTTGTGAGCCATGACAGGGGGCCACACCCTTTACATATTATGATTTCATAACAAGGCAGAAGGTTAAGACAATCTGCCCAGAGAGCTCTGATGTCGTTCGACACAGGACCTCACAGAAAAGAGGGTGTCGCACGACATGATGCCTCATGGTCAGATTGTCTTTTACAATGACCAAGCTATTCTGGAACTGGAATGACATTTATTTTACCCATTGAAGACACTATTTGAAGGCCTAAGCTCAGTTTGGGGGTTGATAGGAGTGGACAAAGTCATGATTGACTTTTAATGATACGGATGTCATATGACATAGAACATCCGAAGTCGTCTATGTCATATGGCAAACCGCCTCCATCAAATAGATCGCACCCAAACAGACCTTAGGCACCCAAATAGTGGCTTATGAGCCACAGAAATACTTAGATAAGCTTTGATTTACTAAGGGGGTAAACCTGACAGATCTGAAGTCCAAGAATGGCTTTATAGCCTTCTGGGATCTCCATGTCGTATGACACAGGATCTCTTGAGAGTCCTGTGTCGTCCGACAAGGGTAGGCCATTTCAGTGCCCTTCAGACTGTTTGATTCCTCCTTTGTTCTCAAAGCAAACTAAGCATTTTTATTAACTGTAAACAGTAATATAATAGTATTATATGAGTATTATGGGAGGATCACATGGATTTAGTGGCCAAATGTGATAAATCACATGTTTATGGCCACTTTGAAGTAGCCATCACCTCCTAACTCGATGGAACTAAGTAAAGACTCAAACTTTAATGGTGTTTATGCCACCAAATGTCCAGATCTAAGGTGGGGAGAAGTGAATATTGAAGATTCACTTCTCCACCACCTTTATCATGCAAAAATCCCAATTTCTACATAATACTAAAGCAAGTAAACATGCAAGGTAGTATGAATGTATTAAAAGGCTATTTAAAGAGAGAGAAGGGTTTAGTGGCTACCAATTGTAGTCCACAAGGTAAAATCACCAGTAGTATGGTGTCTACCCCTTCAACACACCAACAAGGAGGGTTTCTTTGGATCTTGGCCTTGGTGTATGTGTGTGTGTGAGGAGGGAGGTGAGTGTGTGTGTATGAGAGAGAGGGAGAGACTCTATTTGTGCAGAGTTTCCCCTCTATTATACTGATCCTCCCAATCCTCTCTTCAAGTCCCCTTAAAATGATCAGCCATGCCTTGTATTTATAGGCAGGCTGATGGGAAGGCCTATGTCGTCCGACAGGGGCAGTTAAACCGCCTTAGTGTCGTCCCATGTCGGACGACAGCGTACATCATTTTGACATACTTGGGCCGAATGGCTGGCAGGCCCAATGGGTTGGATGGGCTGTGGGATAATTGGACTTATTTTGCTTCTTTAGCAATTATGTAAGCCCAAAAATCAATTAAAACCCAAAACATGAGTTCGGGTCGGGGTACTCACAGAGCCCCTCGGCGACGTCACTTCCACGGGAAGTGGGGTCGTCGATAAAAATGAGAATCCCAAGCCGAACACGAACGGCAGGGAAAGAGATGACCAAGATGGTCGAGTGGCTGGACCTCTTATGAAGAGGATTTCTACGTATCTCGTGGGGGAATCAAGCCGAATCGTAGTTCGTCGAGGATGGGGGTGCCAATGAATGGCTACGGGTTTTGGTACCCGAAAAGTGACTGTTCCAAGGGGAGTCACCCCGAAGATGTGACTTTTTTCTTTGGGAGTCACCCGCTAGGATTTGACTGTTTTTATGGGGGGGGTCACCTCGAAGATTTGACTTTTTTCTTTGGGAGTCACCCGCGAACTTGACTTTTTTTGGTGGGGAGTCACCCCGCATATAAACTTTTTTCTTTGGGAGTCACCCGCGAATATGACTTTTTCTTTGGGAGTCACCCGCGATTTTGACCTTTTTCTTTGGGAAGTCACCCGTGAACTTGACTGTTTTTGGTGGGGAGTCACCCCGAAGATGTGACTTTTTCTTTGGGAGTCACCCGCGAACTTGACTATTTTTGGTGGGGAGTCACCCCGAAGATGTGACTTTTTTCTTTGGGAGCCACCCGCGAATTTGACTGTTTTGATGGGGAGTCACCCCGATGATTTGACTTTTTTCTTTGGGAGTCAACCGCGAATTTGACTGTTTTGATGGGGAGTCACCCCGATGATTTAACTTTTTTCTTTGGGGATCACCCGCGAATTTGACTGTTTTGATGGGGAGTCACCCCGATGTATTTTTACTGAGTGGGAAATCTGTACGGTCTTTCCGGACCGGATAGTTTATAGCCATTCCGGGCTATTTTCTGTGTTGAAAACTATACGGTTTTCCGGACCGGGTAGTTTAGAACCATTCCGGGCTATTTTCTGTGTTGGAAACTGTACGATTTTCCAGATTGGGTTGTTTATAGCCATTCCGGGCTAAAGAATAATGATTTGAGAAAGACCGAGAGGTGGGCGTTTAGACCCGAATGAAACATAGGAACGAGCCTAAAAGGGGTGTAGGAACAAGCCTAAAGAGGTGTAGGAACAAGCCTACGCATAGGAACAGCCTAGCGAGATATAGGAACGAGCCTATAGAGGTGTAGGAACAAGCCTACGCATAGGAACAAACCTAGCGAGATATAGGAACGAGCCTGAAGAGGTGTAGGAACAAGCCTACGCATAGGAACAAGCCTAGCGAGATATAGGAACAAGCCTAAAGAGGTGTAGGAACAAGCCTACGCATAGGAACAAGCCTAGCGAGATATAGGAACAAGCCTAAAGAGGTGTAGGAACAAGCCTACGCATAGGAACAAGCCTAGCGAGATATAGGAACGAGCCTAAAGAGGTGTAGGAACAAGCCTACGCATAGGAACAAGCCTAGCGAGATATAGGAAAGAGCCTATAGAGGTGTAGGAACAAGCCTACGCATAGGAATAAGCCTAGCGAGATATAGGAATAAGCCTGAAGGGGTGTAGGAACAAGCCTACGCATAGGAACAAGCCTAGCGAGATATAGGAACGAGCCTGAAGGGGTGTAGGAACAAGCCTACGCATAGGAACAAGCCTAGCGAGATATAGGAACGAGCCTGAAGAGGTGTAGGAACAAGCCTACGCATAGGAACAAGCCTAGCGAGATATAGGAACGAGCCTAAAGAGGTGTAGGAACAAACCTAAAATAGGTGTAGGCCTAGCGAGATATAGGAACGAGCCTATAGAGGTGTGGGAATAAGCCCAAAATAGGTGTAGGAACAAGCCTACGGATAGGAACGAGCCTAAAGAGGTATGGGAACAAGCCCAAATAGGTGTAGGAACAAGCCTACGGATAGGAACGAGCCTAAAGAGGTATGGGAACAAGCCCAAATAGGTGATTGAGATTAACTCAAAAGGATCGCGAGATGAACTGTATGACTTGAAATGACTTTATCTGAGAAAGTAATGAGGATTTGCAGGTGAATGAGATATGCTTTCATACCTGTGCTGTGCTTACCTGCAAGTGTTGTGCACACGAGGATCACTTGAAGTGATTGACTGACTTTGGAAACATTTTTCAGGTAGAACACGAACTTTGCTGTTGATATTACCGTTTCAAGATGGATTCTGCTGTTAATTTGCCGTTGCGAGATGGGTATTGCTGATGATTCACCATTGCAAGACGGGCTATTGAGGACTTGCCCATTGCCAAACTGGTCCATTGATAAACATTGCCGTTGTAAGACGGACCTTTGACGATGATTTGCCATTTCAAAACGGACTTTTGATTCATTTGTCATTGCAGGACGGGCCTTTGACGATGATGGTGAGGATGATCCTTTCCAGCCCCCGCTTGCCGCAGTACCCCAGTGGCGCGGACATTATGGTGAGCCCCAGCCTTGGGCCCTGTATGAGGATGATGATGACTCTGATGGCGAGATCCATGAGGAGCAGGAGGGCGGCGGCGATGGCCAGGAGCAGAGTGGCTCTGAGGAGCAGGGAGGCTACGACCAGGAGGATAGCGGAGAGAGCAACTCCGAGGAGGGCGGTGAGCGCCCTGACGACGACTCAGGGCCGAATTGATTGCGACGGCCCCCTTTTGCCATGTTTTAGGACTCTTAGATAGAGAGAAGGAGCAATGCATGCACTAATCTATAAAATCTTTGTATTTTGCAACTAATGCATTCTATTGATAGCATCTAGACTTATTTGTTTATATGTATTAGTCCGTCCCAAGAAATGGCAAGAAAGGATGGCATTTGTTGGGGGTTGGTAATGTATTTGGGTGCAAAGTGTGCCAAATCCTCTCCCATGCGGCTGGTGAGTAGGGGGAATGGATATAGAGTTTCGGGCTGCTTTGGACAGGTTTTGAGCAAGTATCGGATCGCCGATGGAGTGCTGCAGATGCAGCCAGTTCTGACGTCTGATGGATGGTCACGTTTACTGAATTTCTTGGGAAACTAGCCCCAGTGTTTGTAAGAGGACAGCTTTGCAAAAGGCAACTTCCAGCAGTCACAGCAGCCCCAAAATTCATCTTCAACTTGGGCATCATCCCCAGATCCAATATTTGGCTCAAAATGGAACGTTATGAAGAGAGGTCCAATGCAATCCTGTTACAGGCATAATCATCACGCGACCCAGGAGGCACCCATCTTTCCAGACCTTAGTCAATCAGTCACAGACTTGGAAATATATACGTGCAGGGGCACATTTTTTTGAAAAGTGAGAATGAATCCCGAATTTGTGTATGACACACTTGCTTTGGGTTTGACTCTTTTGAGAGAGTATAAACACGACAAGGTGTGGAAAAGTGTTTGGAAGCCCCTGCTGACAGAAAGACAGTGTTTGGCTCTATCTTCCTAAGATGTAGAAAGAGAAGACATGTCGAGACATTTGAAAACCTGTCTTATTCGTGATGATCACAAGGCTGCTTAAAACCCTTTATTGATGTTCGGGTTATTCAAACACTAAGTCTGATATGAACAAATATTTTGATTAATCACAAGGAGAAAACCAACTGATATCAAGATCAAATCCGGAAGGATGGAAGGTGTATAGGAGCGGTCCTTGAGGAGACCGGATTTTCTGAGATTTGTTTTGTGATTTCGACCGGACCAGTTATGGTTTCCTACGTTCCCCTCCTGACGAGGAGCTCAGGTCGCCGTAGTTTGGGCTTATCTCGAATGAAGAGAATGAATGTGAAAATTCGAGATTTCGAGGACCCTCGAGGATTTTGAGAATTGGGGGATTGAAGATCATGTCCCCTTGGAATGTCCATGAAAGACACGGACGCGAAGCCCCAGTGGGACATTCGCGGCAAGTGTTTGTGGAGGAGAAATGAAATATGCTCACATAAAGTGCCAAATGAATGGACTGAATTTGCATAATCTTAGATTGATGATCTTTTGAGCCGAGATGGATTTGGCTCTGATTTAAGCAAGCAATGAATTATTAATTTGATTTAGATCTCGAAGATATTAGAATGAAACTACTATCCGGTAGGAACTGTAGTTGGGCTTCAAGGCTTCGATCGGCCATCGGGTAATTTGGGAAATTGTGACCTCTCAAGATGAGAGATCGGCTGGGCCTTTTACTGACTGAACCTCTAAAGATGAGAGGTTGGCTTTTGAGGATGTGTTTGGGAAATCTACGGCAAGGAAGATTGATCACCTCTAAGAATGAGAGGTCAAATTTTGACCTTGGCCAGAGGCAAGGGTGATGGTAATGGGAATGTCCTCTAAAAGCGAGAGGATGATTTGGGATTATTTGGTGGATTGCTGACGAGAGAAAATCCAAGCTATCGAGAACTTTTGCGAACTTTCGAGAATTCGGGCTCCTTTTGAAAATTGGAGAGCCTCTTAAGAAGTCAAAGACTTTTGCTGAATTGTGAGGATTTAAAATCCTTCTTTTGATAATTTGGAATGCCTCATTGAGGAGTTGAGGATTATATCTGAAATTGTGAGGATTTAAAATCCTTCTTTTGAGAATTTGGAAGGCCTCTTGAGGAGTTAAGGAATACATTTGTCCTTCCTTTAATGACTTGAATATTTTGTGCATCGCCGATTTCTCGAGGCTAACTTCTTGGCATTGCTTGGACTTCTCTCAGCAAGGAGCAAAGATGATGGCTAAACAGGGTTTCAAAACATGTCGATCTTGAAATGAAGGGATATTATTTGGTGAGGGTGAGGTAATGGCTTCCATAGGGTGAAAGGCTTCAACCGCAATCCCTACCGGATGACCTAAACGAAATTAAGTCTTCGTTGCTTGCTTAAGCTTTAAATGAGAAAGATTCATGCAAATTCTTGGTCAACGAAATGATGAGGATAATGAAAGAGATGTGAGCATATGAGATGCAAGATGGGGAGTTGGTAAGCCCCAATTTAAGAAAGATATTGATTTTCTCACTCCGAATAATTTAAACATGAGTTATTTCAAAGCATTAGCGATTGAGCAGCAAAGGTGATCATCTAGGATAAGACCATTTCAATTAATTGTAACGTGGGTGTGCAAGTGATGTCTCGAGTCTAGCAAGAAGAGAAACAAAGATTTTTATCATTGGAAGAAAAGACTAGTCCAACGTAGACTTGACAGACTCTTGTCCAATAATGGACATTCATTAAAGAAACAAACAGACAATCTAGATCCTACAAAGACTGATTGACTGTATTAATATTGGATGGGAGGGCCCTGGGTTCTGGTGATGATCACGGAAGAAGATTGGTAATCACATTGGGGCGAGGAGCCTTCTCGATCTTCCCCTCATCAATAAGCCTTTGGATGAGCAGTTTCAAAGGGACTCAGTCATTGGTAACATGTCCAGGGTACTAATGGTAGAGGCAAAACTTGCTAGTGTCCAGATTGGGATTTGCCTTAACCGGGTTGTAATTATCCAGAGGCTTGATCAGCCCAGCCTTTACCAAACCATTAAATGCCTCCTCGGTTGGCATCCCCAAATCATCGAATTTCTGCTGCTGAGGCCTTCCTCCACCACGGCCAGATAACTGACCCTTCTCCCTTGAATGTAGTTGACGGTGTTAGAGACAAGCAGTTTCTTTACCCTTTGGAGCGACGGGGTAGAGCTTGGAACAAAGGAATAGGTAGCATTCTCGCTTTCAGCCCTGCGCTCCACCATTTCTCGCAGATTCGGGTAGTATCCCCGGCCAATGGCTTCCACGACGAGATGGCTTGACACATGAAAGGAAGATGGACTTCTCGTCGAGAGGGAATTGGATGAGCCAACTCATTAAGCTTCTTGTTCCACCTCTTATAAAAGTACATTACGGACTCATCGTGCCTATGAATGGTGCCGATCAAGTCACTACGAGTGGTGTACCACTCGACACTTCCTTTGTATTTGTCCAAAAAGCATCACCGATGCGGGGACCACGTAGTCCTTGCCTCCGGTTTAAGGCCTAGGAACCATCTCAAAGGAGAGTCATCAAGGGATAAGTGAAAGTAAAGGGCTAGCATCTCTTCGGTGGCCCCTTTAGCACCCATTGACATGATGTAGCTGTTCATGTGAGTTTTAGGGCACGTGGAGCCTTCAAACTTGGTTATGGGGGGCATCTTAAATTTCTTCGGGAGGGCCTTGGAGTCTTTGAGCTCTACGGAGCTGACCATGCTGGACCCAAAAGTCATCTTGTGCAGCTGTTCTTTCACATACTTTAGTTCTTCTTTCAGACTTGAAACCTCGGAGGATGGGGGTCATCCCATAGTTGGAGCTACTGTTGAGGATGGCACTGGAAACTCTGGCGTGGACCTGATTGGCAAGGCAGCTGGAGGAAGACCAAGAGTGCTGGGTATGCTAACACTGCTGTCCACTAAGCCAACTGGGCTGGGGATCTTGTTCCCGTACATGTCGTAACCATTGAATTGGACATTGGGATTCCGGGGCCCAAATTGTACTGATTGGCTGCCGACCTGACCGTGGGCAGGGGACCTGATACTGGTGCACAGAGCTGAATACGGGGTGGAACCGTACAGATGCTGGGTGAGAGGAGAACAAACCGCAGGCTGAGGGATGTTGCTTTGGAATTGGGGTTGTGGGTATTGCGGGATCTGATCCTGGCAAATCTAGCTTCCTGACATACGATACCCGCTCTGCTGCTGATTGGACTGATCATGAGGAGCGATAAACTGACCACCAAAGGTTGGGTTGAGTGGCTGGCTCGTGCTGTTATACGGACTTTGACCCTGAGTCCCAAACTGATTCTGAGTATACCCAAACTGTTCTTGGTTGACACCACTGGGCTGCTGACCCTGCCCAAGCTAATTCTGGGGATAAAACATAAACTGATCCTGAGCACTGACCGTTGGGAAGGAGCTTGACTCGCCCCTCAGCCCGTATTGCCTACCATAAGTAGATACTGGGATGGGGGGGAGGTCTTGACATACCCCCATGAGTTGGCATCGAGAGGGAGTTAGGCACACTATAGGAGACTGGTGGGGGCACATTGTGAAGGCCTTGCCTAGGTGAGGATGGGGGAACAAAACCAGTGCCGGTGATAGTAACATCGGGCTCTTCCCTGATTTCTTCATACGACCCATCGGGGTGACGGATTACGGCGATGCCTTGCATGCGCATTACTTCGACATAGCGAGCCCAACCGGCTTCCTCACGGGCACGAGAGGCTTCGAGAGCAGCACGGAGAGAAGCTTCTTGAGAGAAGTTGAAACCTGGGTGAGGGTTAACAAACGGACTTCCCGGAGGTGTCATGTGAGGACCTCCGCCATAACCACTACTGGGGGAGGCATTCAAAGCTACGTTCGGCCCCGCATTCTGACCTTGATCTGGCCCTACGCCTTGACTGGCATTCTGACTCAGAGCTGGATCAACACCCGCATTCGGACCCAAACCCGCTGAAACTTGCGAATCTGCCATCTCTGAGACTGCTGGAAACGAATCCCTGACTGGAGAGAAACTGATTAACCGACCACCCGGAACTCTGACCCAATACTTGCTCGCTGAAAGGGGAGAGAACGGCTTTAGGTAGGGGAGAGGATAGGCTTAGGACAGACTCATGCATATGCTCTCTTTTTTTTTATATTTTTTATAAAAATGATTTTATTAAACCTAGGAATAGTTGGAAAAGGGGGACACCTGTTAGTGTTTGTGCCCTAGGCTTATAGTTTCTATAAACCTTTATGTATCGTCTTTATCATTAATAAAAGAGAAATTTTATTTTGATTAATATATGTTTTGCATGTTTATTATATTAATCTGTGTCCCTAGTTATTTAGTGTAAGTTGGTAATGGATGATCATAAGAATGATCATATGCATAGAGATGCACATTACAAACTTGTAAATAACTTGTATAAATGCTAATGGATAATCATATGATGATTATTTGCATAGAGATGCACATTAGATTTATGGGTACTTGTTAGAGAACAAGTGACTGGACTTGACCCGCTTGAGATTTATGTCATGGTCAAATGTCATAATTAAATCTCAAAATAATAGTGTCATTAGAATCCTTAGACCTGAGATTATCATTGTCTTCCACTTGATGAACGTATTGTTAGATGTAGTCTAAAGTTATCCTTAACCGGGTAGCAATAAGGACTATGTTGGCATTACGGGATTCTGTAGGGAAGAATGATAAGTCAAGATGGGATTTGTCCCTCGTAAGAGAGATGTTGGCTTGGGCCCCTCGTAGAAAGTGTTGATGAAATGTGTGGCCACACTCAAGGAACATGATAGAGATCATGGATACTTGGTTGATCAACATATTCGGAATCGAGAAAGCATTGAACAATGTAAGTTGACAATAACCATGACTTATGTTCAATATGACATCGTGTGACAAAGGGATTGTGAAACTATTACTATTATGGAAGCATGAACTCTTATGTTGTATTATTTGGGTAGACATAATGGCTTGCTAGAGTCCGCTTATGTCTTATGAGGATCGATGTGATCGGACTCATTGCCAACATAATACAATCCTATTGGGTCACACACACTTAGAATGTTTTGATTGAAACTAGAGGAAGAATGATTGAGAGTCTACGAGCGGCTACCTTTGTCGTGCGACATACTTAGCCGGTGGCTAAGTATACCGCGCGACATATTGAGCCACCGGGCGTGGGTGACGGCTGTTCTCCTAATTTGATTAGGAAACATATTCATGCTATTGTAGTATAAATATGAGAGGGTCAACCCTACAAACCGGACCGAAATTTTTCAATAAAAATCACAATCAAAAGTCCTCTCAATATTCTTCCATAAGTTTTGGAATCTAGCAATTCCCAATCCGAGAATCGTTCTCGACATTCATATTTGTGTGGATTACCAAAAGAGGGTCTTAATTTGTTCGAACAAATCAAAGGCCTAGAGTTCAAATCGAAGATCCAAAGGAGTTGAAGATTCGAAGATTTGAAGATCAAAGTTTGTGATTACGAATCACATAATTATACGTTCGATAGATCAAAACCGGAAAGCGATTAAGGTTGGTAAATCTATCTCGTAGGAATTCAATTTAATCGTATAGAACGGATCCTAGGCTCATGGGTGTTAAGTTATTAATGCTAAAATTCCGCTAGCGCATGGATCCTTGAAACCCAACAGTGGTATCGAGCCCCGTTCGTATGGTTAGATTCGAATTGGCATGCTAGAAAGTCGTTATAAATTGTTTATAAATGTTCTAGGCTTGCCTTGTATGAATTAGATTTAATTGTTTATGTGAAACAATTTGCTAATCTATGTTAAATCGGTTTCGATTATGTTGAATTAAATGTTAAAAGGTTGTTTATAGGATTTAATTGCATATAATACGAATTGATTGAAATCTGGAAATCCTGCGACTGGCCACCTATGTCGTGCGACATAATAGGCCACTTGAGGAAATACGGTTATCGGCCGGTTATGTCACGCGACATAACTAGCCCTTTGGTGATTATGTCACGCGACATAATAAGCCGAGATACGGCGAGATCGGTTTGTTTAAATTTTACGCTAATCTATGATTATGTTAATAATGCGAGATGTTTTATGTCTTAATCTGGATGCTATAAATTTACGGAAATTAAGTTTATAGGTCTATGCTAGATTAATTCATTATTTATGCATGCTTAATTAATTTAAATGTGTTTTTATTAATTATTGCGATGCATGAATTATTTGTTCTTAAGTGTTAAGAATTTTATTAGATGTTTAGTTGAAACATTGAATTGAGAATTCCTAAATGTTTGGTTGAAACATTAAATTTTGGTTTTACGATTGTTTATGAGAAACAAGCCGGTTTACGCAAAATTTGAAGGAATGCGATTGTTTATGAGAAACAAATCATTTATAAATCTATGCTAGAATTATATAATAATTATGTCGCTTAATTAATTAAAAGATGTTTATTTATTTGTTGCGTTGCATGATTATTATATGTTATTATGCTTGCTTAATTAATTAAAAGATGTTTATTTAATTGTTGCGTTGCATGATTATTATATGTTCTCATGCTTGCTTAATTAATTAAAAGATGTTTATTTAATTGTTGCGTTGCATGATTATTATATGTTCTTATGCTTGCTTAATTAATTAAAAGATGTTTATTTAATTGTTGCGTTGCATGATTATTTTGTGTTCTTATGCTTGCTTAATTGTTTAAAAAGGTGTTTTATTAATTATTGCATTGCATGAAGAAGCGTTATAATTCTAGAATGTTTTGAACATTGAATTATGGTTTTACTAATTGTTTATGAGAAACAAGTTAGTGTCGATTGTTTATGAAACAAGTCGGCTTTACAAAGTAGAATTATGTTGCAATCAAGCCGATATTGTAGTTGTACATGTCTAGGAGAGTTACGTCTAAGGATTGGGTACTTAAGTAGTCCTTGTGGCTCACCGGTTTCTGGGAACTTACAGTGTACTTTACAATTATCTTTGTTGATATGCTTATAATCTATTTTTTAAAGAACCTTCATTTAATGTTTAAGTTTTATGCCACCCCGAAAGTAAAACACTTGAAAAGTATTGGGATAGGTTGATGTAGTTTCGACTCAGTTGGGTACATCATTCTATTCTAGTATGGAGCAAGATGAGATAAGGGTTGATGTAGTTTCGACTCGGTTGGGTGCATCGTTCTAAGTATCTCATACGTTTGAAATTGGTTAGACTTAATTGGTGCTTTCAAAAGAGTTTTGACCCAAGGCATAAGATGAGATTAAAACATGTTTTGACATATGATGTCTAAAATCTCATAAAGGATCTAAGAGTCACATATGATGTGATTGATAAATGTTATCTACCTAAATAACTTAATTTTGGGCATTGACTCGGTTAAACCAAAATTGAAGTGAAATATGGATCTTAGCCCATTGTAATTATATAATACATGCTTGTATTTGAAGGTGTATAATTTAGTGGGAGTATTTGTGAAATACTATATTTGTCTCTTGAATGATAAATGTGTTTGGATACTTATATGTGTTCATATGTTGCATATCTTATTGTAGATCAAATGGCATTAAACAAAACTACATCACTGCGATCCGTCATTGAAAAGGGCAAAGGTAAAGCAAGTGTTGCTAAGCCTAAGGCAAAGGTTGCCATTGCCACTAAGGCTAAACTAAAAAGGTCTCAAAGGATGCGGTTTACTTCCATGACAATGAGATTGATCATTGGAAGCAAAGCGCAAGGCTAATAAGGAAGGAATGAAAAGGGGCAATATGATTGCTGCGATTCAAGTATCTATGTTATAGATATTTTCCTTTCTACTTCTAGTTCTTGGGTATGTGATACTTGGATGTGGATCCCACATTTGTCTAAATGTGCAAGGACTAAAAGATAGAAGGCTACTCAAACAAGGTGAAGTAGACCTACGTGTAGGGAATGGAGCAAGTGTTCTTTGCATTAGCCGTAGGGACTTATGAAGTCACTTTACCTAGTGGACTAATACTTGTTTTGAACAATTGTTATTATGTTCGGATTTGAGTAGAAATATTATTTCAGTTTCTTATTTGGACAAAGAAGGATTTAACTTTATTATTGCGAATAATAAGTTATCTATCTATTTAAATGATGTGCTTTATGGTATTGCAAACTCATTTAATGGCCTTTATGTCCTAAATGTTGAGAAAGAAAGTAATATTGAAAATATTTATAATGTGAGTAAGAAGTCCAAACCAAATGATGTGAACAACACATTCATGTGGCATTGCCGGCTTGGTCACATAAATGAGAAACGCATTTCTAAACTCCATAAAGATGGATACTTAGACTCATGTGATTATGAATCATATGATGTTTGCGAATCTTGTTTATTGGGAAAAATGACCAAACCACCTTACACTAAGAGTAGTGAAAGGGCTAGTGACTTATTGGGTCTAGTACATACCGATGTATGTGGACCAATGAGCAGCATTGCTAGAGGCGGATTTCGGTACTTCATTACGTTCACCGATGACTTATCAAGATATGGCTACGTCTATCTGATGAAGCACAAAAGTGAAGCGTTTGAGATATTTCGAATATTTCAAAATGAAGTACAAAATCAACTTGGCAAGACGATTAAAGCACTTCGATCCGATCGAGGTGGCGAATATTTGAGCCAAGAATTTGACTATCATCTCAAAAGCTGTGGAATCGTTTCGAGTTATCTCCACTGCGACACCACAATGGAATGGGGTGTCGGAGAGGAGAAATAGAACCTTGTTGGACATGGTTCGATCGATGATGAGTCAAGTTGACCTTCCTATATCCTTTTGGGGACATGCATTAGAGGCTGCGGCTTTCACACTAAACGAGTTCCTACTAAATCGGCTCCTAAATCACCATATGAGATGTGGTGGGGAAAGAAACCGAATATTTCTTTCATGAAGATTTGGGGTTGCGATGCTTATGTGAAGAGACTTGTCTCAGATAAGCTAGAACCAAAAATGCTGACAAATGTGTCTTCGTGGGTTATCCTAAAGAAACAAAAGGATATCAATTTTACAACCGCATGAGAACAAAGTGTTTGTTGCTCAATATGGTACCTTCCTTGAAAGCAGTTTCTCAATAAGGGAACTAGTGGGAGTAAAATTGATCTTGAAGAAGTTCAAGAACCCGAAGACAACATTGAGCCAAGGGTAGAGACGGAACCAAGTTCACAAGGAGTTGTGGAACCGGTTCAAGATACTCAAGTCCGTCGTCGATCCCGATAGGTTACGATCCGAGCCCGAGAGATATGGATTTCTTGTATCGGAAAGTAATGAAGTGGAAGTCATTGAGAATGACGAACCAACTTCCTATCAAGAGGCGATGTCCGCTCCGGATTCGGAAAAATGGCTTGGAGCCATGAAGTCCGAAATCCAATCCATGGATGATAATCAAGTTTGGAACTTGATTGATCCACCCGAAAGGTGCAAAAACCATAGGGTGCAAGTGGGTCTTCAAGAAAAAGACCGACATGGATGGGAAGGTGCACACTTACAAAGCTAGGCTTGTAGCAAAGGGATATAGGCGGACTCATGGTATAGACTATGATGAAACCTTTTCGCTGTTGCAATGCTTAAGTCTATTAGAATTCGATTGCCATAGCCGCATATTATGACTATGAGATATGGCAAATGGATGTCAAAACAGCTTTCCTAAATGGGAAGTTACTTGAGGATGTGTATATGACACAACGAAGGTTTTGTCGATCCAAAGAATTCCTAATAAAGTGTGCAAGTTGCAAAGGTCCATATATGGATTAAAGCAAGCTTCTAGGAGTTGGAATCTACGTTTTGATGAATCGGTCAAAGAGTTTGGTTTCATCAAAAACGAAGATGAACCTTGTGTATACAAGAAAATCGGTGGGAGCAAAGTGCTTTTTCTAATACGTATGTCGATGATATCTTAATCATTGGAAATGACATTCCCGCACTTGATTGTCAAGTCTTGGTTAGGAAAGTGTTTTTCAATGAAAGATATGGGTGAAGCCTCTTATATTCTTGGCATTAAGATCTATAGAGATAGATCTAGAAGGATGATTGGTTTGAGTCAAAGTACATATATTGACAAGGTCCTTAGAAGATTCAAGATGGAAAATTCTAAGAGAGGGAACTTGCCCGATAGGCCATGGCGTAACTCTTAGCAAGAATCAATGTCCTAAGACAATTGATGAGCAAAGAGAATGATTGCGATTCCGTATGCTTCGGCAATTGGATCCATCATGTACGCCATGATATGCGCTAGACCGGATGTCTCGTATGCTTTGAGCACCACGAGTCGATACCAATCTAATCCGGGCGAAAGCCGTTGGATAGCGATCAAAACCATCCTTAAGTACTTACGAAGAACTAAGGATGCGTTCTTGGTTTTGGAGGAATGGAAGAAGATCTTGTTGTAAAAGGCTACGCGGATGCTAGCTTCCAAACCGACAAAGATGACTTTAAGTCGCAATCGGGGTTTGTGTTTATGCTTAACGGAGGTGCGGTTTGTTGGAAGAGTTCCAAGCAAAGTACCACGGCTGATTCTACAAGCGAAGCCGAGTACATAGCGGCATCCGATGCGGCTAAAGGGCGGTTTGGATCAAGAAGTTCGTTAGTGATTTGGAAATTGTTCCAAGCATCACTAATCCGATAGAGCTTTCTTGTGACAACAATGGTGCCATTGCACAAGCAAAGGAACCAAGGTCACACCCAAGATCCAACCACATTCTTCGACGTTTCCATGTGATTCGAGAAATCATAGAAAGAGGAGATGTCAAGATATGCAGAGTATCAACCGACGACAACATTAGCGATCCACTTACAAAGCCGCTAGCACAAGCGAAGCATGATGGTCATGTTAGGTCCATGGGTATACGATACATGGGAGATTGGGCCTAGTGCAAGTGGGAGCTGTTAGTGTTTGTACCCTAGGCTTATAGTTTCTATAAACCTTTATGTATCGTCTTTATCATTAATAAAAGAGAAATTTTATTTTGATTAATATATGTTTTGCATGTTTATTATATTAATCTGTGTCCCTAGTTATTTAGTGTAAGTTGGTAATGGATGATCATAAGAATGATCATATGCATAGAGATGCACATTACAAACTTGTAAATAACTTGTATAAATGCTAATGGATAATCATATGATGATTATTTGCATAGAGATGCACATTAGATTTATGGGTACTTGTTAGAGAACAAGTAGTGGACTTGACCCGCTTGAGATTTATGTCATGGTCAAATGTCATAATTAAATCTCAAAATAATAGTGTCATTAGAATCCTTAGACACGAGATTATCATTGTCTTCCACTTGATGAACGTATTGTTAGATGTAGTCTAAAGTTATCCTTAACCTAGGGTAGCAATAAGGACTATGTTGGCATTACGGGATTCTGTAGGGAAGAATGATAAGTCAAGATGGGATTTGTCCCTCGTAAGAGAGATGTTGGCTTGGGCCCCTCGTAGAATAGTGTTGATGAAATGTGTGGCCACACTTTCAAGGAACATGATAGAGATCATGGATACTTGGTTGATCAACATATTCGGAATCGAGAAAGCATTGAACAATGTAAGTTGACAATAACCATGACTTATGTTCAATATGACATCGTGTGACAAAGGGATTGTGAAACTATTACTATTATGGAAGCATGAACTCTTATGTTGTATTATTTGGGTAGACATAATGGCTTGCTAGAGTCCGCTTATGTCTTATGAGGATCGATGTGATCGGACTCATTGCCAACATAATACAATCCTATTAGTCACACACACTTAGAATGTTTTGATTGAAACTAGAGGAAGAATGATTGAGAGTCTACGAGCGCTACCTTTGTCGTGCGACATACTTAGCCGGTGGCTAAGTATCACCGCGCAGCGACATATTGAGCCACCGGGCGTGGGTGACGGCTGTTCTCCTAATTTGATTAGGAAACATATTCATGCTATTGTAGTATAAATATGAGAGGGCATCAACCCTAACGACCGGCCAGAAATTTTTCAATAAAAATCACAATCAAAAGTCCTCTCAATATTCTTCCATAAGTTTTTGGAATCTAGCAATTCCCAATCCGAGAATCGTTCTCGACATTCATATTTGTGTTGATTACCAAAAGAGGGTCTTAATTTGTTCGAACAAATCAAAGGCCTAGAGTTCAAATCTGAAGATCCAAAGGAGTTGAAGATTCGAAGATTTGAAGATCAAAGTTTGTGATTACGAATCACATAATTATACGTTCGATAGATCAAAACCGGAAAGCGATTAAGGTTGGTAAATCTATCTCGTAGGAATTCAATTTAATCGTATAGAACGGATCCTAGGCTCATGGGTTTTAAGTTATTAATGCTAAAATTCCGCTGCGCATGGATCCTTGAAACCCAACAACACCTTCTTTTTTGCATTCTACGCTATTCCTGGATCAGTGGGTTCCATCACTACGTCTATAGACCCCCTGTATTCCACCTGTATTGCACCTCCGGGACGAACAATCCCGGCAGAGGTCCTATAGGGCACGTGGAACCCACCAATCAAAAGGGAGGACGAACCTATGGGCATACGAGCCAAAACAAGTCAAACTCGGGGTTTTCAAAACCAAGTCCAAGTCAATGTCTAAACTCGGGAGGAGAGAGGGTCGAACGTACATTTGAATGTACGAGACCGCGATTTGCGGGTAAAACCCTGGAAGAATTGGGCATGACCTCTCCTCTTTTCGAGTTGAAAATCTGGCATGGCCTCTCGTCGCTTAGCGGCGAAATTTTGGCATAATTCTCATTAGTATGTGTCAAGAATTCGACATGGTCTCGTGTTGACACATGTCGAGAACGCGTCATGACTTCTTACGAAGTCAAGGCGAGAAATCGATATGTATCTCCGCCGAGATATGTCAAGATGTTGACATGTACGAACGTCGAGCTATGTCGTAATTTCGACATAAGGAGGGAGAGTATGCCAAGATTTTTTGGAGACGAAGCATGACTCGGACTTTGTGAGAAAATTTTGAAAACCGAGTTTGGAAATGTTTTGAAAAGTATTGGCCAAAAACCAACCGGTCACGGTAGAAAGTGTGTCACGGACAAGTGTTGGCTGACTCCACAGGCTAGGAGGACTTTAGGCGCTCAAGCATTAGCGAAACACGTCACTTTCCGCGATGCCGTCTGTACACTCCCGGGTTCTAACTCTATGTGCGGGTAGCGTGCGAGTAGTGTGAAGGTATTTCTCTAGGAAAAATAATTTTTTTTTATTTTTTTTTGCCTTTTTTGTAAAAGATTTTTTTTTATGCAATATGCAAAAGGAAAAAACAAGAGAGTGAGTCCAAAGCATGGCAAAAGGGGACTGCCCCAAATGTCGAATTTTACCAGCAGCTGTAGTCCAGCGTCATCCTGCCTCGTTCTGATCGGCGGAACAAGCAAATAGCAAAGGGGAAGCTCCGGCTCCCAAAAATGCCACATACCAAAGCATATATAAAGCATAGAGGCATGGCAAGGCCCATATGAGCACACACAATGCACACACAAGGAGAATATAGGAATTGTCCAAGTTAATTTAAAGAAAGTTAGACCCTCTTAAGAAAAACTCTTTTTTTTTTTTTTTTGTCAAAAACAGAAGAATGATACTGGTATGTGGGATTGTTAGACCACAATTTATCCCAAGCCCTGGGTTAGGGAGCGATACATGAAGGTTAATGGTTTTCACCTATATACCGAGTATCGTCTTCATTTTTTTTTTTTTTAAAAACAAAAGTTTTTCAATGTAAGTCCCCAGCGGAGTCGCCACTGAATGAACACTCGCCCGAAAAAAAATATCATTTTCCTTTTAAAAGGTTGTATGTATTGTAATGATAAGTTTTTGAAAATTTCGGTTTTGGAAGTCACCACGCCGTTTTTAAAGGAAAACATTGAAAAACCTATTTTAAGAGATTTTGGGTTCGGGAGTCTGGTTACGTGTTTGGGAAGAACTAGAGAGTTCACCCAACACGCCTCTTTCGAGACTTTCAATCAACATTGGACAATTATGGACATTCAAAATGTGTGTGCAATATGTGTCGATGAATAAGGCATGCAAATTTGGCATTCTCATTGATGATGTAAAGAGTGAATACAACTTGTGAGCCATGACAGGGGGCCACACCCTTTACATATTATGATTTCATAACAAGGCAGAAGGTTAAGACAATGCACCCGAGGGAGAGCTCGATGTCGTTCGACACGGGACCTCACGAGAAGAGGGTGTCGCACGACATGATGCCTCGTAATTCGAGATTGTCTTTTACAATGACCAAGCTATTCTGGAACTGGAATGACATTTATTTTACCCATTGAAGACACTATTTGAAGGCCTAAGCTCAGTTTGGGGATTGATAGGAGTGGACAAAGTCATGATTGACTTTTAATGATACGGATGTCATATGACATAGAACATCCGAAGTCGTCTATGTCATATGGCAAACCGCCTCCATCAAATAGATCGCACCCAAACAGACCTTAGGCACCCAAATAGTGGCTTATGAGCCACAGAAATACTTAGATAAGCTTTGATTTACTAAGGGGGTAAACCTGTGAGGACCCCGACCCGGAACCTACACGTGTCCCGAGCTGGAGCGTCCTCAAACTAACCCAAAACTCCTAATTCTTTAAGAACTTTGATTTAACTTCCAACATAAACACAACCATTTCAAAATAATTCTACTCCTTCCACATTGAATGAAAAGTTGACCAACCATGAAAATAATAAACTGTTTTAGTTACAAAAGATATCGAATATAATATGGAATTAAAGTTTATGAATACAACCTTTTAAAAGAATTATGCTAACCAACCCTTTTTTACCCAATCTAAACATAACCCGACAATTCCCAAAATACCACTGCTAACTCCTTTCCGCCCTTACTCGGTCGGTCCACCTGTCTCGGAATCTAAAACAGTAAAGGGAGAGGGGTGAGAATAAATCTCAATGAGCTATTATGATATGCAGCAAGATGCCAAACAAAGTGCAACACATAGCATGGTAGCACATAACACATTATAAAAGCGGTAAACACCTTACGTTACCTCATTTTACCTTTTTCCCGTCTGAACAATAAGTCGTACAACGTGGGAGTAAAACTCCACTCTTTGGTGAATTGCCTCCAGCACATTCACCTCTTATAGGTCTCATGCCCCAGAGATCCATATAAGAAAGGATACCTATATTAGAGTATCCAACAATAATCTCGTCCCTCCTTACAACGATCGCAACAGGCCTGTAAAGCTTTTTGGGTCAATACAGTCGTTAGCACAGCCCCACCCCGTGGCCACAGAGTGGGGAAGGGTCACCGGTATGATGTACCTTCAATCACTTATTGAACAAATCAATAATTGATTGGCATCCATCATACCCACCCGAACATAACACGCTCAAGCACATGATAGTTACTTGAGATAATCCACAAAACGGGATAATAATATAACAATACCAAATAATCCACAAAGGGGATAAACACCATGGCAACATGGTAAAATATACTCATGTTCAACCAACATCATAATGCAACATTTAAGTAATACACTATGCATAGTATCATCAACAAATATGAATGATAACAAATAAATTCACAATGGAATAACCATACAACTACATGGTAAACATATCCACACATTGGGATAACATAACAACTTGTCAAATATTCCACACTTGGGGAGCCACATAACACTTACCAAATAATCCACAAAGGGGATAAACAATATAGTCACATGGTAAAATAGAATATCTGGAAATGATCATTACATATTTAGTTTATAAAACCAATTCCATTTGAGAGATCACCTAAAAATACTCAATTTTGACTCTTGAACCATCCAATTTCGAGTCCGTATGAATTAACTATGATTTATTCAATTTCCACTCAACTTCTAACGTACAATACTACCTGCTGTAACCAAATCAGATTTTTGGGACATAAGGATAACTTCTTTAGCTATGAAACCATCACATTCAGAAAGTACTCAGAAAAACACCCAATTTAGACCCAAGAACCATCCAATTCCGATTTAATATGATTAAGTTATGACCATCACAAGATTGCTAAACGAATTCGGTTCGAACCGAAGTTAGGATTTCTGGGGTCTTGGGCGACTGCCCAAACCTCTTGGGCGACCGCCCAAGAGGGTTTTCAAGGAATTGTGAGTTTCGCCGGCATGGGCGGCCGCTCAGCCCCCTTGGGCGACCGCCCAAGCCTCCCGCCACCCAAACTTAGGTTTTTAACCCCTTTAACCCTAGTTCTTCCTTCCCTCTACCATTGATTATTCAAGAACACCCAAGAACACCTTCATTTCACCAAATCCCAAACAAACATGTAAACTCCAAAACCAAGTAATATAGATTTAGATTTCTCACCACAAGAATTCCAACCCATCTCATTAACATATTTCAAGTTAAACTCTCTTAATCCAACCAAACACATTTCCTTATACCCTTGATCAACTACTATGAACCAAGACATCATTCTCTAACATTAACCCATTTTCCCAAGCTCCAAGAAGGTTTCCAAGGTATCAAACAACCATTATAAAACAATCACAACATCAAATCATTCATGAGCATACAAAGAAGGGAAGTCATAATAACTCACCTTAGGTTTTTAGAATAAAATGTTGATCTTCTTAGCTTGACTTGTTCCTCTAGATGATCCATCCTCAAAAACACCCTTAGACTTGAATTTGGAGGAGAAATGCCTTGGCTTCAAGAAGGAAGGTTGAGAGCTCCCATGGAGATTTTCTTGCTTTCTCTAGGAAGAAGGAGAGTGAATGAAGGAGGGAGAAGGAGAGTGAGGAGGATGAAGAGAGGGGGGGGCCGGATGGAGGGAGTATGGGGAAGAGGAGAGGGGAACACTTGGGGGAATGTTAGGAGGAAGTAGAAATGGCCCCCCTCTAACTAAGGCTTTCCACTTAAATAAAATCTTTCCCCCTAATTATTTATTCTACCCATTTTATCCTTCTCTTACCATTTGTCCAATTTCCATTTTTATTATTCCCTAAGTTTCTTTATTTAACAACCAATAAATTCTCAAGAGGTTCCAAATACACTTCTCACCCAATTTATCTTAATTTAAGAATTCTAAAGGCATAATTGAACACATAAAGCTAACATAATTATTAAAAGCATATAATATAATATTTAATATTAGCGCCTAGGGTTGGGGTCGTCACATTCACTCCCCCTTAAAGAAAATTCGTCCCAAATTTGACTGTCGCTTACCCTAAGGATCAAATAGTAAAGGTTACCCTTCACACATTCTAACTAAAAAAATTTCAATTAGATTTCTCAATTGCATGATTCTACTATACCCTTCCACAACTCGAATACTCTAAGACTTCAACTCCTAATTAGTCTCATCAATGATATGTTTCTTTCCACGATTTCCAATTTCATTAATAATATGATATTACAACTTAATATTCCGAGAATACCATACCATCATTACTAACCCGAATTTCACGACCTCAAAGAAAGTATTTTTAAATAAAAGTATTACATCTTATGTTACCCAATACATTACGATATTACATTTAAAACTTCAAATGAACTAACAACTTTTGCGCCAATTTACCTTAGGCCTTGCTTCTCTAACCTTGCTCCAACAAATTAGAGATCGATATTTCCCTCCTGAACCACACCTCATACGGTCTTATCTCAATGCTAGAAGGATAACTGCCATTATACGCACTCAACCTCCGGAACCATAAGTCCTATCGACTACAAACATCCATTGTACATGCTCGTAGCATATCCTCAACAATAAGTAATTATCCCTCAAATTTTCATAAGATTAAACTTAATAGCATCCATACATTCTAAAAGGATCTTTCCCAAATGATGCCTATCCAATCCATTTACTACTACGGGGTTTATACAATCGAATTATCCCCTAACATATGTGAGGACTCTATCAATCAATATCTCATCAAACTATATATAAAGAATAGAAATACAATCAACTTCCTATAAACAGAACAACATACTCCTCTTTACTTCCAAGATAACCAAATCACAAAATTCAAAGTAATAATACTCTCAGTTCAATCTCTAATTATTTTCGTGTCCGGTGACGATCAATACCCGAATCAAATGGTTGGCCGCCCACAACGGAGCCGATCCAACCCAATACAAAACCGAGTCTACTGCGACCTCCACATTAATAACCCCACAATTTATCAAATCATTCTCGGATCGAAACTTTAATATAATTAATCACTATAGGGAAAATAAATTGCCTTTCTACGAGCTTCTGCACAAATTACATCTTTAGGATACCAAAGGATAGACAAAAGAGATCTAGTGAGACTCGAATGGTTTATTTATTTAAAACTGTCCCATACCAGTTTTAATTAACTAAACCACTCAAAATCTTTAAGAAATTTTTAAAAGATCAAAACGTTAACAAAATAACTCGAGCGATCTAATTATCTACAACCGTCCCATACCAGTGGTAGATAATTAAATTACTCACAGATTTTAATGTACACAAAAACGGTCCACTAACCTTATTAAATCAATTATCCCCGAAGGGTACAAATATTCACACCGAAGTTCAACACACACTTTCAATTGTTAAAACACAATTAAACAATTCCAACATAATATTCTTGTCTGACCTCTATTTATAGTATAGCCGCCTTTCATAATATTTATACTTGATTAAATTCTCTTATAAGAAAACACAATCTCGCAATACTATTACTATCTCCGATAAATAACACTAAAACAATCATTAAGATTATAACTAAGTAAATCATCCTCAATTCAATAATTCCTCAAGTTGTATAATCAACACTTTTACCAAATTTGAGTCATCTATTCCCTACCTTTAATATTGGTATTGTACTTAGTAACAACATATTGTGAACATCTAGTTCCCGATCAAATACCATAATTTCCAAATAAGAAAATATAATTGGAGCTCATATAGATCAATCATTCCCAAATTTCAATTAATCATTACGGTATAATCTAACTTACCTCCCTATAACCATCAACAACTCAAAATCCGTATAACGCCAATATCTCCCGAACATCACACTACTCCCTCATATGAGTTACGCAACTAAATCGACCTATAGGGTATAATCATCCTAAAATATCCTTTCTTCCCATAAGATTCATCCTCATTTTCCTTTCTCATTTAATGCTAATCGTCTTTCAAAATAACCACATACATATATTATCAATTCCTGAAGTTGATCCTATAAATCACCAATAACTACATCTATTATGCTTCTTCATACTTACCCTATTTACTTCTTCATAACCAATACACTACCCCAGACCAAAACGGTCATACTAGATACAATTGTTGTCTTAAGTACATCCTTACAACAATTATTCACTGCAATCGTAACACCCGAAATTCAACTAATAACCATTGAGTATCCTACAAATTTCTAAAATCAGTCATGCCAATTATCAACAAGTGATAACGAATACTTATTGCTTACAGTTACCAATTTGAAATCTCTATAACCTTATAGTTAACCACCAAGTATCATCTTTTCTAAATGTAGTAACAATTTATCCTTACTGAGAATCGCTAAGCTAGTTATCTTCTTCATCAATTAATTTCTCAAGTTGAATCATCAATTTCATCATCCCAATTTGTATACTCTCTCTAGGGATCCGAATACCAAAATAGTGACTTATATCTACTCAGCTTCAATATCCTGGTATGATACCTGATGAAAACCCATTTTTGAAACTCACTTGAAAAACACCACATAGTCAACTTATAGGGTGATATTACTTACAAAAATATCTGATTTCCTATTCAATTTAGTAGTAAGAATTCAATCAATCTCTCCTTAGAGAATACTTATAGCACCTAAGGCAAAGATATATTAGTTCCATAAGATCTCTTACTCGCGATAATTTATAACTCATATAATCTCACTTAGACTATCACTTCCAATACTAGTCTCATATATCTAGTCTCTTCCACGAGATACCAATGAATAAATAATCATGCAACTATACAACCATACACTACTCTTAATTAGGCCATACTTTCGACATTTACGCATATATGACATAATAGCAAATAATGACTTATCCGCCTTAACCATACACGGAGGCAAGTCAAACATAGATAAGGAGACTCGCTTCTTGAGACCGTCCTCCCAAATCACAATCACTATGATAAACAAAGATGATTCGAGGTACTCTCCCATAGGAGTATAACCTCCAACACATAAGGCAACTCTTAGGCCAATTATGCAAATAAAAGATGAAATGTAATGCCACATGAGAACGAATGAACGAAGATTTATGAAAGTATGAATCCTAACTCCTGAGACAGGTAAAATACCTCAAATGATGGTGGGGAAATCTATCTTTCCAAAACTCACCTTTCCTTGATTCCTTGGTTGGTCAATATCATTTTCTGTCTTTGAACAAATTCCTGCATTAAACTCTCGACGTCAGTTATCACACACTCTCACTCAGCTAGACTCTACCCGAGAACTCTAACCGAGCTCTGATACCAACTGTGAGGACCCCGACCCGGAACCTACACGTGTCCCGAGCTGGAGCGTCCTCAAACTAACCCAAAACTCCTAATTCTTTAAGAACTTTGATTTAACTTCCAACATAAACACAACCATTTCAAAATAATTCTACTCCTTCCACATTGAATGAAAAGTTGACCAACCATGAAAATAATAAACTGTTTTAGTTACAAAAGATATCGAATATAATATGGAATTAAAGTTTATGAATACAACCTTTTAAAAGAATTATGCTAACCAACCCTTTTTACCCAATCTAAACATAACCCGACAATTCCCAAAATACCACTTCTAACTCCTTTCCGCCCTTACTTGGTCGGTCCACCCGTCTCGGAATCTAAAACAAGAAAGGGAGAGGGGTGAGAATAAATCTCAATGAGCTATTATGATATGCAAAGAAGATGCCAAACAAAGTGCAACACATAGCATGGTAGCACATAACACATTATAAAAGCGGTAAACACCTTACGTTACCTCATTTTACCTTTTTCCCGTCTGAACAATAAGTCGTACAACGTGGGAGAAAAACTCCACTCTTTGGTGAATTGCCTCCAAAGACATTCACCTCTTATAGGTCTCATGCCCCGCAGATCCATATAAGAAAGGATACCTATATTAGAGTATCCAACAATAATCTCGTCCCTCCTTACAACGATCGCAACAGCCCGTAAAGCTTTTGGGTCAATACCAGTTAGCACAGCCCCACCCCGTGGCCACAGAGTGGGAAGGGTCACCGGTATGATGTACCTTCAATCACTTATTGAACAAATCAATAATTGATTGGCATCCATCATACCCACCCGAACATAACACGCTCAAGCACATGATAGTTACTTGAGATAATCCACAAAACGGGATAATAATATAACAATACCAAATAATCCACAAAGGGGATAAACACCATGGCAACATGGTAAAATATACTCATGTTCAACCAACATCATAATGCAACATTTAAGTAATACACTATGCATAGTATCATCAACAAATATGAATGATAACAAATAAATTCACAATGGAATAACCATACAACTACATGGTAAACATATCCACACATTGGGATAACATAACAACTTGTCAAATATTCCACACTTGGGGAGCCACATAACACTTACCAAATAATCCACAAAGGGGATAAACAATATAGTCACATGGTAAAATAGAATATCTGGAAATGATCATTACATATTTAGTTTATAAAACCAATTCCATTTGAGAGATCACCTAAAAATACTCAATTTGGACTCTTGAACCATCCAATTTCGAGTCCGTATGAATTAACTATGATTTATTCAATTTCCACTCAACTTCTAACGTACAATACTACCTGCTGTAACCAAATCAGATTTTTGGGACATAAGGATAACTTCTTTAGCTATGAAACCATCACATTCAGAAAGTACTCAGAAAAACACCCAATTTAGACCCAAGAACCATCCAATTCCGATTTAATATGATTAAGTTATGACCATCACAAGATTGCTAAACGAATTCTGGTTCAGAACTGAAGTTAGGATTTCTGGGGTCTTGGGCGACCGCCCAAACCTCTTGGGCGACCGCCCAAGAGGGTTTTCAAGGAATTGTGAGTTTCTGCCAGCATGGGCGGCCGCTCAGCCCTCGGGCGACCGCCCAAGCCTCCCGCGCCCCAAACTTAGGTTTTTAACCCCTTTAACCCTAGTTCTTCCTTCCCTCTACCATTGATTATTCAAGAACACCCAAGAACACCTTCATTTCACCAAATCCCAAACAAACATGTAAACTCCAAAACCAAGTAATATAGATTTAGATTTCTCACCACAAGAATTCCAACCCATCTCATTAACATATTTCAAGTTAAACTCTCTTAATCCAACCAAACACATTTCCTTATACCCTTGATCAACTACTATGAACCAAGACATCATTCTCTAACATTAACCCATTTTCCCAAGCTCCAAGAAGGTTTCCAAGGTATCAAACAACCATTATAAAACAATCACAACATCAAATCATTCATGAGCATACAAAGAAGGGAAGTCATAATAACTCACCTTAGGTTTTTAGAATAAAATGTTGATCTTCTTAGCTTGACTTGTTCCTCTAGATGATCCATCCTCAAAAACACCCTTAGACTTGAATTTGGAGGAGAAATGCCTTGGCTTCAAGAAGGAAGGTTGAGAGCTCCCATGGAGATTTTCTTGCTTTCTCTAGGAAGAAGGAGAGTGAATGAAGGAGGGAGAAGGAGAGTGAGGAGGATGAAGAGAGGGGGGGGGCCCGGATGGAGGGAGTATGGGGAAGAGGAGAGGGGAACACTTGGGGGAATGTTAGGAGGTAGTAGAAATGGCCCCCCTCTAACTAAGGCTTTCCACTTAAATAAAATCTTTCCCCCTAATTATTTATTCTACCCATTTTATCCTTCTCTTACCATTTGTCCAATTTCCATTTTTATTATTCCCTAAGTTTCTTTATTTAACAACCAATAAATTCTCAAGAGGTTCCAAATACACTTCTCACCCAATTTATCTTAATTTAAGAATTCTAAAGGCATAATTGAACACATAAAGCTAACATAATTATTAAAAGCATATAATATAATATTTAATATTAGCGCCTAGGGTTGGGGTCGTCACAAAACCTGACAGATCTGAAGTCCAAGAATGGCTTTATAGCCTTCTGGGATCTCCATGTCGTATGACACAGGATCTCTTGAGAGTCCTGTGTCGTCCGACAAGGGTAGGCCATTTCAGTGCCCTTCAGACTGTTTGATTCCTCCTTTGTTCTCAAAGCAAACCAAGCATTTTTATTAACTGTAAACAGTAATATAATAGTATTATATGAGTATTATGGGAGGATCACATGGCTTTAGTGGCCAAATGTGATAAATCACATGTTTATGGCCACTTTGAAGTAGCCATCACCTCCTAACTCGATGGAACTAAGTAAAGACTCAAACTTTAATGGTGTTTATGCCACCAAATGTCCAGATCTAAGGTGGGGAGAAGTGAATATTGAAGATTCACTTCTCCACCACCTTTATCATGCAAAAATCCCAATTTCTACATAATACTAAAGCAAGTAAACATGCAAGGTAGTATGAATGTATTAAAAGGCTATTTAAAGAGAGAGAAGGGTTTAGTGGCTACCTATTGTAGTCCACAAGGTAAGATCACCAGTAGTATGGTGTCTACCCCTTCAACACACCAACAAGGAGGGTTTCTTTGAGTCTTGGCCTTGGTGTATGTGTGTGTGTGAGGAGGGAGGTGAGTGTGTGTGTATGAGAGAGAGGGAGAGACTCTTTTTGGGCAGAGTTTTCCCTCTATTATACTGATCCTCCCAATCCTCTCTTCAAGTCCCCTTAAAATGATCAGCCATGCCTTGTATTTATAGGCAGGCTGATGGGAAGGCCTATGTCGTCCGACAGGGGCAGTTAAACCGCCTTAGTGTCGTCCCATGTCGGACGACAACGTACATCATTTTGACATACTTGGGCCGAATGGTGTGTGCCCAATGGGTTGGATGGGCTGTGGGATAATTGGACTTATTTTGCTTCTTTAGCAATTATGTAAGCTCAAAAATCAATTAAAACGGACCCAAAACATGAGTTCGGGTCGGGGTACTCACAGATATGGAAGAAGAAGAGGTTATTCCTACGAAAACCTCATATAGGATCACTAGTATAGATGATGACGTGCAACTTACTCCTAGTGTAAAAATTGGGAATAGTTCTTACTCACGTCCCATCTTTCCTTTCAAAAATGCTACACCTCAAAAATAATTCCAAATAAGAAAATTTTGAAAAAGGTGGTGGAAGAGGTTTCTCCCATGGAACATGAAAAGATGTTCAAGGAAGCTTAAATGATGATCCAAAAATTCCAAAATGTTAAGAAAGCTTTGTCATTAGCAAATGATGAAATTTCACAGCTTAAAACGGAGAAAGCAGTGCTTAGGTCTGAAATTTCAAATCTTAAAGACCAAATAAAAAGTATGTCTCCTCTTACTGATAAAAACCTCATCCTAGAAACTAAGGTATCTGCACTTCAACTTAGGAACGATGACTTGGTTGCTCAAAACAATGACCTCCAGAAGGTAATTGATGAGTAGACCAAATCACGTGTCACCTTGGATCAAATTTTAGAATCTCAAATGGCCAGTGGTGATAAAGAAGGTATGGGATTCCAAACAGGTGAAGTGTGCATCCTGTTGTGAAAAGGATGAGGAATTTTCTAAACAAACTAAGGAAATTCCTAAGGAAAAGCAATCCATTTCTAAGTGTAAAGGACAGGAACAAAAGGCTC
The DNA here is from genome assembly GCA_022495995.1 of Adenophora triphylla var. japonica. Taxonomy (NCBI): domain Eukaryota; kingdom Viridiplantae; phylum Streptophyta; class Magnoliopsida; order Asterales; family Campanulaceae; genus Adenophora; species Adenophora triphylla. The sequence goes on along the minus strand of JAFEMH010001415.1, from coordinate 88,753 downwards.
CACTTAACTTCCATTATGTTTACCCTAAGAAACAATTTGGAAAAAATAATCAAATGAAAAGAAAAGAATATGTGGTTGAAACCGCAGAGGAGGTTTCATTTGGGGCAAACCGCACTTCAACTTCGACCGCACAGTCTGAAGTTCCATATGCGGTTGACCGCGCTTCTTCTTCGATCGCACCTCTTGCTTTCCAAAGCAAGAAGAGCATTCCTAGAAAACCTGCGGTCAAGCCTAAAATGACCGCCTTTGTCAAGGCTAAAACCGCAGTTCCCAAACTGAATGCAAATCCTAAGAAGAGTAAAGAGTTTGTAAAATCTCATGTTGCTCAAAGCTTTCATAAATGTTCTGTGTGTGATGGTTTAGGTCACAAGGCTGCAGAATGCCTTTTGAGGTTCACACCCAATGCCAGAAAGAATAATCCTCCTTCTGTCAAACAGGTGTGGTTCATCAAAAGGTGCTAACCTTAGGACCCAAAGAATAAAGGGGACCTCATTTTAAATATTTATATTTCAGGTCCTCTGCTTAATGGCTGGTCACTCCAAGGATAATGAATGGTATCTTGACAGTGGCTGCTCAAGACATATGACTGGAGATAGATCATTACTTGAAGATGTCATTGAAGCCAGCAGTCCATCTATAACCTTTGGTGACAACAACAAAGGCAAGACCATTGGGTATGGTATGATAAGGAGAGGAAACCTAACCATTGAGAAGGTTTCTCTTGTTGAAGGACTCAAGCACAACCTCCTTTCAATTTCTCAATTCTGTGACAAAGGAATGCATTGCAACTTCACTTCCTCATACTGCTTTATCAAAGATAGAATTTTCGGAGTCACCCTACTCACAGGAATTCGTAAGAGTAATATTTACATTATAGATTTAAATTCCGCATGTAGTATTACTAATCTCTGTTTTGTAGCTAAAAATGTGAGCGAAAATAGTTGGCTATGGCACAAGAGGTTGAGCCACTTGAACTTCAAGTATCTTGCAAAGATTGGAAGGGAAAACCTTGTTCGCGGTTTACCCAAAGTGGCTGACCACCATCTAGAGAAATGCAGTGCATGTCAACTTGGTAAACAAACCGCGTCATCTTTCACCAGCAAGACCGCCCCCTCAACCGCAAGATGTTTACAACTGCTCCACATTGATTTATTTGGACCCATCACAACTGCCAGCATTGGAGGAAATAGATATACTTTAGTGGTGGTGGATGATTATTCAAGATATACGTGGGTTGAGATAATAATCACAAAGGATGATTGCTATGAAATTCTAACCTCACTCTTTAGACGACTCCAAACCCAAAAAAAGACGACATCGTTAGTGTAAGGTCCAACAATGGAACTGAATAAAAAAACAACAGTGTTGCTGATGGATTAATATTTCTCTACCCACTTCTTGTTATAAAACCCTCGCAAGTACGAGTGCCAACTTGTAGCAATATACTATTGTAGGGGTCGAACCACAAGGACTATGTGTATGACCAAGTTAACTCAAACAGTATACAAAGGAAAGGTAACCAAGGGGGGGTTTGTTTTTGATTAAACTAACAGCTACAAAGATCAAGAATTAGAATTAAATCTAGGAATAGCAAGTAAACAAAGAGACCAAATTCAAATGGAGAGTAAAAACAATAATAACAGAGGATTCCATGGATTGGATTTCATTTAATCACAAAATACTATGCCATTGATATAGAAAAATATATTAATTTCAATCTTGGGTTCAATCACTAAAGGCAAGATTGGTACGGTAAGGCCGCCGGATTTCAATCTCTTCAATTCTATTCAATCACTTTTCGCAAATCAAGTCCAAGTGATTAAAAAGGAAAGCTTTAAGTTTTAAAGATTTTATGAACCAAAACCCATTGAGTATCAATCAAGAACACCCATAAATTTCATCATCTAGCAAAAGTCTAAGTCAAAAATCCTCAAATCAATATAGGACATTGACACCCAATAAGTTAAAAGGAAGAAAATAGGAATCAACCACACTTTAATCCAATAAACTTTGATGAAAAGAGCAAAGATGAACAAAACATCAATTAATGAGATAAAATAATCAATGACATAACATAAATGACTAAATTACTACCCAATCCATGAAATTAAAAGATTAGCTACTCATATTAAGCATTAAATACACAAAACTAATTAATACAAACATAAAACAACTTATCTTGATTGAAGAAAATCACAAAACCTCTAACTTTCTCTCTCTAAGTTCTTGCCTCCCTTTTGTTCTTCCCACAATAATCATAACCCTAAAAAATGAAAACAACTTTCTATTTATACACAAAGGGAACAAGGCAAAGGAAAAGGCTTTTTCAAAGCTTAAAGCCCTAAAACAAAAAAGGAAGCCCATGGAGGAAGCCAGCAGGACGTGGCCTTGGATGCTGAGGAAGCTGGCCGGCCAAGTGGCTAAGGGCGACCGCCCATGGAGATACGGCGACCGCCGTATGGCCTCGGCCTATACTTTGGCGCTGGCAAAGGATGGCATTGGCGTTCGCCCTTATGGCTCAACTCTTTCTTTTAATTCTCTTCAAGCCCAATGCTGAGATATTCCCTCTAGGTCCTCCCAAAGTTTGCTTTGCTCAGAATTTCATCTTTTCTTCAAATAAAATTGCCAAAACTCACCCATTTCCCTGTCTAACACAAACACTAACAAACACAAATTAAAAGCACTTTTTACTCAGGATTTCACAATAAATAGAATTTTAGGGACATAATTTGGATGTATAAAATACATCCATCAAATACCCCCAAATCTATCTTTTGCTCGACCCCGAGTAAAATAAAACACCACAAAATTAAACAATAACTACTAGGAAGCAAACACCAATAAAGAGATTAACCCAAAGTTTTTGTGTTGTCCAAAATGACATAGCTTGCCCAATGTAAGTCTCAGAAACTTCACCAATTATACCAAAAATGCATGTTCATCATAACAAGAAATTATAATCACATTGAATCATTCAACCCTCGATTTTCATCTTAGCCGGTGAATGGAATTGATGTTTTGGATCATTGTCACCAACCTAAATCCCGTTATAGGGTCGTTTTGTCATGTCCTAACTCAAAAGAGGATGAATATACACTAAAGCATACGAAAGGTGTCCATAGGCACTCTTACACAATTGCTAACCCGGCTAATCATATTGGGAACATGGCTTAGGAAGTTCACTACAATTACAATGAATCCTCACTACAAAACTCTTCCTTGGTCACTTACAAACACTCAAAGATAGGGGGACAAGTTGAACCGCTAAACATATTATTTGTGTCACGTAGGTACAAGAATGTTTAATCATTCTCGGAGCGGGAATCGGTACCAAGGATTCAACTTTTTTTTTTTTTTTTTTTTGATATTTCTCGTGCTTTTTCTTTAATCCTTGCCATTCCTTTCCTCTTCTTAACGTGACACTTATTCTTCTATTTTTTTTTTCTCTTCTTTTTTTAACATACATAACTTTATACTTGCCCCCTATTTACAATACAATATAAGCCAAGATTTCCTAAGTTGACCAACTCAAGCCATGCCCCAATATTCACTAGCCTATTTGACTTGATATTAGCAATTGTGCAATCATGTTCTAGCAACCTCGAAAATGACAAAATGATCCTATAAAAGTACTTAGGCAAAATGACAATGATCCGGACAAGAATGGAAGTGAAATGATGATGGTGCAATCTAAGGTTTAAATGATTCAATATGCTTTCAATTCCCAACATGACAACACACAAAATGGCAATACAAAATACATCTCTCATATCATCATTGACTTCAATGGCAACCTCAAAATTTAGCAAAAATGGACAACAATTTTTTTTTTTTTTTTTAAATAACTAACACTACTTTAAACTACACTAACTACGCTAGATAATGATAGCATGGTGATAGCAGACACAAAGCAAAACCAATCAAATAAACACCCACACCCCCAAACCTAAATTATGCATTGACCCCAATGCACGTAGACATGGAAAGTAAAAAGGGCGGGTGTACCTCAACCAATCACTGGGGCGGGGGATACGGAGGAGCTTGCTGGCCAAAATATTGCTGAAGGAGACTCTCTTGGCGGGCCCAATGAGCTTGGTCATCCACAGATTGTTGGGCCCTCCAAGCTTGGGCATCCGCCGATTCTTGTGCCCTCCACGCACGGGCATCCGCAAACTCGGACGTTTGCCTTTGAATCATCCCGCTAACCTCCACCCTCAATTCCCCGAACTCCCCCCTCAAAAGATATAATTGAGAGCTCATCTATGCTCTCCACTCTTCTACTCTTTCCCTATCGGGAACCTCACTTTCCTCCTCCTCACTCTCTTCCTCTTCCTCGACCACTTTCTTTCTTTTAGAGGACCCCTCTCCGCTCTGTTTTGGGTGGCTCTTCTCTACAAAAGTTTTCACATTGATCATTCCCGGACACCTCAAATCCTTACTCACTCCCCCTCCGGTCCTAGTCACTTTCCCTTTGGCACACAAAGCTGTGATCAACAGGGGAAAGTTGAAGTTGGACTGGCTTAAATTACCCGCCGTTCGCTTAATTTCATCATGAATGACCCGCCGGTATCAACATATTCCCCCGCCATAACAAATGCAAAAGCAATGCCCGCTTCAGTTCACTTCATGATCATGCCCACTCGGCAAGATCCTTTCACAAATAAAGCGGTGCAAGAACTTCAAAGACCTGGGCAGATCACACGACTTTGCCACTTTCCCTTTGGCCACAACTTTTGGGTCAAGAGTTCCGAAAGTGGGAACAATCAAATCCTTCATCGACGATTTCCAATTATTTACGTTGGATCGATTTCAACGCTTTAGTGAATTGACATTCCCTAGTTGGAGTGTCACTTTCCATTTTAAAAAACTTGTTGATCGTCTCCACGTAATAATCAACACTTTTGCCCGGACTCGGGATTTCGATCGTCCCCTAACATTATTAGCTCTAAAGCATTTGCATAGAATTCTCTCACCAAAATAGTAGACCCGGCATTGAGAAGCTTGGATCCGAGATGTTGCCATTTGTACCTTGCCACAATGTCATCAAGGTCCATTCCGGTAAAATCAAAGCCTGGCTTAACATTCATTTTTACAATCTCCCACGACCCGAAATGGTCCTCGGCCATAGCTCCCACAAATTTCGATTTATCCCTAGGTGGAAGACCCGGGGGAATGGGTTTGCTAGCCTTTTGCAATTTACTCATATTGTCTACCAAGTCCCAGCAATTAAAATGCAAAGAGAGGGAGAAATTTGAGTCTTACAAATATTCGCCGGATAAAGTTGCCGGAATTTGCCCGAAAAAATCGCCGGAGTGAAAGGAGATGACCGGAAACAATGGAGTATGGACTAGAGCATGCTTCCCTTCAAGAATCCTTCTTCAATTCAAGCTTGAACCCACGAAATCACAACAAACCCACATTCATCTTCCCCTTAGACAATTTCTTCAAATGTGGCTACAAACTTCATGATTTTGGGCTGAGAATTCGGATTAGAGGGAGTATATGGTGAGGGGAAGAAGATTTTGAGCTTTGTTGGGTAGATTTGAAGAGAGAAGGGAAGAATTTTAGAGAGAGAGGAGAAATTCGAAAATTTAGAGAGAAAAAGGGAGTGGTATGCGTTAACTGTGAGAAGAGAGAGAGGGAGTGAGCATATTCAAGGGTTTTGGATCAATTTTGACCTGTCAAGAGGCTAAGGGCGACCGCCCATTGAAACGGCGACCGCCGTATGCCCACGGCAATGGGTATGGCGCTGGCAAAGGATGGCATTGGCGTTCGCCCATTGGGGCTGAGTAGGGGAAGGGCGTTCGCCCATTGAGGAACAGCGATCGCCGATTGCTCTCGGCCTACCTATGGGCGCTGTGGGCTGATGGTTTGGCGGTCGCCCATTCACTTTTTTTTTCTTTTCAGCTCACTCACTTAGAATTTCTGCACATCACCAAACAAAACACCAAACCAAAGCATAATACCTATAGATGCACAATAAAAATGACATAAAATTAAAATGTTTTTCGAGGGTGACACTATAAACACTCCCCTATAAACCCACAAACTCGGGGAGATCCTTTCAGATGACTCAATAATTCAACAATTTAAACAAAACTAACTACTCTACTTTGGTAAAAAAAAAGTTGACCGCACCAAAGGTTGCCTACGTCCCCAAAACAATGAGCGGACTACTCATTGAAATAGGCTCAGGTCACCGTAGTTCAAACATTTCCCCTCAATAAATGAGAGGAAGACACAATTTGACTCAATTTTTTTTTTTTTTTTTTTTTTTTTAAATTACCACCACCCCCAAACCTAAATCATGCAATGTCCTCATGGCAATGAAAACCAAAAGAAAACAGAATTCAAATTCGGGAGGGGATGAGATGAAAGGTAAACAACATAAAATGAAATATGGAAATTAAAATAATAATAAAAAAAAAACAATTAATGTCATACCATGTTGGGGTGCCTCCCAACGAGCGCTTTGTTTTTGGTCGTTTAGCTCGACGGCAAGCCCAAGAGAATTAGTTTACCCCTTCCGGGTCAACAAGATCCACAACTTCCAAATCCTCATTAATTGATACCCATTCAAAATAAGGCTTCACACGATGGCCATTTACCTTGAACAAGTTACCGGTTCCCAAATTTTTTAGCTCCACCGCTCCGTGTGGGAAGATCGTCACCACCTCAAAAGGACCCGTCCATTTGGACTTCAACTTTCCGGGGAAGAGTCTCAACCTTGAATTGAATAGGAGCACCTTTTGACCCAGCCTCAATTCTTTCGGCCTCAAGTGTTTATCGTGGTATCTCTTGGTGCGCTCCTTGTAAGTCTTGGCACTAGCATAACTATCTTGCCTCAACTCATCCAACTCGTTCAAAGTTAGCATTCTTTCCTCTCCCGCCGCATCCAAATTCATATTGAGCTCTTTGATGGCCCACCAAGCTCTATGTTCCATTTCCACGGGCAAATGACATTCCTTCCCATATACAATTCGGTATGGGCTCATTCCAATGGGAGCTTTGTAGGCGGTTCGGTAGGCCCATAGTGCATCATGAAGCTTGATGGCCCAATCTTTTCGGTTGGGTCTAACCGTCTTTTCAAGAATGGCTTTGATTTGCCGGTTGCTCACCTCAACTTGCCCGGATGTTTGAGGATGATAGGCGGTGGCAAGCTTATGGACCACCCCATATTTCTTCAAGACCTTGTTGAAGAGCCGGTTGGTAAAGTGAGTACCTTGATCGCTTATGATTGCCTTTGGAACTCCATACCTACTAAAGATGCATTCACAAACAAACTTTGCAACCACTTTAGCATCATTAGTCCGGGTGGCAATAGCTTCCACCCATTTGGAAACATAATCAACCGCAACAAGAATATACAAAAAACCATGGGACGGGGGAAATGGACCCATAAAATCAATGCCCCAAACATCAAAAATATCAACAACAAGATTATAGTGTTGGGGCATCTCATTTTTCTTACCAATGCCACCGATTCTTTGACACCTATCACATCTTTTGCTATAATGAAAGGAGTCCCGAAAAATTGTGGGCCAATAGAGTCCTGCTTGGAAGATTTTCCTCGCGGTCTTTTGGCCACTAAAGTGACCACCACAATGGAGGTCATGACAAAATTTAAGCACACTTTCTTGTTCATGTTCGGGAACACACCTTCTCAAAAGCTTATCGGGACAAATCTTAAACAAGTAGGGGTCATCCCAAATGTAATTCTTCACATCCGACCTAAACTTTCGTCTTTGGTCTTTTGTGGAGTGGAGTGGCATCAAATTTGACACAATATAGTTCACTAGATCCGCATACCAAGGCTCATGGACATTCAAGGCAAAGAGTTGTTCATCCGGGAAGTTCTCATTCACCGGAATCACTTCTCCATTAATATTATGAAAAGCTTGGTCCTCTAACCTAGATAAGTGATCCGCCACTACATTTTCGGACCCTTTCTTGTCTCTAATTTCAATATCAAACTCTTGAAGCAAAAGCATCCATCTTAAAAGTCTAGGTTTAGCATCCTTTTTGTTAATCAAGTATTTCAAAGCCGCATGGTCCGAGTAAATGATTACCTTAGACCCTAGCAAGTATGACCTAAACTTTTCTAAAGCAAATACCACCGCAAGAAACTCTTTCTCGGTTGTGGTGTAGTTCAGTTGAGCATCGTTTAAGGTCCTACTAGCATAGTGGATTACATGAGGTAATTTTTCCACTCTTTGTCCCAAGACCGCCCCAATGGCAAAGTCGGATGCATCACACATAAGTTCGAAAGGATGAGACCAATTGGGACTAGAGAGGATGGGAGCACTTGTCAACTTTTCCTTAAGCGCATTGAAAGCATTCAAACATTCTTGGTCAAAAATAAATTCGGTATCCTTGGCAAGTAGGTTACATAAAGGCTTACAAATTTTTGAAAAATCTTTTATAAAACGCCTATAAAAACCCGCATGTCCAAGAAAGCTCCGAATTCCTTTGACCGAAAAGGGAGGGGGAAGTTTAGCAATAACATCTATTTTAGCTTTATCTACTTCTATCCCCCTACTTGACACAATATGCCCCAACACAATCCCATGCTTAACAAGAAAATGACTCTTTTCCCAACTTAGAGTCAAGTTGGTTTCACAACACCTTTTTAAAACTGAAGTCAAGTTCTTGAGTTAACAATCAAAGCTATCTCCAAAAACGGAGAATTCATCCATGAACACTTCAACACACCTTTCAATCATGTCGGAAAAAATGGAGGTCATGCACCTTTGAAAGGTCGCCGGTGCATTACAAAGCCCGAAGGGCATCCTCCTATAAGCAAAAGTACCAAATGGACAAGTAAAGGTGGTTTTGGATTGGTCCTCGGGAGCAATGGGGATTTGGTTATACCCCGAGAAACCATCCAAGAAGCAATAGTAGGAGCGACCCGCCAACCTTTCTAAAATTTGATCAATGAAGGGCAATGGGAAGTGGTCTTTCTTGGTGGCGGCATTTAACTTCCTCAAGTCAATACACATCCGAAGACCCGTCACTTCCCGGATTGGAACCTCTACACCCTTGTCATTTTGAACAACTGAGATTCCACCTCTCTTGGGCACCACTTGAACCGGGCTTACCCATTCACTCTCGGCTACCGGGTAAATGATACCCGCATCTAAAAGTTTAAGCACTTCTTTTCTCACCGCCTCCTCCATGTGAGGGTTCAATCTCCTTTGCCTTTCCCTAGACGGTTTTGCCCCTTCCACAAGATGAATTTTATGCATGCACATTGAGGGACTAATTCCCTTGATGTCTTTCAAAGTCCACCCTATGGCCTCTTTGTGCTCACGGAGCACTATTAGCAATTTGGCCTCTTGTTCTAGGGTTAAGTCCGAAGCAATGATTACGGGAAGGGTCTCATTCTCTCCTAGGAAAGCATATCTCAAGTTTGAGGGGAGTGTTTTTAACTCAAGGATTGGGGGAATTTCAACCGATGGCGCCAACCTCTCATTGAAGTGGCCTAGGGTGTGATATGGGCCATCACAAGGATGATGTTCATCGACCTTATCTTCAATGGCCAACAAGTGGGAACCCACATTATCCCTATTATTTTCACAGCCATTCAACAATCTCTCAATTTCCTCACAATCTCTATCATACGACATAATCTCATTGACACACTCTTCAACTAGATCAAGAAAGTTAACCGAATTCTCATCATCTATGGGGTTATGCATAGCATCATAAACCGAAATTTCGATTTTCTCATTAGCTACCTCCATAGACAATGTTCCATTTCCTACATTTATGATGGTGTTGGTGGTGGCCATAAAGGGACGCCCAAGCAAGATGGGTGAATCACGGCCATTACCTACACTCATCGGCATTTCTAACACAACAAAATCAACGGGAACAATAAAAGAACCCACTTGAACTAAAACATCCTCCACAATGCCTAAAGGTCTTTTGATAGAGCGGTCGGCAAGTTGTAAGGCCGTTGTGGTGGGTTTTAGCTCGGGCAAACCCAACTCAATATACATGTAATGAGGCAACAAATTGATACTAGCACCAAGATCTAGCATAGCTTTCACCTTATTTGAATCCCCCAAAGTGATGGAAATTACAAAGCTTCCGGGGTCTTTCAACTTAGGTGGAAGACAATGTTTTACCACGGCGCTAGCATTTTCTCCCATTAAAACTTTTTCATCTTTCCCATACTTAAGTTTTCGAGAATTGATTTCTTTAAAGAACTTGGCATAAGCCGGCACATTTTTTATGACATTCAACAATGGAAGGTTGATGTTCACCTTCGAGAACATGTCCATCAACTCTTTCATTTGTTGGTCCATCTTGTTCCTTAGAAATCTCCCGGGAAACGGTACGGGAGGTACATATGCATTGGGGGTTGGAACATTGGCGGTTGGAGAAGTAGCAATGGAATTTTTCCCCAATTCATTTGTACACTTATTCTCAACACAAACTTCATCATGCATATCATTAGGGGAGGGGGAAGAAGTAGGAGAAAGTACCTCCTCACCTATTTGCTTTCCGCTCCGAAGTGTGATTATTGCCTTCGCTTGATTCCCTTGGCTTGGAAAAGTTCCGGGCTTGTGACTTTGGAGGGCCTCCGCCAATTGACCAATTTGGGTTTCCAACTTCTTAAGGGCCGCATCATGATTCTTAGCTTCTTGTTGACTTTCCGCCCTCATTTGCTCCATGGCAATTTCCCATGGCTCTTTCGTTTGCTCATACGATCCGGAGGGAGGTTGTTGGTTGAGAGGCTTGTTGTGTTGTTGTTGTTGTTGATTGCCTCCCCATGAGAAATTTGGGTGATTTCTCCACCCCGGATTGTATGAGTTGCTATAAGGATTATTTTGAGGGGGCCTTTGCCCATATCCTTGATTGCCATGGCTGAATTGAGGAGATCTTTGGTCATATCCTTGATTGCCTTGCACATACCCACCTTGCATGGCATTCACTGCTCATTACCAAACATCTGACCATTTGGACAATCATGAGTAGCATGGGAATTTCCACAACCATAAGCACAACTATCATTAATTACATTAGCATTTGAAGAAGAAGCACCTTGCATAGACAATTTATCAATTTTTTGTGTCAAAATGGCCATCCGCTCTAGCCATATCATCATTAGAATTCAACTCATGCATGCCTCTACCCCTAGTACCCTTTTGTTGAGAATTGGCTCCCAACATTTCAAAAGCGATTGGGTCTCATCCGGGGTCTTGTAGCCTAGATTGCCCCCACCGCATTATCCACCATAGTTTGATTCGTGGGATTCAAACCATCATAGAAAGTTTGGTGCAAAATTGGCAAGGGAAAGCTATGATGGGGGCATTGCATAAGAAGCATCTTAAATCTATCCCAAGCCTCATGAAAGGCCTCTCGGATCTTGTTGAAATGTAATGATTTTTGTCTAATGTTTCCTAAAAGGGAATGAGGGAGATATTTCCTAAGAAAAGCATCATGCAATTGTACCCACGTTGTTATGCTAATAGGGGAAGGTACATCAACCAATTCTTTGCCGCCCCTTTCAATGCAAAAGGGAAGCACTTGAGCCTTAATTGCTCTTTCGGTGACACCCGCTCGTCCGGAAAGCCCGAAACAGCCATGAGATATTCTTTTAAGAAGCTTAGGCATCCTTGGAAGGGAGCCCATAAAAGTTAGGCAACATGCTAAAATATTGCCCTTTTATCTCATGATTCTTTGCCGCCTCGGTGAGGACAATGCAAGAGATGGCGGTGTCAACCTTTGGTCTAAGAAAGTCATTCATGGTCGGGGGTACCTCTTCTGCCATTTCTAAATCTTCTTCTTCTTCCACGGTGGAAGAATTACTTACCTCAAAAGAATTGCTACCTTCACTTAATTCCTCAAAAAGCCCAGAAATGGAAGTATCTCGACTGTTCGAACCACGAGTAGGAGTTAAGCTCCTCTCGAATCTATCTATGGCGTTGTTTGCTTGAGCCAACAAGGGGTTCAAGGAATGACGCCCAAACATAAACTATCCAAACTAACTTGTTCAAGATCACAAGTCCCCGGCAACGGCGCCAAAAACTTGATGGATTAATATTTCTCTACCTACTTCTTGTTATAAAACCCTCGCAAGTACGAGTGCCAACTTGTAGCAATATACTATTGTAGGGGTCGAACCACAAGGACTATGTGTATGACCAAGCTAACTCAAACAGTATACAAAGGAAAGGTAACCAAGGGGGGGTTTGTTTTTGATTAAACTAACAGCTACAAAGATCAAGAATTAGAATTAAATCTAGGAATAGCAAGTAAACAAAGAGACCAAATTCAAATGGAGAGTAAAAACAATAATAACAGAGGATTCCATGGATTGGATTTCATTTAATCACAAAATACTATGCCATTGATATAGAAAAATATATTAATTTCAATCTTGGGTTCAATCACTAAAGGCAAGATTGATACGGTAAGGCCGCCGGATTTCAATCTCTTCAATTCTATTCAATCATTTTTTGCAAATCAAGTCCAAGTGATTAAAAAGGAAAGCTTTAAGTTTTAAAGATTTTATGAACCAAAACCCATTGAGTATCAATCAAGAACACCCATAAATTTCATCATCTAGCAAAAGTCTAAGTCAAAAATCCTCAAATCAATATAGGACATTGACACCCAATAAGTTAAAAGGAACAAAATAGGAATCAACCACACTTTAATCCAATAAACTTTGATGAAAAGAGCAAAGATGAACAAAACATCAATTAATGAGATAAAATAATCAATGACATAACATAAATGACTAAATTACTACCCAATCCATGAAATTAAAAGATTAGCTACTCATATTAAGCATTAAATACACAAAACTAATTAATACAAACATAAAACAACTTATCTTGATTGAAGAAAATCACAAAACCTCTAACTTTCTCTCTCTAAGTTCTTGCCTCCCTTTTGTTCTTCCCACAATAATCATAACCCTAAAAAATGAAAACAACTTTCTATTTATACACAAAGGGAACAAGGCAAAGGAAAAGGCTTTTTCAAAGCTTAAAGCCCTAAAACAAACAAGGAAGCCCATGGAGGAAGCCAGCAGGACGTGGCCTTGGATGCTGAGGAAGCTGGCCGGCCAAGTGGCTAAGGGCGACCGCCCATGGAGATACGACGACCGCCGTATGGCCTCGGCCTATACTTTGGCGCTGGCAAAGGATGGCATTGGCGTTCGCCCTTATGGCTCAACTCTTTCTTTTAATTCTCTTCAAGCCCAATGCTGAGATATTCCCTCTAGGTCCTCCCAAAGTTTGCTTTGCTCAGAATTTCATCTTTTCTTCAAATAAAATTGCCAAAACTCACCCATTTCCCTGTCTAACACAAACACTAACAAACACAAATTAAAAGCACTTTTTACTCAGGATTTCACAATAAATAGAATTTTAGGGACATAATTTGGATGTATAAAATACATCCATCAGTTGCTCAGTATTTTGATGATCACGGAATTGATCACAATTTTTCTACTGCTGGTATTCCACAACAAAATGGGGTTGTGGAAAGAAAGAACAGGACGTTGATCGAGGCCGAAAAGACAATGATTTCTAAAACCAAGCTTCCTCAGTATTTTTGGGCTGAAGCAATCAATACAACATGCTTCACTTAGAACCGCTTCCTCATCAACAAAACCAACAACAAAACTCCATATGAACTTTGGAGAGGAAGAACCCCCAACATTGCATTCTTCAAAATCTTTGGCTGCAAATGTTTTATCCTCTACAACGGTAGAGAAAACAGAGGTAAATTTGGAGCTAAGGCTGATGAATGTATTTTTGTTGGGTATGCTAAACATTCTAAAACTTTTTGTGTTTTCAATAAAACTAGTTTAAAGATAGTAGAATCTATCCATGTCACTTTTGATGAACATTCTCTTCTTGAGCCACATTTGACTCCAAATGTTGCTGATGATTTTGTTGAGACTAATGAAACAGGTGAAAGTTCCAAAACCACACCTCACCCTCAAGAACTGCAAAATCCAGCAACCTCAACTGAAATTCCCTCAAACCACAATTTTAAAACCGCACCTGAAGTTCCTACTCTAGATGCAACCGCAAGGGATGATGTTGAGAATTCACCCATTCAACTTATTGAAACTCTTCGTCAAATCACTTTCCATGACTTCACTGAAGGATCTAACGATGTTCCATTAGAAGATCTTTAGCAAACCTCAGTTCAACCAGATTTACCCCCAGAAGTTCGTGAAGTCAGCAGTCACTCTCTTACAAATGTGATTGGTGATTTGTTTTTCGGTGTTCAAACAAGGAGATCAAACTATGACGAGCACACTTCTTTAATATATCAAATTGAGCCTAAGAATGTTGATGAAGCACTCCAAGGTTCCAATTGGGTCATTGCTATGCAAGAAGAACTCAACCAGTTCGAAAGATGTAAGGTTTGGACGTTAGTGCCTAGACCTCATGATCAAGGAGTGATAGGAACAAAGTGGGTGTTTAGGAACAAGATGGACGAGAATGGAAGCATCACCAGAAACAAAGCAAGGTTGGTTGCACAAGGATATAGGCAAGAAGAAGGAATCGACTACGACGAAACTTTTGCTCCAGTTGCAAGACTAGAAGCAATCAGAATTTTCTTGGCCTATGCCTCTTTCAAGCGTTTCAAGTTATATCAAATGGACGTGAAGAGTGCCTTCCTCAACGGTGAACTTCAAGAAACCGTGTTGATGATATTATTTTTAGATCTACTAATGAATTACTTTGTAAGCGTTTTGAAAAGCTAATGAAAAGCAAGTTTGAGATGAGCATGATGGGAGAATTGACGTTCTTCCTCGGGCTTCAAATCAAACAATGCAAAGAAGGAATCTTCCTCAGCTAAGCCAAATACAGAAAGGAGTTAATTAAGAATTTTGGACTAGAAAATGCAAAAGCATACGATACTCCCATGGCTACCGGCAACAAGCTAGATAAAGATCTAAAAGGTAAGAAGGTTAATCAAATCTTATATCGAGGTATGATTGACTCATTACTATACTTAACTGCTAGTAGGCCAGATATTATATTTAGTGTTTGTGTATGTGCTCGCTATCAAGCCGATCCTAGAGAAGCACATTTAAGTGCAATCAAGCGTATAATTCGCTATCTCTCTGGAACTACTAATCTTGGACTTTGGTATTCAAAAGATTCAAATTTCGATCTTGTAGGATATTCAGATGCAGATTATGCAGCTTGCACTATTGACAGAAAAAGCACTAGTGGAACTTGTCACTTCCTCGGAAATAGACTAGTTGCTTGGGCCAGCAAGAAGCAAGCCTCAGTTTCAGTGTCAAAAACAGAGGCTGAATATATTGCTGCTGAAAGTTGCTGCTGTCAAATTCTTTGGATGAAGCAACAGTTGGTGGACTATGTAATTAATGAAGGAAATTGCCCAATCATGTGTGATAACATATCAACAATTTTAGTCTCCAACAACCCTGTCATGCACTCAAAGACCAAGCACATTGATATCAAGTATCATTTCCTCAAAGACCATGCGAAAAAGGGGAATATCCATCTAGAGTATGTGGGGTTAGATAATCAGATTGTTGACATCCTCACCAAAGTTATTGACTCCAAGAGGTTTTCATTCCTCAGAGGAAAAATGGGTATGCTTGAACTTAAATAAGTCCATACTTTTTATTACTAACTTGTGTGTTGAGTATGTGGATTTTAGGTTAAAATTCATGTTGAGGCTTCAAACCTCACCCTTGTTGAAACCGCAAACCGTATGAGGTAAACCGCATGCAACTCCTGACCGCATGTAGTATCTAAATCGTGTATATTTTTAAAACCTCATGATGTTTCAGAACCGCATTTCAACACTTAGACAATTTTCAACGTTTTTCATTTCTAAGCTTTGTAGAAGCTTCAATGTGATTTGAAATTTATTTCCTTTATAAAAAAATTAATTATTAATTATTTTTATTTTTCAAACCGCATGCATGCCTGCCACGTGGACCCAGGTAAGTTTTCTTTATTTATTATTTGGTCCTTATTTTGACATAAGGGTATTTTTGCAAATATTTTTCCACCTTTATTTAAAATTTAAAAGCATTTAATGCAAAATGAACATTTGCATTAAAAACCTTCTTGTAAGCCATCATTGGCTACTGTGCAGAATCTGAAAGGGTGTTACAGAGGTAAGAGTATGTGCTGGTGGTACACTTAGTGGAAAGTGGAACCATCACCTGCTATTTGCACTCCACCCCATAACTTCCTATATATACCTATTTTAGTGCAACCACTGCCTTTTTACACTGTCTTCTCTACCAAAACTGTACTTTCTTTCTCTCTACTTTTCTCTCTAAAAACCCTCAATTTTCAAAAACTTAAAACCTTTAATGGCTTCCAAAAGACAGAGAGATTCTGCTATTCCTAGGGCTCCAAAGAAACAATTCAACGACATTGTCAGAATTTCAAACTCTAACCTTTACTTTTTGCAAAATCTTTGTTGATTGAAACTGCCATTGTTGAACAATTGAAGAAAAATCCTTCGTATGCCTGTTTTTGATTTTAGTTGATTGATTCTTCATTTCTCAACCATTTTAGTTGATTTTTGTTGGTTTTGCTCGCCTTAGTGTTTAGATTACATTTATGTAACTTATTTCATGATCTGAGCACACTTAGGCTATTGATTTTGGAAATTTCAGTTTTCGTTTTTTCGAAAATCCACTTCATGTTTTTAGTGATTTCTTGATGATTCTGGGCAAAGTTTGAATTTTTATTGATATATTGTTAATCTACTGCCCAATGCGATCATTTTGATATGCTTTTTATTGATTTTTGGTGAACTTTCATATTTCCTCTGTTCTTCATGCTCATAACTGTTCTTCATGATGTTCATGAAATTTTCAGAAAATGCTTATATTTTGGATTCCATGATTCTCAATTATACTCCCTCCGTCCCAATCTAAATGTCTCAAAATGGGTTCGGGGCGGGAATTAAGGAAAGTGAGGTAAGAAAGAGAAAAGATTTACATGATTATATTAAAATATTAAAAGTTATTGTTATAAATTCATATTATTTTAAATCATTTTTTTGAAAATTTGATTATTCTTTAAAAAAATAATTAAATGGGAGCAAAATAAGCAATTAATGAAATTTATGAGTAGGAAATGCAATTTTTTCAAAGAAGCTCGTTAGATTTTTCATTCATTTTGTTAGTTTCATTCCATGGCCATCCAAAAAAAAAACCCATTTCATAAATTGTGAACAATAGGTACTAAATTGCCAAAGTTGAAACATTAGAACCTAAATTGCAATTTGGTGAAACTTTGGGAGTACTAATAATATGCTATTTGCCCAAGTATACTACTCCCTCCGTCCAGGTCCAAATATCCCAACTTTTCTTTTTGGGCGTCCCATTTAAAATGTCTCAACTCAAAAAAGGAAAGTTTTTTATTACTTTTTTATTTGTGAGATCCACTTGTCATACTCACAATAAATATCCACTAACTATTCCCTACCCCACTTTCTCTTTCCTACATCATTTTCATACTCACAACATTTATTTCACTATACATTTTTTACATTATATATATTTATTCTTTAATTTCCGTGCCGAACCTATTTAGGAACATTTATCATGGGACGGCGGGAGTATTTGTCATCGTTTATGTCATTGTTTATTTGTAAATTTGTCAATGTATTTTATTTTCGGGAATTTTGCCTATATATTATGTTTTTTAGCTGTATTTTCTTCCTTCACCCTAATAAAAATTAGATATTGAACAGAAACATTAAAAGTTTAACGGAGTTTACAAACTTAACAGTACCACTAAAAACTAACAAAAAAATCTAACCATGTACGTTAAATGCCAACTAGGGCTACAACGTGAACAATAATACTTATTAAAATTTAAATTCAAAAATAATTTACAATAATCATTATTTATTTATTTATTTTTACACCATTTTTTCATATATTACCCCTAATGTTATTTTTCAACTTAATAATGAATAATAGACATCAGTTTACAAGAACTTTGTTAGGGAAGATGACATCTTATTTCGGACGGAATGAGTAGTTTTTTTCTTATTTGGGCTAAGATCGTCTAAACTCCGAATAAACTTCTTGTGGTTTTCAAAAGTTTATTGAACCGTGTCGCAGTTACGCCTAGAACCGACGATTTTGTTGCATTTTTTTCACTGCCTCATGCACCACTTCAGTAATTTGGTTGCGAGCAGTCTTGTGGAGTATTAGGATGTATATATTGTATATTTGATATTTATCAAGTTACCACATTTACGGAGGATTCTTAGGCTTGTATATATCTAGTTGCCGTGTATATCTAGTTACCATAATTGTAGGTAGGAGTAATATATGTACGTTATTTTTGATATGGAAAACATCAGAGATTGAATTTCTCAATAATTCTTCATGGTATCAAAGCCTCAAACACTATCCACACCAAAACCCTAGGCTGCGATTGCCGCCCTAGCCGCCATTGCCGCTATGTCGAATGAAGATAACACAACGAAGGTCTCATCCTCCAACAAGAAGGATGATCCGACTCACTCTCCTTTTTACCTACACCCCTCCGACAATCCTGGTTTGATAATTTCACCAGTGATTCTTAAGGGGTCTAACTACGATGAATGGGCTCGATCGATGAGGAATGCTCTCCGGGCTAAAAGAAAACTTGGCTTCATAAGCCGGTGCAAGGATCGGCAAAGCAGATGCAAGCGACACAGAAGAATGGCTTATGGTGAATTCCATGGTGGTGGCATGGGTTCTCAACACGGTTGAATCAACTCTACGATCAACACTCACCTATGCCGACTTGGTCAAGAGCCTGTGGGATGATCTCCAAGAAAGATTTTCAGTTGGTAACGCACCTCGCATTCACCAACTGAAAGCTGAGATTGCCAATTGCAAACAGGGAGGGCTGCCAGTAGTGGAGTACTATGGTAAACTCAAATTGATGTGGGATGAACTTGTGAATTTTGATCCTCCGATTAGTTGTTCTTGCCGAGGATGCACTTGCGACATGGCAACTACCTTGACAAAGAAGCAGGAAGCCGAGAAGCTCCATCAATTTTTAATGGGTCTAAACTCGGCCATATTTGGGACGGTAATCTCAAATATTTTGAGCACCGATCCTCTTCCACCCATTACCCGCGCCTATTCCTTGATGATCCAAGAAGAAAGCAGGCACGATGTTGCTAGGGGAAACGAAGATAGGGCGGAAGTTGTTGCTTTTTGCCGCAAGGGGTTTCTCCACCGGGCCTACTGCGATGTTCTTCTTTGGACCGAAACCTTCACTCCCGGGTAAGGTTTTCGAGATAAAGCAGTACATGCTCTCATTGTGGAAAATTTGGACATGTTGTGAAAGATTGCTTTCAACTTCACGGGTATCCGGATTGGTGGGAGGAAAAGAATAGGGTGGTGGAGTTGGTCGCGATAATGGGTCTCGAGGCCGTGGACGGAAATCGTGGTAGAGCCAACGCAGCTGACATCAAGGGTGGATCCTCTTCTTCTTCGACTGGGAACCGGTGGCTGCAGAAGCTGTTCGTGGCAATTTCTCCGGTTTAAGCGACGATCAAGTATCAACTTTGGTGAATCTTCTCAATGCTTGCACTCCGGCCTCCTCAGAAAAACTCTCGGTAAGAATTATGAATGGTTGTTAGACACGGGAGCATCGCAACATATGACGGGTAATCTTGAATTTCGACTAAATTGTCTCCCTATTCCCAACCGTGAGATTGTGATGCCAAATGGAGAAACGGCTTTGGCAAAACGAAGGGGTCTCTATTACTTGGCCGAAAATTTTATTTGGATGATGTGTTATTTGTCCCTTCTATGCATTGTACTCTTATCTCGGTTGCTCGGCTTGTTACTCAATTACATTGCCTTTGTCTCATTCTCTTCTAATTTATGTATTATACAGGACCGAGTCACGAAGACTTTGATTGGAGCGGGTGAGCAACGCAATGGGGTATATTTGTTAGAGCCATTGGTAGTGCACAAGCTAACCATGTTTCTTGTCGGACAACTCGTCGGCTTTGGCACATGCGCATGGGTCATCCTTCTGAGTCCGTTTTGAGTATTATTCCAGGTGTAGGAAGCAGCAAGGAGAAGGATTGTTTAAAATCTCCTTGTGACATTTGTCTTAGAGCAAAACAAACTCGGGATAGTTTTCCTTTAAGTAATAATAGAGCGGTTGACTCTTTTGTTTTGATTCATGTTGATTTATGGGGTGATTATCGCGTTAAATCTTCTTGTGGTGCATCTTATTTTTTGACTATTGTCGATGATCATTCTCGTGCCGTTTGGGTGTACTTATTAGCTGAGAAAACTGAGGTACCCGATATTGTTAGAAATTTTTGCTCTATGACAGAACGGCAGTTTGGCAAACAGGTCAAAACCATTCGTAGTGATAATGGTACCGAACTACGTCCTTTACGGCCTTATTTTCGTGACAACGGGATTTTGTTTGAATCATCGTGTACAGGTACCCCTCAGCAAAATGGACGAGTTGAACGGAAACATCGCCATATACTGAATGTTGCCCGAGCTCTTCGTTTTCAGGCCAATCTGCCTCTTCGTTTTTGGGGTGAGTGTGTTCTTACTGCTTGTCATTTAATTAATCGCACCCCTACTCGTCTCCTTGAAGGAAAAACCCCATATCAAATTCTACATGGCAAACCTCCTCTTTATAGCCTTTTAAAAACTTTTGGGTGTCTTTGTTATGTTCATGATCAACGGAGAGATCGTGACAAGTTTGGTGAAAGAGGACGCCGTTGCGTGTTTTTGGGCTACTCTTTTGGGCAAAAAGGGTGGAAGGTGTATGATCTAGAGAAAAGAAAATTTTTTGTTTCAAGAGATGTTGTGTTCTTTGAACAAATATTTCCGTTTAGAGATACTACACAAGATGGACCGAATACTTTGGCACAAGATCAGCAATTTGATATTGCCTCTATGTCTCATCCGAATGTGGAGGTGACTTTGGCAGCTGAGGGTGAAGCAGTTGCCCAGCCGAGTGAGGATGAAGGTGTGATGCCGCAACCTGCTGTGACTGTGACCGAAACACCAGGAACTTCTACTGCTGTAGCCGAAACACCAGAACCTTCGGTTTTGAGGGGGGGAGTGTCCTTCGGAAATTGAACAACTGGGTAGGGGTCATCGGGAAAAACAGGCACCTGCTTACTTGCAAGACTACGTTGTGCACACAGCTCAAATATATCCCCCTGCGTGTGCTTCATCTCCTTCAAAGTCTAAAGGTACTCGCTATCCTATACATAAATATATGAACTGTGATAGATTTTCTGTGCATCACCGTGCTTTCTTGGCAGCAGTTAGTACGGGTGTTGAACCTACCTCTTATCATGAGGCGGTAAAGGATCTCAAATGGCGGAAAGCTATGCATGATGAGATTGAGGCCTTAGAATCTAATAATACGTGGACCCTGCAACACTTACCACAAGGCAAACGGGCGATTGGATGCAAATGGGTCTATAAAATCAAATACAACTCCGACGGGACCGGTCGAAAGGTATAAAGCTCGACTAGTGGTTCTTGGAAATAGACAAGTTGAGGATCGATTATAATGAGACCTTTGCCCGGTAGCCAAGATGGTGACGATCCGCACTTTTCGACGGTTGCGGTTGCCTCCAGCTGGGAACTCCATCAAATGGACGTGCACAATGCATTCCTCCACGGTGAGCTGAGGATGAAGTTTATATGAGGTTGCCACCGGATTTCGTGATGATTCGGGTAAGGTATGTAGACTTCGTAAGTCTCTTTATGGTTTAAAACAAGCACCACGATGTTGGTTCTTTAAGTTGATGTCCTCGCTTAAGGGTTATGGTTTCCAACAGTCGGGTTCGGACCATTCTCTTTTCACTTACCGGAAGAATGGGCAATATTAACTGTTTTAGTTTATGTTGATGACCTGATTGTTGGTGGGAATGACTCGGAATTGATTAGTAAGTTCAAGGCATACCTTGGAAAATGCTTTCGTATGAAGGATTTGGGTCTCTTGAAGTATTTTCTGGGTATTGAGGTTGCACGAAATAAAGAGGGGCTGTTTTTTGTGTCAGCGCAAATATGCGCTTGATATTGTTTCGGAGTTGGGAATGCTTGGTGCCAAGCCGTCAGGGCTGCCACTTGAACAAAATCATCGCCTTGCTCTAGATAATGGTCCTCTTCTACATGCACCCGACAAGTATCGTCGGTTGATTGGGCGTTTGATCTACTTGACTATAACTCGACCGGAGCTTAGTTACTCGGTTCATATTCTTGCGCAGTTTATGCAGTCACCTCGTGTGGCTCATTGGGAGGCGGCATTACGGGTTGTTCGATACTTAAAGTCAAGTCCGGGTCAAGGACTCATGCTTGATCGATTCTAATTTGCAGTTGACGGCCTACTGTGACTCCGATTGGGCCAGCTGTCCGCTTACACGGAGATCTACTACTGGCTACTTAATTTTTTTGGGGTCTTCGCCTATTGCGTGGAAAACCAAGAAACAACAAACCGTTTCTCGGTCCTCTGCTGAAGCCGAATATAGGGCACTTGCAGCTGCCACTTGCGAATTGAAGTGGCTTAAGGGTCTTCTTTTGTCACTTGGTGTCAGTCAACATGGTCCTATGCTAATCAGGTCTGATAGTCTATCTGCCATGCATATCGCAGCCAATCCCGTGCTCCATGAACGTACGAAGCATATTGAGATCGACTGTCACTTTGTTCGGGACGAGATACGCAATAAAAACATCGCTACCTCATATGTTCATACGTCTCAGCAATTGGCTGATGCTCTCACCAAGAGTCTTGGTGCTCTCCGATTACAGTCCTTTCTCACCAATTTGGGCGTTCGAGATCTTCACGCTCC
The DNA here is from genome assembly GCA_022495995.1 of Adenophora triphylla var. japonica. NCBI lineage: Eukaryota > Viridiplantae > Streptophyta > Magnoliopsida > Asterales > Campanulaceae > Adenophora > Adenophora triphylla. Next base: position 65,926 of record JAFEMH010001415.1, on the reverse strand, counting down.
AACTTGAGGGGGAGTATTAGGATGTATATATTGTATATTTGATATTTATCAAGTTACCACATTTACGGAGGATTCTTAGGCTTGTATATATCTAGTTGCCGTGTATATCTAGTTACCATAATTGTAGGTAGGAGTAATATATGTACGTTATTTTTGATATGGAAAACATCAGAGATTGAATTTCTCAATAATTCTTCATGGAGCTACTAGCTTACCACCTTCCCAAGAATTTGGATTCTTTGGCGAGTCCATCTCAAGCTCTACAAAAGCAAATAAAAGAACCCAGATGAGACATAATAGCTTGTGCAGCGCACAGACACACATTAAAGGCTTGTTTGTCGCAGATGATGGCTGATAACTTATAGTCGATGGTTGTTGACTTTAACTTATGGTTTTCAAAAGTCTATTGAACCATGCAGTTACACCTTGAACCGAGGATTCTCCAGTTCTCCGGTCTAATATCTGTAGAGTACCACATTGCCTCTGTTGCGCATCTCAATTTTGAGACGCCTTCATTATTAAATGGATAATATCATTAACAAACAAACTTAAATGAAAATAAAGTCATGTAAGAATAAAGGAAGAAGTAAAAGCTAAATCTTTTTTAAAAATCTGATGAAATTTCAACTTGTACGTGTAAAAAACACCGATATCACCAAATATTTTGTGACTTTAAATATATGCCTCCCGAACAAACAAATCCCAACTACGCCTTTTCATCGTCTACCATTTGTTCCTCCGCTGCAGAACAAATATCCTCTTCGGATTTCTCTGATAATTCTTCGTCCAGCTTGGGAGGTGGGACGAAGAAAGGTATTTTACCTCTTTGCCAGTCATGCAGAACCATCTTCGCAACTGTCATCAGATCAGGTTCCCCTCCCTGTACATAATAGTGATTAACCACTTGAAAAATAACAAATTTAATAAATTCTGTGGTAGAATCAAGTTGCGACAAGTCAGAAAAATGAAAAATGGTTTTAACGGATATTTTACTGAATGAAATTTGTTTTAATACCATAATCCGAGAGAAATAATACTGAAGAATTCAAACTTGAACTTTACCCTTAGAAGTTTGCCTGTTATTTTGCACATCTGAACAAGGAAGTCATTCTCGTCCTCCCTGATAGCAAGATTTAGTTAGTTCATGAAACATCATGTATGGACCGATAAATAGTGGTAAATATTCTCCATCGTAAAAGAAGCACGTGAAATATAATACTCCTCCCGTCCCAAAAAGATAAGTCACATTTCTGAAATAGATGATAATAATAGTGCAATTTCTGAAAGGTACAAGCTAGTAAAGCACCAGCAATAATAAGTTTGACTTGTCAAATAACTCAAGGTTACGAGGCATATATACCAGTCCTTTATCTTATATGCTCTTACAAGATGCTCCTTCTTCACACGTTTGAGCACTTCACCGATGTGCTCTGTAGCATCATGCAAATTTGTGACACGCACCTGGAAACAGGTCAAACAAGTCCAACAAATTTACACACACACATATATATTTAACTTAGAAATAAATAAAAAGATTCACAGACGGACAGAATATTACATACCACTCCCTTCAACACGACGTCTGTTTCAGAGTCACTATTGCCATAGACAACACCAGGACAGTCAATCAAGAAGATCTTCTTTGTGAGTGTTATGTATTGCCACACTTTAGTCTCTCCTGGAATTGGAGCAACCTTGCAGACCTTTTGCGAATGGAAAGAAAAAAATGCATCAGCTAAATTGCAAAACTTTGTGACAAAGAAGTACTCCCTCTGTCCCAAAAATAAATGTCATGTTTGACTTCTCAACGTTTTTTTAGGAGTGTGCTTTAATGGTTTGTATAGTGATTGTACCATGATAAAAATAAAATACACCAAGATCGTTTCCTTATTTAGAAATGCGACATTTATTTTGGGACGTACTAAAATGGAAATTATGACATTTATTATGGGACGGAGGGAGTATATGGCTTAAAATCACTACTACAAAGGGGAAGATGAAGATATTACATTCTTTGTCCTTAGAGTGTTGATAACCGATGACTTCCCAACATTGGGATACCCCACGAATCCCACAGATATTGCTTGCTTGTCACCTTTTAAGCGGGAAAATTGTCTCAAGACAGAGAGGAGAGAACCCTAAAAGCAACAGAACAAATTATTGTCTCACTGATACAAGCCTTGCATGAATAATTTATCTTTAAGTGAAAATGAATAATAATGTAGATGTAGAACAATTTTTTTTTTCTCTTTTATACATATAAATTGGGAAATTAGAAACAGGAGCAATTTTCTCATATTTGGAGACTTAACGGAAAGATTGACAAGACTAACGGAAACATTGTCTCTTCTGTAAAGGTTGGATTAAGAAAACATTGTTTAACAAACCTTGCCAAAGGACTTGTTAATGCTTGCATGAAATGCTAGAGTTGGATATTCCCTTGATAGTACTCTGAGCCAACCTTTTGTCACCCAGGCGGGGACCAGATCACACTGACAGAATCCAGCATTGACGTTATGTTAAATTAATTAATTAGAAGACTAAAAAAAGAGCTTAATCTCCCGTGGAAAATTGAATTTACTAGACATAACAAACCTTGTTTACTAATAAAATCATATGTTTGTGTCTGCAATTCTCCTTCAAATGCTTCTCCAGGTGATAGCACCTTGTACCTTGAGGATCCCTAGCATCCAGAACCTAAAGAGATGTAGGAACAAATAATCTGATTTCGGCTTTTCTTGAAACATAATGAGGAGTAAGTATCTTCATACGGCCAATGCATCTCATATTAAGTAAATGATCCAAAATATTCAAGGCAATAATTTTCTTTAAATATAACAAGGAAAATACACCTCAAATGAAGGTAATGCTGAAATCACAACCACCTATAACCCCCCCAAAAAAAAAAAAAACATTGTAACTATCCGAGCCTGAAAACCCATTCCACTACGCAAGCAGCACACGCACTGGCCCACTGAGCACAAGCAGCTTTGGTCAATTAGGCTATTACCACAGGCCCACTTCAGAAGGTTCACGGTTGATGTTGGTGCCCAGTGCTAGCTTTGTTGACTTTAGATAACACACTATACTCCCACATCTAGTCGATGTGGGATGGGGTCGTACACACACTCGCGCACACATAGAAAAAGGAGAAGGAAACAAACCTTTCTAAGAGTGCAAAAAATTGTTATCACTGACCTGTATAACAACATCTGAAGAATCTATAACTTTGTACAGTTCGCCCCAAATTCTTTTGCTTTGACCTTTCTCAAACATTGAATGACGAACCAGATCCCTGAATCCATCTTCACCTCCTTCGGCAGATGTTATAGCACCATACTTTTCCTCAAATGCATCTGCAGAGTCAGCAAACACAAACAAATACAGTAACTCGATAGCAACTGATAAAGAAACTACAATCTAGAAGATCGTTCTATATTTGTAATTAAGGAGAACAAATGCAAGGGATATGTGCAAACAAAAGAAAGGATTTACGAAGCAAACTTAATAACATTAAAAAAAGTTTTTTTTTTTACCCTGAAAACCTTCAGCCTTATTAACCAACGATTCATAATCAGATGCCATCAACTTCGGGCGCTTCCTCTTCTTCTTGGATCCAAAAGCATCCGCAAAAGGCTCTGTATCAAGAAGTTGAAATCTTGCTTGCTTCATAGAGATATAGGAAAGTCCACAATTAGCAATGAAAGACAAACCATTATATACACAAAATGAGATTACAAACATAGTTTAAACAACTTCCGAAGCTTTCTCCTTCAAGAAACTCCTTCATTGGAGGATAATAGATTTCAAATAGGCAAAAATATAAAAAAAATCACAAAAAAAAGAACGGATTAAGAAAAACTTCGCAAGCCAAATTAGATATTTAACAGCTCAAAAAATGCAATGGAAATCAGAGTTTCATATTCAGGTAAATAAGGTACCTTCTGGTGATCATTTAAAAGAGACATGGGCAGCTTCCTCCCCTTCAAGATTACGTTGTATTTATCTGAAAGCCGATTTTGGAGCTCTTCACGCAAAATTTCAAGTGCTTTCTGATTAACAACTCTGGAGGGACCTACCAAATTGAGGAAAATACATAATGTAACTTTAGTCCAAGAGCAATAACTAAGTACCAATCTTAATTTCAAGGGAAAATAAACGGATCTTTCAAGATTTAGAAAATCCAACAGAATAAACACATTTACTATATGAAAAACTGCTCAAAAGACTGAATAAAGGAGACAAAGATATCTCAAATTACCTAAAAAATAATAAATGAATAAAAAAAAAGTACCCAAAAACAGTGATTTTGTCCTATAAAGCAATTTTCAGCGCTTTAAAACCCGATTTATAAAAAACTTACTACTAACAAGTTAAGTAGTTAGAAAACAGGGGGTTCGAAAGCCTCGCTGACTAGTTGAACCCACAGCTTACCATTCACACAGTATCCAGACAAGACAACCGCTTGCAAGAGTTTCAATTCAATGGAGAAACTGGTTTCTCATTGACAATTTACCAAATGAATCCCAGGAGAGGGCATATAATAAGTTGAGTTCTAAGTAAATACTCACCCCGTCCCAAAAAAAAAGATGTTCCAATATGCCATTTTTGTTTGTTCAAAAAAAAAAAAAAAAAAAAAAAAGATAGTCTCATTTCCATAAACGTTAGTTAAAATCATTGAAGTTATAAAATCGTCAAAATGAAGAGGAGGATGAGAGCCAAGAGGGGTTAATGAATTATTCCCTTTGTTTTATTTGGGGGACATTCTGATTGACCTTCGTTACGCTTTATACAATTAAATGATAAAGATTCAATTATAAAATAACTAGTGATTTTTTTTTGTAAAAAAAATACTTTGTACAAAGTTTTTAACAAATAGGACATTCATTTTGGGACAAAAAAATATCTCACATTCAATTAAGGGAATTAAGGGAGAGAAGGGAAGACCGAAGTAATAATTAAGTATTAATTAAGATTAGTGATGAAAATAAGATACGCCCTCCGCCCCGGAATGAACGTCCCACTATAATTTTCATGATCAAATCAATCGAACTTTGACAATTATTTTATTATTTTATGAAAAATCTAATTATCCGTTTGCAATTAGTTATTGATTCACCATTAGAAATATTATCGATCACAATTTTTATAACTGCGTATAGGAATAATTAGTTTTTTAGAAAATTATGGTTAAAGTTCAATATTGAATGGAGGAAGTATTAAAAATTTTGAATTGTAAAATGAAAATATCACTATACTAAGGAGGGAGTAATACCGAACCAGCCTTGGTTGGGTCGAATGCGGGTATCAGGCAACTCCGGCGACTGAAAATCAGACTTGATAATCTTTCCTTTAGCATCACGCTTGGGCCTGATTTTGTACATCTTGAGACGGCGGACGGTGGCGGAGCTACGGCTGCCGTTGTCTTTGGTTTTTCCGGTGTTCCGGTTGACATCAAGCGAATGCTTCGGTTTTCCCGATACCTTTACCGATCTCTCTTTCTTCTTCGACATCTTCAATTGAGAAGCAAAACCCGTCGGCAGACGACAATTAGGGTTTATGATGTGGTCCACAAAATCTTCGTTTTAAGGCTTGGGCACAGAATATTAGGCATCCTCGTACTCATAGAAAAAGAATTTGGCCGCCGTAATTCTCCGTATTATTTTCTCTCCTTTTCGTAAAAAATAAAATTACTCTATTCCGCCCAATGCTTTATTGAAAAATAAAATAAAATAAAAAAATAAGTAAATATTTCAAGTAGTTAAATTATATACTCCCTCCGTCCCGGTCGAAAAGACACAAATTTTCATTTTGGGTGTTCCATTTAAAAAGGCACAGTCCCAAAAAGGAAAATTTTTATTACTATTCCACCCACTCATTCTCTCTCCTACTTTACTTTTACACTCACAACATTCTCTCTCATAACTATTCCTCCCACTCATTCTCTCTCCTATTTAATTTTTCATACTCTTTTTCATATCTTCAAGTTTTTGTTATACATCTTGTTATGTTATATAATTTCTCTCATTCGTCGAAAGTGTTTGTGTGATATCCCTAACCCACATCGGAAATTTGTGAGAATTTAATATGATATATAGAAGACTCATATACTACTATTAAGCATCAAATCATCCATTGGATTTTTGGAGGCATGTAATGGGCTGTGGTTAACCCAAATGAGGAGATACTTAGTGGACCAGTGTGTGATGCCTACGTAGCGGGTCGGGCTTCGGGACGTTACAGTTTGCTTTCTCTCCATTATGTCGAGAGACTTTTTGTTTTGTTTGTATTGATTTTCGTTATAATGGTTGGGGTGCTTGATTGGACACTTATTGCATACCTAAATGTTTTTTTTTTTTTTTAAGTCAAATTATTCCCGTGGGTGGTTTTATGAAGGCCAATGTTGAGATATGTCCAACCTTTTCTTGAAGTATCATTTGGGCGTCCCATTTCATTGTTCAAATAGACACTTGTTGGAGATTTGGTTTATGATTGGACATCACTACTATTCGAGATGTATTACGCTCTTTTATTGCGGGAGACAATTTATTGACGATTGTACATCTTCGTAGATAACTTTGTTTGTGTGATGAGCTTTCTACAATTGTGGAGCGCCATCTCCATTAACTTTATCAATGCAATTGATTTATTGTTTGTTTTAAAAAATAAATAAATAAATTACTCATACTCAACCGAATGGATCACATAATTCTGTTTGGTTCTAATTTGAAATATGATCAGTCCGAATCGGTTATTGAAGAATTTGTAGCTAGGAATGTTCTAGAAAACTGTCACTTGTTCAGCCACGTGTGTGTAACGTTGATCACACAAGTGTTTTAACAACTGTCTGAACAACTACATGACATAAAATAAAGTGAAACGAAGCGGAATAAATAAACGTGAAATTAAACAATTCAGCAAAACTATGCTTGCTGTAAAACTTTCATAAAACACAACCTTGTTGAGAATAAGTTGTAAAGAAAACTTACAATGAAAGAAAATAAAAACTTACGAAAAGATCAAAATGATTCCAAACTAATAACACAAAAACATAAAAAGCAATCTTAAAGTTTAATCAAGTAAACTTCAAAAACGAACATATGATTCTCTTAAAATAGACTACTCCGTTTGAACTCTAAGAATCCGTCAAGAAAAATTGAGAAGCGGCTCTCCTTTTATAAGGGTTAATCACAATCCTTCACTACTAGAAACACAGTATTTACGCACGGAAAATTCGGTTGGTAACCAGGGAATTTCGTGGGTAAAATTCATTTACCCACGAAAATAGTACGTAGGACGTTCGTGGGTAAATTTTTGTGAGTAATACCCACGAAATATTCCGTGGTCCGTCGAAAGGCAAATATTTCCGTTAGAAAATAAGGAAAAATACCCACAGAATATTTATCCCCGTTGCCGATTTAAAACTTCGTCGGAGGTTACCCACGAAATATTCCGTGGATAATATTTAATATTATTTTTAATTCGAATATTACAAATGGAAAATTATATGTGGGTAATATTTGTATTAATAATAATATTAAATATTACTCACGAAATATTTCGGGGGTAATATTTTTATTAATAATAATATTAAGGTTCACGCACGAAAAGTTTCGTGGGTAAGAATTTTATTAGTATTTTCTTGGAAATTTTATCCACGAATATTTTCGTGGGTAATTATAATGAATAAATTACCCAGGAAAAATTTTGTGGGTAAAATTATCAGAATTGAAAATAATATATTCAAAAATTCGAAAAGGCACCTGTAAAATCTAAAAATTTGATCATATAACAACATCATCCATCCAAACAAACAACACTATTCTTAAACAATCCCAAAACAATGCATTTCAAACCAAATAAAACATTAGCGTACAAATCTCAAAATATAGCATATTACAAAAAAAAAAAAAAAGTCCAGTGTTACACTCGTGCATTAAATGAACGGACAAAAAATTATGACATTTAACAGTAACTGTTGGAAATGGGTAACGAAAAGTTAAGTTTGACTTAACGTTGACCTAGATTTCTAACGGAAGTTCGTTATGTGTTAACGGAACTAGTTACAAAATGTATTCTACATTTGTTGTAGATTATTAAACTTATTTAATGTCTCAAAACCATTTAGGGTGAATGAGAATTAATGACAAGTGATTTTGTAACTTAACGGAAGTTAAATAAAGGGTTAAAGTTAACTTGAGTTGACTTGGACTGATCCAAAATTAGTTTTGGGTCACAACTGTTCTCAAAAGGTTTCGTGACCTTTCAGTTCTGGGCTTCAGCGCGGTCGCGCTCCAGCCTAGAGCGGCCGCGCTGATTTAAGGTTAAATCTTGGCCTGGTCTCGGCATGCCAGCGCGGTCGCGCTCAAGGCAAGAGCGGCCGCGCTCGTGGGCAGATTCTGAACAGGTTTGGCACCTCTTGGAGTGAACAGCCATGAACCCTTTAACTCCTTTTAAATAGTTTCCCTCCGAATTTCAATGATAACACACAGTCATTTTGAGCATTTTACCCTCTAGAGAGATAGAATAACATAACCCAAATCATTCAATGATATTGTTGCATTCGATCTTTCAAGTCCAAAGTTCTAAAACCTTTGTTGTTCGTTAGATTAGTTATATTGGAGTGCTCCTTATAACTAATAGTAAGTCGTTTTATCTTACTAGAGTTTTGTCATACAACCGTAAGCACCAGTGCGGGACAAATAACTCTTACGGAGATTGTATTAAATACAAGACTCGACTTTAATTCCTTTGTTTTTTCAATCTCCGTTACTTTTGCTGTCAGTTTTTCCGTTAAGTCTTAAAGAAGCCATAGCAATTGTCCAACAATCGTAAGAGTTATTTTGACGCTTCTTCAAGATTATCAAGAGATGGCAAACGAGAAAGACACCACTTCATCTAGTCAAGGGAATGTGACGCCTCCTCCACAAGGTGATACTACATTCAACAACGTTGCTCCCGCTCCTACAACTCATCACATCAGTCATGGTGAGAAACCCGCGAAATTCACCGGTGTGGATTTCAAGAGATGGCAACAGAAGATGCTCTTCTACTTGACCACCCTAAGCTTGCACCGCTTCTTAAAGGAAGATCCTCCGGCAGTAGAAAAAGGTGATCCGGACCCTCAAAGGCAAATGGCAAAGGAGGCTTGGTCTCACGGTAATTTTCTTTGTAAGAATTATATCTTAAATGGACTTGACGATGCACTATACAATGTGTATAGTACAGTCGAGTTAGCCAAAGCGTTATGGGACACTTTGGAAAGGAAGTACAAGATCGAGGATGCCGGGTCAAAGAAATTTGTCGTCGGTAAGTATCTTGACTTCATGATGGTCGATTCCAAATCGGTAACAACTCAAGTAGATGAATTCCAAATCATTCTACATGGGCTTGATGCCGAGGGGATGATCATGAATGATCCATTTAAGGTGGCTTCCATCATTGAAAAGTTGCCTCCTTCGTGGAAGGACTTCAAGAACTATCTCAAGCATAAACGCAAGGAGATGTCCTTGGAAGACATTGTTGTTCGTCTTCAAATAGAAGAGAACAATAGAATGAATGAGGCCAAAGTTGCTAAAGGCAAGATGGAGGCTAAGGTCAATCTCGCCGAGGCTAGCACAAGTGGCACAAAGAGAAAGCATTCCGAAAATACAGGAATGCTAAGAAAGGAAGAAGAAGGCCTCTAAGAAATTCAAGGGGTCTTGCTATAATTGTGGCAAGACCGGGCCACTTGTCAAGGGATTGTCGTCTCCGAAGAAAGAGGCGAATAATGTTGACCACATGGATCTTGACTTTGCAGCGGTTGTTTCGAGGCCAACGTTGCAAACTTGGAGGGGAATCCAAAGGCTTGGTGGATAGATACCGGTGCTACCCGCCATATTTGTGGTAACAAGGAAAGTTTCTCCTCCTATACTCCCATCTCGGAAGAAAGCTTTACATGGGAAATTCTGCGACCTCCGATGTTCAAGGCATTGGAAACGTGATTTTGAAGATGACTTCCGGAAAAAGTAACCTTGTTGGATGTCTTGCATGTTCCAGGACATCCGTAAAAATTTAGTGTCCGGCGCTTTGCTTAGTAAGGCCGGTTTTAGACTAGTATTCGAATCCGACAAATTTGTACTAACCAAGAATGGTTTGTTTCTTGGAAAAGTTTACCTCGAGGAGGCCTTTTTAAAATGAATGTAATGGCTGTAATCCGCCAAGGTGCGATGAATAAAAGTTGTGTTCCTTATGTTTACTTGTCGGAAAGTTCTAATTTATGGCATGATAGATTAGGACATGTAAACCTCGACACCATTAAGAAATTAGCGAGACAAGATTTAATCCAAATGACTAAATCCGACTCGACTAATAGGTGCGAAGTTTGTGTTGAGGCAAAAATGACTAAGTCACCATTTAATGCCATACAAAGAGACACGACTCCTCTCGAGTTAATTCACACCGACATATGTGATTTAAAACTAGTGCAAACTCGAGGAGGTAAAAAGTACTTCATTACATTTATAGATGATTGCACTAAGTATTGTTATGTCTATCTCTTAAGAAGTAAGGATGAAGCCTTAGGGGCTTTTGAGACTTATAAGAAAGAAGTTGAGAATCAACTTAACTTGAAAATTAAGAAAATTAGAAGCGATAGAGGTGGAGAATATGAAGCACCTTAGTTTGAAGGACTATGTTGGGAATCCGGCATAATTCATCAAACAACGGCTCCATATACCCCTCAATCTAATGGAGTTGCTGAACGCAAAAACCGTACTCTCAAAGAAATGATGAACGCGCTTTTGATCAGTTCAGGCTTACCCGACAACTTGTGGGGGGAAGCAATACTCACTTCTAATTATGTTCTTAATAAAATACCCAAGAAAGGTATTGATAAAACGCCCTATGAATTGTGGCACAATCGTAGGCCATGTTTTAAATACCTTAAAGTGTGGGGGTGTTTGGCCAAGGTTGAAGTACCTAAGCCTAAACAAGTCAAGATTGGCCCAAAGACCATTGACTGTGTTTTTATTGGATATGCCAATAATAGTAGTGCCTATCGGTTTATAGTGCATAAATCGGACATTCCGGATATGCACGTAGGAACTACTATAGAATCAAGGAATGCGGTATTCTTTGAAAACATTTTTCCGGTTAAGGACAGGAAAGATGTAGGTTCTAATAAGAGAACACATGAGTCTACATCCGGTCCTTCTCAAATAGAAGATGAAGAGCCGAGACGTAGCAAAAGGGCAAGAGTGGAAAAGACTTTTGGTCCTGATTTTCTATCTTACATGTTAGAAAACGAACCATCAACTGTTAAAGAAGCTTTGTCCGGTCCGGATAGTTCGTTCTGGAAGGAAGCTATTAACAGTGAAATAGAATCCATAATGCTCAACAATACTTGGGAATTAGTTGATCTCCCTCCAGGTTGCAAACCATTAGGTTGCAAATGGATCCTTAAACGGAAGTATAAGGCGGATGGATCTATCGAAAAGTACAAAGCTAGGCTAGTTGCCAAAGGCTTTAGACAGAAAGAGGGATAATAGCTATTGCAGCAGTGCATAATCTTGAGATACACCAAATGGATGTGAAGACTGCTTTCCTAAATGGAGAACTTGATGAAGAAATTTACATGGAACAACCCGAAGGGTTCGTGGTTCCTGGTAAAGAACGAAAGGTGTGTAAACTTGTAAAGTCCTTGTATGGACTAAAACAAGCACCTAAACAATGGCATGAGAAGTTCGACAGAACTATGTTATCGAATGGATTCAAGATTAATGAATGTGACAAATGTGTCTACATTAAAGGAACATCTGAATCATTCGTTATCGTTTGTCTTTATGTAGACGACATGCTCATAATGGGAAGTAATCATGATTTAATCATGAATACCAAAGGCATGTTAAAGAAGAACTTTGACATGAAAGACATGGGATTAGCTGATGTAATATTAGGGATAAAGATCTCTAGAACATCTGAAGGATTAGTTCTTTCACAATCCCATTACCTAGAGAATGTTCTTCGGAAATTCAATGTCTTTGATGACCCTCCGGCTAAGACACCTGTAGACTTGGCTCTACATTTAGTCAAGAACAAAGGGGAACCAGTTTCTCAACTGGAATATGCAAGAATAATTGGCAGTCTGATGTACTTAACGAATTGTACTCGTCCGGACATTGCATATTCGGTTAGCAAACTAAGTAGGTTCACAAGCAATCCTAATGCTTGATCATTGGAAAGCACTAATGAGAGTACTAAGATATTTAAAGTATACATTAAACCATGGGATACTTTACAATAAATATCAGCGGTATTAGAAGGATACTTTGTGATGCCAATTGGATATCGGACACGAAAGACTCTAAATCCACAAGTGGATATGTTTTCACAATAGGTGGAGGAGCGGTGTCATGGAAATCCTCCAAACAAACGTGTATAGCCGGATCCACGATGGAATCGAGTTTATCGCGTTAGATAAAGGCTGGGGAAGAAGCGAGAATGGCTTAAGAACTTCTGGAGGATGTTCCTTGTTGGAGCAAACACATTACTGTTTGTACTAATCCATTGTGATAGTCAATCGGCAATTGGAAGGGCACGAGAATAGTATGTACAATGGTAAGTCTAGACATATTCGTCGTAGACACAATACCATTAGACAGTTGATCAAGAATGGCATTATCACCATTGATTATGTGAAATCATGTGATAACCTAGCGGATCCATTTACCAAAGGTATAAATCGAGATCATTGTATAAGCTGTTAAGGGAATGGGTTTAAAACCCACAACAAAAGGACTTATAGCGGACACTCAACCTTGAGAAATGGAGATCCCGGGCCCTTGGTTCAATGAGACAACCAAGTTATAAGTTCTAGTAGAGTTACTTGGAAACAACAACTCGGTTTATTAACTGGAGATGTTGAATACCCATTCCAGAACATCCAAGTACAAGCACATGCGGCGTGGTAAGGTTAAGTTGAGAAAACTTTTAATGATTTCTATACCTACGGGTGGAGTAGTGCATGATACTCCTTATAGTGAGAATCACCTATATAAGTGAGAGGTAATAAGGCCGCCTCTAAATGAACGCTTATGAATGAGATACGGTCCCGGGGCCAAAATGGACAAAACGTGAGAACAACAATTGTTAGAGTGTTATTATGTGAGTATTATTGTCTTGGTATACACCCAGACGCAGTCCGGTTCAAGCGACTCGCTACCAAATGGCTAGTATATCCGATAATATTTCACTAGGGAAGATTCAAGGCCACAAGCTATCTATCCCGATGTAATAATAGTTCGCCGGAACTTTGGACGAAATTGCATTCATGCATTAATTGTCATTCAATGTGGGGGATTGTTGGAAATGGGTAACGAAAAGTTAAGTTTGACTTAACGTTGACCTAGATTTCTAACGGAAGTTCGTTATGTGTTAACGGAACTAGTTACAAAATGTATTCTACATTTGTTGTAGATTATTAAACTTATTTAATGTCTCAAAACCATTTAGGGTGAATGAGAATTAATGACAAGAGATTTTGTAACTTAACGGAAGTTAAATAAAGGGTTAAAGTTAACTTGAGTTGACTTGGGTGATCAAATTAGTTTTGGGTCACAAGCTGTTCTCAAAAGGTTTCGTGACCTTTCGGTTCACAGGCTTCGGCGCGGTCGCGCTCCGGCCCTAGAGCGGCCGCGGCGATTTAAGGTTAAATCTTGGCCTGGTCTCGGCATGCCGGCGCGGTCGCGCTCAGGCAAGCGGCCGCGCTCGTGGGCGTATTACGAACGAGTTTGGCACCTCTTGGAGTGAAACTGACCATGAACCCTTTAACTCCTTTTAAATAGTTTCCCTCCGAATTTCAATGATAACACACAGTCATTTTGAGCATTTTACCCTCTAGAGAGATAGAATAACATAACCCAAATCATTGCATATTGTTGCATTCGATCTTTCAAGTCCAAAGTTCTAAAACCTTTGTTGTTCGTTAGATTAGTTATATTGGAGTGCTCCTTATAACTAATAGTAAGTCGTTTTATCTTACTAGAGTTTTGTCATACAACCGTAAGCACCAGTGCGGGACAAATAACTCTTACGGAGATTGTATTAAATACAAGACTCGACTTTAATTCCTTTGTTTTTTCAATCTCCGTTACTTTTGCTGTCAGTTTTTCCGTTAAGTCTTAAAGAAGCCATAGCAATTGTCCAACAGTAACTAAATTAAAGAGTTACAAAATGAGTTTACCGGTATAATATATATTTCTTTCCACACTTTCCATATTGATCTCTATTGTTTTTTAATAAAGTGTTATCTGATAAAAAAAAATGCAGTTTCAAACATATAGAAAAAAAAAGTAATGGAGCAAAGGACAGGACGAGAAGAGGAGCGGCCAGCATTTTCGTTTAAACGAAGTAGTGCCTCTGCCTTTCGATTGGCACCATGTGCAAGCCTCAAGCCTCGGCTTCCCTTGTGCTTCCAGAAATAGAAAGACCAACTTGTGCTTCCAGAAACTCCATCGGAAATATCAACATAATAGTTTACGTGGGTAATTAATGAGTAATATATTTCGATCCCTCAATACGTCAATTACAAAGGAGTTTTATACTATGAGGTCTTCCTCAATTGTAGCTAATCTAACAATATTCCTGCTAATCTAATCTATATCTTTGGTAAGCCAATATTTGACAGACAAGAGAGATATATACAAATAAACTCCTAACTAAATACAATATACACAAGAATATTATCATATTCTAATCAAATATGATAAGATATTCTAACACACCCCCTCAGTCTAAGCGGGAGGTTTACGAACACTTAGACTGTCCCGAAAATCTTCAAAAAGAACCAAGAGAAGGCCCTTAGTAAAGATATCCGCCACCTGATGTCTAGAGGGAACATGCAACACCCGAACCTCTCCTTTTGCTACCTTTTCTCGGACGAAATGAATATCAAGCTCAATGTGTTTGGTTCGTTGATGTTGAACAGGATTCCCGAAAAGAAAAATTGCACTTACATTATCACAATAAACAAGAGTGGCTTTCGTAATGAGACAATGAAGCTCAAGTAAGAGATTTCGGAGCCAACATGATTCTGAAACTACACTGGCAACCCCACGGTACTCAGCCTCTGCAATTGACCTTGAAATAGTAGGTTGTCGCTTGGCCGCCCAAGAAACGAGGTTATCACCCAAAAACACACAATATCCTGACGTAGACCGACGAGTGTCTGGACATCCAGCCAGTCGGCATCGGTGTAAGACACCAATGTACCAGTAGACGATGGATATAACGTCAAGCCGTAGTCAAGTGTACCACTTACGTACCGAATAATGCATTTTAACGCATTTATATGTATGTCTCGAGGATCGTGCATGAACAAACAAATCTGTTGGACAGCATATGTGATGTCAGGTCGAGTAAAAGTGAGATACTGAAGGGCCCCGGCTAGGCTACGATAATGAGACGGATCAGCAAAAGGAGGACTAGAAGTAGCCCCTAACTTGGACTTCGTGTCAATAGGAGTAGCAGCAGGCTTGCACGAGGCCATGCCGGCTCGCTCAACAACTTCTGAAGCATATTTTCTTTGGGATAAAAATAGCATGTCGGGTGTCCGTGTGACTGCAATCCCAAGAAAATAACTGAGTTTTCCAAGGTCTTTCATAGCAAACTCAGAACTGAGTCGAGACATAATAGAGCACCGAAGAGAGTCCGAAGAGGTGGTCAAAATTATATCATCGACATACAAGAGAAGATATGCCATGTCATTGCCCATCCGATAAATAAACAAAGAATTATCTGATTTACTATGAGTAAACCCAATAGAGAAGACATAATCTGCGAACCGCTGATACCAAGCCCGAGGGGCTTGTTTAATACCATACAATGACTTCTTGAGCAAACACACATGATTCGGAAATTTCCTGTCTCTGAAACCCAACGAATGATGCATATAGACTGTCTCATTAAGATTGCCATGCAGGAAGGCATTCTTAACATCAAGCTGGTGCATAGACCACCCCTTAGATAGAGCTAAACTTAACACAGTTCGAATCGTAGCTGGCTTCACAACCGGACTGAAGGTCTCTCCACAATCAATGCCAACCTGTTGAGTGTTAACGTCACCTACAAGACGAGCTTTATGACGCTCGAAGGAACCATCAGACCTGTGCTTATGAGTAAAAATCCACATAGATCTAATCACATTAGTATCAGGTGGACGGGGTACTAAATCCCACGTCCCATTTTTAATAAGAGCATCAAATTCACTAGACATAGCCATCTTCCAATTAGGGTCATTAAGGGCCGTCATAGGGTTACGAGGAATTGCAGATTTAGTAGTGGTATTTAAATTAAACAATTGTTTAGGCTTAAAAATACCGTGCTGACTGCGAGTAACAGGACGGAGTGACAAATTTGGAACAGACGGCTGTATAGGAGAATTTGTGGGACTCTGAGAAGAAATATTGGGACTGTTGGCTGGTGAAGCAGGAGGCGGCACAAGTTGAATATGAGCTGGCCCAAAAGTGTTTGGACTAGAAGGAAGGCCTTGGATTGGAGACCTTGGGCTAGGACCAGATTGGGCCGGACTAGCCATGTGATAAGGCTGCTGTATGGGAGGTGAAAGTGGATCAGTCGAGTGGGTTTGATCATCCCAATGACCCAAAATGTGTGGACTAATGCCTTCGTCCAAGAAAGAATAAGAATTAGGAGACGGAGTGTGTATATTTTCGAATGGGAATTTATTTTCATCAAAAATTACATGTCGATTTATAATGATTTTTCGAGAGGATAAATCATAACATTTATAACCACGATGATGGGACGGATATCCCAAGAAAACACACGGTGTAGAGCGTGCTTGGAGTTTATGTATAGTGGACGAAGGAAAAAGAGGATAACATAAACATCCAAATACACGGAGATGAGAATATGACGGATCTTTTCGATACAAAACCTTAAGAGGAGACTCGAAGTCAAGAATTTTATGAGGGATTATATTGAGAAGATATTCTAACAGTAATGTATATTAAGGATGACTCTCCAAGCACACATGAGGCGCCAGCCTCAGAACTAGCCTGGTGCCCGCCTCACCTTCAACAGAACACAACTGCACCTTTTGGACATTGAATGTACGCTCGCCGAATTTTTTTGAGAAAATTCGTTTTTTGGAAGTCGCCACGCCATGTTTAAGGTACACTTTGAAAAATCTTTGAAGATAGAGAAAAGGGTTCGGGGTCAGGTTACGTGTTTGGAAGAACTTGAGAGTTCACCCAACATGCCTCGTTCGCAAATGAGTCTTTCGAAAACAAACATCCGAAGCATTCATAGTGTGTGCATACATTAATGACAATAAATGTGATAATTGGATTTTATTGATAACATGAGATAGCTACAACTTGTGAGCTACTTGGTACAATGGGGGCCACATCCCAGATTACAAATCTAAGAACAACTTACAATTGGAAAAGAGCTTCTGCTGAATGACAAGATGAGTCGCGTGACACAGGATCTGCCTGGCGAGTTGTGTCGCGTGACACAGGACTCATCCTGGCAGATTGTGTCGTGTGACACAGGATGCCTTCCTGCAGAAACCTTACAGATTGAAATCAAAATTAACAGAGATCTAACTAGATCAAATTACAACATCAATTCAACTCAGATAACCATGAATCGACAAGGAATTGACCAAAGGGGTGTGGATATGGGGAGATACATACTCCCTTGGCAAACAAGCCACAAATGCAAAGAGATCAAACCATGAACAATGAATTCAACCAAACAAATCAATTAATCAGAGAGATGGCGATTGTGATTCAACAATTAGGAACAGATGGAGTATAATTATTGAATCAAATGAAGATAACTTGCATGAATTATGACGATGGCTAAGTAATATGAGAGATAAGAGAGGGATGAAGTGATTACCCTTGTAGATCCGCAAATTCTATACCCAGTCAGGTATAGAATCCTCCTGAACAACTTCTGGACTGGATTGAGCTTGGGAGGAGTTGTGGATTGGAGATCTAGTGGTGGTGTGTGGGTTGGATTGGATTGAGGGAGAGAAGGAGGGAGTTGGGTATGAGAGAGAGAGTTGTGTGTGTTTTGGAGTGTGTGTTACGTAAACAAATGGGCAGAGTAACAGTATGTCCAAGAGAATGAAAAAGGGATCCAGATATGAGAGGGGTAGGGTCTTATTTATAGGCTACTGATGATGGGCAACTTGTGTCGCACGACTCAACGGTTGTGTTTTCCATGGCTCATGATGTCGCACGACTAAGCAAGCCAATAACCGTTTCTGGCGCCAAAGACCTGGTTCTGGAACATTCCAAGTTAATTCCCAACATGTCCAAACTGAATAATACCTTATAGGTCCTTTTGCCTGAGAAAATACTTAAAATTACTTCCTTCGCAAGAAACATATAAAAAGTTTCCGGAAGTCTCGGAATGGACCGGGAATTTAACAAAACAATCATATTAAAATGCACCTATAAAGGGTCGCGAATTGGATTGGCGTACTCACAGAGCCCCTCGGCAACGTCACTTATGGAAGAAGTGAGGTTGTCGATAAGAAGGACCCCAATCCCAATAAGCGGCTAGGGATATGGCGGATGGTGGAAAATGATTGATGAGGTTGGATGGCTGGACCTTTTGAGAAAGGATTCCTACGTATCCCAGGAGGGAATCAAGCCGATCATAGTTTAGATTATTCGGAGGCATCTTGACCCATGGAGACTGTTTGGAGGCGTCTGAACCCGGAGAGACTATTTGGAGGCGTCTGAACCCAGAGAGACTATTTGGAGGCGTCTTGACCCAGAGAGACTATTTGGAGGCGTCTGAACCCAGAGAAACTATTTGGAGGTGTCTGAACCCAGAGAGACTATTTGGAGGCGTCTGAACCCGGAGAGACTATTTGGAGGCGTCTGAACCCAGAGAGACTATTTGGAAGCGTCTGAACCCGGAGAGACTATTTGGAGGCGTCTTGACCCAGAGAGACTATTTGGAGGCGTCTGAACCCAGAGAGACTACTTGGAGGTGTCTGAACCTAGAGAGATTATTTGGAGGCATCTGAACCCGGATGTGCGAGATGAACTAAAAGAAATGATTTTTCCGAGAATACAAGACATGATGATTTGTAATTGAATGAGATATGATTTCATACCTGTGCTGTTCTTACCTGTAGCTGCCGAAAGGACTGAGGCTACTGCTGATAATGATAAAGAGCAGTTTGATTGCCGTGCAAGGGACGGTCTTTGTTGATGATTGATCGACTTTGGAAGTATTTGTCGGGTAAGACATGAACTTTGCTTGTTAGATTACCATGAAAAAACGAATTTTACTGACGATTTGCCGACGAGGCTGATGATCTTGACGAGCATTGCTGGGAGACTGATAGATTTGTATTCTTCATCTCGATTTTGGTTGAGGGACAGTCCTCATGATTCAATTTTACTTAGTTGATTATTGTACCCTACGAGGGGAACACAACACTCCAAGCACTTTATTTGATTACGCTACTCTGTTAGCACATTTTGAGCAAGATTAACCTAGGTTATTTGTTAGTTTGATTGCACGAGTCCATCTACTTTGAAAATGGGATGATGATTGAATGAAGAAAAAGGAAAGGTGATGATTGTATTGAATGATCGTCTTTGCCGGATTTGTACATGAGATGATGTGTTGAAACCGTATCGGATGAGTGTATATAGGGATACATGTGGTGGAGTGAACCCTCTCCCGTGCATATATGTGAGTATGTGTGTATGGGAGGTGTATTGCAGCAACAACGAATCGGAGAGTGTTCTGGAAAGGCAGGCTTACAGAAATTTTGATGATGTCTGATATTGGCCAGATGTGTTGCCCGACATGACATGCCAGCCTGGCAAGTTGTGTCGCACGACTAGAGGATGCTCGTAACAGGCCTTTTTAACTTGGCTCTGAATTCATTTGCAGACATTGCCCCTTCAGGAGGAGAAACCCAGCAGCCTCAGTTTGAGAGACAAGCGATTTCTTTGATCAAGATTGAAACTTTCAACCACAATGGAGCATTATAACAAAGAAGTAACTTCTCGGGAGCATCAATTTCACCAAGACTTCATTGAAATTTTGCATTTTCACCAGAAGCGACATAGGAAACTTGTTGATAAGAGGTACGGCATGCCATGCATTTGGTCTTTGAAAGACTGGAGGGTTGATTGGGATTTGCTCCGAGCTGCTTCTTGCTTTTGGGACTCGGAGCGACATGTGTTCACTTTGTCATACAATGACTTGACGCTAACCATGGAGGATTTTAGAGCATTGACAGGCCTGAATGAGACAAAGACTGTAGCATTTCCCCAGGGCGGACAGTCGATTACGGAGCAGTTATCAGCCTTTCTGAGCTTACTGGCAGACCAGGTAGCACCCATGATCCTTGAAGATAGGATTATAGACTTGACCCGGATGGCCAGATTACGTTTGTCTAGTCCAGAGCTGTTCGACCTTTCCACATCTCTGGATATATTTATACTGATTACCCTGTCGGCCCATTATTTCTGTAGGTATATCGGAGTACGCCGGATGCGTTCTTTGGAGATTTTTAGACAACTTAGGGGTGACCGAGGTGTGGACCTTTGCCGAATCCAGTCTGGATAGGGAGAGATGGATATTGCACCGCTACTGCTGGCTGAGACATATCATGGTATTGACAGACTGGCCGGAGGATCTGATTTCATGGGTGCAGGCAGCCCCAGTTTATTATCCTTATGGCTCTCTGAGAGGTTGCGCTCGATCATGCCACTACCAGAGGGACAGACAGCGATGCCTTGGGTGACATGGCAACGCTGAATCTTTGAGACATGTAGGCTGGCGATAGGCGCGAGATGAGATTGACGCGATATGGGGCTGGCGATCGAGCTTTTGGATTCGGCGTGGGGGCTACGAGACCATGAGAGACATTCGGGATGGGTCGGTGGTAGTCGAGGCCGGGGTTGCATGTATCTTCCTTCTATATCCCATCATTAGTGAGTAGATAGTACAGTACCGCGACGGATTGTTCGGGCTTTGAGAGAGAGATTGATGACTGATACAGCTCCGCTGAGTATCGCCGAGCCCCAGACTATACAGTTTTTCAGCAGATCTTTCTTGGAGGGCTTCCTTCCTACACGGACACTCCTTCGACAGGCCAGAGGTATTACATTCTTGACCACATAATATGTGATTTGGTATGAGGAGCAACGGGGTCCCGTATAGCTGATGATAGAGGGTCGCCGTCGGGAATACCTTGGAGCAGACTATCCGACCAGTCGATCTTTTAGAGATATAGAGGCCCAGGGGAACCCAGATGATGTCACTGGTGATGTTGCGGATGATTATCAGAGGCAAGAGCTTCGGAGAGCTGCTATGAGAGATGATCCCGAGGTGATAGCCCGCAGAGAGGCCTTGAGGCAAGAGAGGACTGCTAGGGCAGCTTTGAGAGAGACTGGGCTAATTGATCCGCCGACTCGCGCTATACCCGAGCTAGGCCGAGCTCAAACTGACTTATTCAACATTTCGAGGCCAATGACTTCCCGGGGACCGAGGAAAAGGAAGAGTAGAGATGCAAGTTTGGGAGCGAGAACGAACTCCTAGACGCTTTATTTGAGAGTTAGGAGACACTTTTGTTTGTATATTTGCTTTTTGAGAAATATATTATTGTATGGAACATGAGTATCCCTCAATTGCTTATTGCAGACACAAATAGATGTTAGAATTTTGAAAATTTATTGCTTTTATTCGCAGCAGGTTATATGAGTCGAAAGCAGGCCGTGCTTGAACTCATCAAAAATAATATTAACTTATAATGAATCTTTGAAAAGCTTTGGAGATGTAATCAAAACACATTTTGGCAAATTGAAAGCACCATTTATTTGACAAGATTTGAGGTTTTGCAGCATTTTAGACCGAACCACAAGTGGTTGCCTACGTTCCCCTTTTACAAAGAGAACTAAGGGGCTCAGGTCTCAGTAGTTTGACTCAATTAACTTTTGTGTTTAAGAAAGGGGAGATAGAAGAGGGACATGGTGCAACCCTGTTTTTTACCTAGACTACCCATTTTTAGGATTTTCAGTCTAGTTGGGTATATTCTTTTAGCACCAGGCGCGTCCCTTATTTTTGCATGGACTGCCTTTTGAGAGGTTTTCAGTCTCATCTGGGACAATTTTATTGCGCCTATAATTTTTTCCTTTTTTTATTATTACATTTTTTTTATTTCCTTTTTTTTTATATACAGAGGGGAAGACTCGATCAGATATAATACCGCCGCAACTTGTCGCCATTGACGGGGTGCATGAACGGGTTGCCATCCAAATCTATCAGCTGCATAGCTCCTCTGGAGAAGATTTTCTTTACCAAGAACGGCCCAACCCAGACAGGTCCCCATTTGCCTAACCTTGTTGCTACGATTTGAAGGCTTCATCTTGAGGACCAGATCACCAACCTTGATATCCCGAGGCTTCACCTTCTTGTCGAAAGCGCGAGCCATTCTCTTCTGATATTCCCGATTATGCTCCATAGCCTTTAATCTGCGCTCATCCAACAGTGCCAACTCATTGTATCAGCTTTGGAGTCAGTCGATCTCATTGACTTCATTCTCAAGCAATACTCTGAGGGATGGAATCTCTAGCTTAATGGGCATGACAGCCTCCATTCCATAAGTTAAGGCGTATGGAGTTGCACTGGTAGCAGTCCGAAGTGAAGTGCGGTAGCCCCACAATGCTAGGTGAAGTTTCTCCGGCCAATCCCGTCCTCGCTCGGCCATTTTCTTGATAATCCGCTCAAGGTTTTTGTTGGCAGCCTCTACAGCACCGTTTGTCTGCGGTCTATACGGCGATGACTTATGGCGCTTGACTCTGTACTCTGTGAGCAGCCGATCGGTCTCCCCTTCAAAATGAGATCCGTTATCAGAGATGATTTCATTCGGGACTCCATAACGGCAAAAGATTTGTTCTTTTATAAAGCGAGCAACTTTCTTGGCTGTAAGTACTTTGTAAGATGCAACTTCCACCCACTTCGTGAAGTAATCTACTGCGACTAAAACAAATGAATGTTCGTTGCTTTCGGATGGAGTTATCTTACCGATAACATCAATCCCCCACGTTGCAACGGGCCAGGGAGTTGTCATGCAATACAGATCATGAGGAGGGATATGGTTTAAGGTAGAGAAACGCTGACATTTGTCACAAGTCCGCACAAATTGGATGCAATCCGTCTCCATTGTGATCCAGAAGTAACCCAGTCTGATGATGCAGTGCATTAGGGATCGAGCATTCATGTGCGGTCCGCAAGCACCATTGTGAACGTCTTCCATTACCCTCTGAGCTTTCTATTTACTGATGCAGAGCAGGATTGGACAACCTTCCCTTTTCTTCCATAATTCATCGCCGAGTATGACATACTGTGCCGATAGCCTTTTCAGCGCTTGCAGACTCTTGGCTCGAATACCCTTTAGGTCACCCTCTTCATCAACAGGGAAGGATGCTTTTCCATGCTTGAGAAACTGAAAGATCTGGCTGTACCAAGGTTCATTGACGGTTTCAAGCCCGATTTCACAATAATATGCCAGATTCTCTCGCCTCCCGACTTTAAATGGCTTGATTGACTTACCTCTAGTATTTCCACCAAAGAAGCCAGAGTAGCTAATGCATCAGCGAATCTGTTCTTATCTCGCGGCAGGAACTAGAATGACACTTCCTTAAACTGACCAACGAGCTCTGCGATATAAGAATGATACTTCTGGAGACAGGGATCCGTCGTTTTCCATCTATTGGCAGCTTGGTTGATTATCAACTGGGAATCGCCAAACACTTCTAGCTCATCGACATTTCGCTCGAGGGCAGCCTCAAGACCGGCTATGCAGGCTTCATACTCGGCTGCGTTGTTGGTAACTGAGAAGTTTAGTTTGATGGCGATAGGAGTGTGCATGTCATTCGGGTCCACTAAAACCATCCTGATGCCATTACCTCTCTTATTAGTTGCACCATCGAAGAATAGCTGCCATCAGTTGCCGCTTTCTACCATAAAGATTCCCTCATCAGGAAATTGAAGATCTGGCCCTCGGACCTCTGTGCTGGGCGAGTCGGCCAACTGATCAGCCAGAGCCTGCCCCTTGATTGCTTTGCGGATCACATACTTGATATCGAACTCTGCTAGGAAGAAAGTCCATTTTGCGAGCCGGGTGGATATACTGCCTCTATCACTCTGGAACAAGTACTTGATCGGGTCCATTTTGGAGACCAGATGCACTGTGTGAGACAGCATGTAATGTTTTAACTTTCCGACCAGCCAGACCAAAGTTGCACACGTCTTCTCTAGAGCGGAATAATTCAACTCGCTTCCCTGGAATTTACGGCTGACAAAATAGATGGCATTTTCTACCTTTGTGTCCTTCTTTTCTTGCGATAGCATGACTCCAACGGCCGTATCTGTGACTGTCAAGTATAAAAGTAGAGGTTTGCTCCCATGAGGCGGACAAAGGATGGGAGGATTGACAAGATATGCTTTGATCTTTTCGAAAGCTAATTGGCACTCTTCATTCCAAATCACCTCCTGGTTCTTTTTCAGCAGCTTGAATATCGGCTCGCACATTGAGGTCAGCTGGTTGACAAATCGACTGATATACTGCAGATGGCCCATAAAACCCTTTACCTCAGACACAGTCCTCGGTGGTTTTATCTCAACGATTGCTTTGACTTTTCTCGGATCTACCTCGATACCACGTTCTGTGACCATGTACCCCAAGACTTTGCCACAGATAACCCCGAAGGTGCACTTTGCTAGATTCAATCTCATGGAATGCTCTTGCAGCCTGTTGAAGAACTTCCTTAGATCAATAAAGTGTTGCCCATCTGACCCCTTCGAATGGATGATCATGTCATTAACATACACCTCAATTTCCTTGTGGATCATATCATGGAAAAGAGTGGTGACGACCCTCTGATAGGTAGCCCCAGCATTCTTCAATCCAAATGGCATCACCGTATAGCAGTAAGTACCCCAAGGAGTAGTGAACGCTGTCTTTCCTTGATCTTCTTCAGCCATTTGATCTGATTATATCCCGCAAATCCATCAACAAAAGATTTGACTTCATAATTCGCTGTCGCATCTACGAGCATGTCTATGTTTGGCAGAGGGAAGTCATCCTTGGGACTGGCTTTGTTAAGGACTCAGAAGTCTACACAAACCCGCACCTTTCCGTTTGATTTAGTGACCGTCACAATATTTGCAAGCCAGGTTGGATATTCAATCACCTTAATGAAACCCACCCGCAGGAGTTTCTCAATCTCCTCCTTAACCTGTAAAGACCATTCGGGCTTGATCCGTCGCAGCTTTTGCTTGATCGGCTTGGCATCTGCATCTAGGGGTATCCGATGCTCACAATAGACGTGTCCAACCCAGGCATATCTTTGTAGGACCAGGAAAAAACATCCACAAACTCTTTGAGCAGCTCAATCAGGGCATCACGCTCGACTCCGGAGAAGAAGCTACCAATTTGTGTCTCTTTGGGCTCCTTGGCTGTTCCCAGATTAACTGTGGTTAATATCTCATCGACAGCTTGGGCCCGGTTTTCCTTTCAGTCACAAACCTGCTTTGAATTATTATCTAAAAATTGTTCATCTATTGCGTCCGCATTATTTTCGATTGCATCTTGCTTAATTATTTTTAAATCTTTATGCTCATTTTTAGTTAAGCGCTCAATCGTTAAATTTGCAATCAATGGATACTCGGAAAGATCGATTATTTCATTAAGAGAAAACGGGAAAACAACATCAACAACACGACGATGGTCTTCAGTCGTGAGGACATCGGACCTATCACTAGACTCAAACTCAACTACAAGAGACTCGGAAGAACGACTCAAGACATGAGGAGCAAATTTGGACACAGAAGGACCGGGACGAGGTTTCAGCCCAAGCTTCTCAATCATAGTCTCTCTACTGGCAAGGGGTCCTTGGAAGGAAGTCCAATTCTTCAATGGAATCTCTACAACTGTCACCAAAGTGCACGGGTCCACCACCGGCTCATTCTCAAATTCAAGCACAGCTACCACATCATCATCTGAGGAAAAATCAATCAAATCCAGGGGATCCTTAGCAGCAACAACCTTTTCCGCAGGCATCTCCACTGTGTGCATAACACTTCCAGACTCTGACAGCCCCGGATCTCCAAATAAGTTTGCTAGGTCACCGTCCATATCCACGGGGTCGGCACCACGAATCTTGTGAACTACAGGCTCATTCAAAGCAATCTTCTCAAACTGATCAACATAGTCAGGCCCCCAAAAATGATAACTGTTCTCATACGTGGCAGTCACACCTGGCCTCCTGGGCAGACTAATGAACATCTCTTTCATTGGGTCCTGGCTGGTGGAAAACTTCCGTATCATTTCCATCCTTTCTTCCATATGACTAAACCTCAGCTCCGGACAAACGAACATCTCACCATTTTCCTGGACAAAATGCTTGTTGAGAGACCAACTGTAGGGACGCACATCAGGCCTCTTATATCTCCTCCCGGCAGTGAGAGTCATCTGCTCCTTGAGTGTCTCAGCTTTGTCATATGCCTTATCTTATTCGGTCACGACATACCCCAAACCTCGCTTGTTTCTTTTAGGCTCAGGCATTTCAATCTTGTACTGTCCTTGCTGGCGATTCCCTAATCCCAGGCCAGGAATGTAATTCATGCTCCGCATCATCTTTAATACAAGAGGAATCCTATCTGAGGAGGTTGTCAGATCAATAGCACAGACCTGCCCCTTCGGCTTTTCAATTGTGAACCCACTAAGCATTAGATTCTCCTGATCAAGCTTAATCTCCATTACAGGCATAGTACTAGTGCTAGTCCCTCCAATGGTGACACTGTCTCCATAAATAGTTGTCAAAATATCATCCTGGACAAACTTCAAGCACTGGTGTAATGTAGAAGCTACTGCTCCAATCTCGTGTATCCAAGGCCTTCCCAACAACGCTGAAAACGTAACAGGGATATCAATTACTTGGAACTCCACCGCCATTTCCTTACCTCCGAACAACAAGTTCAAAGAAACAATCCCCAAAACTGCCCTAGAAGTTGAATCATAGGCTTTGATGGTTTGGTTGGACGGTTTGATACTCGTTGCATCAATATCCAGCATGCTCATCATTTTCGCTGGAAGCACATTCATGGCTGAGCCATTATCCACCAACACCTGAGGGATTCGGCGCCCCTCCAAAGGCACGGTAATATGCAAAGACTCATTGTGTTTTGATCCATAGGGAGGCAAATCAAGCTCTGTAAAAGTGATAATATTTCCATACTGGGCTGTCCCAATCAACTAACATGCTTCATCTGGGCTTGCATTGACGGACACCTTAGTCTTGGATAGAGCTTCTTCTAGTTTCAGTTTATGGGGATACGATGAGGTAAGCAATGACCACAAGGAAATGTCGGCTTGAGTTCTCTTTAGCTGAGTTAAAATCAGATCATCCTGGACTACCTCCTCTCCAGCTAGTCTATAAGGATCTCGCGAAGCTTGTGGATATGAAACTGCAATTCCCTTGTCTTTTCCAGACGGTCTAATCCCATCTGCACCCAACATTCTGCCTGATCTAGTTAGCAAATTGACTTCCTGATCATTTTCAACCACAAAACTTTTGCTGGCTTCTTTAAGTTCGGCCAGTGTCATCGGAGCTGAACGAGTACTGTACGGCCAAGCTGCTTGCCTTATTTCATTTATTAACAACGGTGCCTCCAAACTAGCTGCTACTTTGAGCTCTTCCAAAAAGAGTGGGGACTCTTTTGGAACCACAGAAGAGATAGTGTTGATAACTAACCGCTCCTCGTATTCATCATAATCAACAGAATTATTTAAATCACGTAAATCATCGAGATACAAAACATAACAGAAATTGTCTTTCATTTCATCAAAAGAACGGGTTACATCAGCTATGACCTCCTCACAATTATTACCTACATTGTCACCTACATCAAATTCTAGCACATTCACAAAGCAGTCCTGACCAAAATGAATTAAATTCACATCGGGGGTTCTTGACGATGTTCGGACGGGGAGATTTCTCAATCTTCTTCTCGTCAACTAATCCCTGGATGATTTTCTTGAGCGTGTAACAGGTGTTGGTAGTATGCCCGGGATATTGGTGAAATCTGCAGTACTTGCTTGCATCAAGGTTGGGGTTAGGGTTGAGAGGACTGTAGTTATCCAGCGGCTTAATCATTCCGGTCCTGAGCAAACCATTGAAGACCTCCTCGGTAGTCATACCCAGATCATCAAACCTTTGTTGTTTTCGAGGCTGGAACCTTCCGCCATTCTGCCCATTGTTATTTCCTCCTTGCAAGTTGTTGACACTACTATCTTTAGTCACTTCCTTCCCTTTTGGAGCCATTGAAGAGACTGGGTTGGCTGCTCGATAACGAAATACACCACCTCCACTGCTACCACTAGCATTGGTACTCGGGGCAAGATTGAAAAGTCTATTCTCACTTCTGGCATCCATCCCGACCATTTCTCTCAAGTCCGGGTACCATCCTTTTCCAATAGCTTCACGCAACACAGGCTTCACACAAGACAAGAAAATGTCCTTCTGGTCCTGTAAAGGAATCGGCTCGGACAACTCATTTAGCTTGGCGTTCCACCTCTTATAAAACTCAGTGATCGACTCCTCACTCTTTTGAATAGTGGCCACCAAGTCATCTCTAGTCCTGCGCCATTCAAGATTTCCCCTATACTTCTCAAGAAAGGTTTCTGTGATCTGGCTCCAAGTAGAGCGACTTTCTTGCTTCAAGGCGAGAAACCATGTAAGTGCTGGGCCTTTGAGAGTAAGGTGGAAATGAGAAGCCATAAATTCGGGAGTACAACCCATCGCCCCCATTGTCATTACGTAAGTGTCAATATGAGTCTTTGGGCATGCTGTACCATCAAACTTCAATTTAGGCATCTTGAATTTATGAGGGAGGGGTGTCACCTGAGCCGGATCAACTACCTTGAGACCACTGGACCCCACTGTCAACTTGTCTATCTGCTGCTGCATCTGTTTTAACAACGCAGTCACCTCTGGGGTCATCCCTGGGAGCTGAGGAATAGTAGGAGCAATAGTTGAAGAGGGCACCGAAAAAGCAGATGCGACTTCTGGAATAGGCCTGATAGGCAAAGCGCCCGAAGGAAGGCCAAAGGTACTAGGAACATTAATACTGCTGTCTAGCAAACTCACCGAACTCGGAACCCTATTCCCATACATATCATACCCGTTGAACTGAACATTTGGCTGCTGAGGACCAAACTGAGCTGACCGAAACCCGAACTGACTTTGAACTGAAGCCCCGACATTCACACAGGGAGCTGAGTAAGGAGTGGAACCGTACAAATGCTGAGTAAGAGGAGAACAAACCACAGGCTGGGAGTAACTGCTTTGAAACTGAGACTGGTTCTGAGAATACTGCGGGAATCCGTCTTGACAAACTTGGCTACCCGATAAGCGATACTGGCTACTCTGATGCTGTGGAGCCTGGAAATCACCATTCAAACCTTGTTGCTGACTAAACTGCCCATACTGATAACCATCCTGATACACACTGACTTGAGGTTGAGAATAACCCCCTTGAAACTGAAACCCATACTGACCCGGAGGCATTGAGGCATTAGGAGCTGGAGAAGAAGTTAAGTCGAAGAAGTTCGACAGCTGGCTACCACTCTTGCTGAATCCACCCTGGGCACCTTGACTTTGGACCTGAGAGACTGAAGGATGAGCCTTTCCTTGGACATTCATGCCTGTCTCCTGCACTGGCATGCGGTCTGGGCGAGGAGCGTAATTAAGAGGAGGAGGCATGGCATGGCAAGTGGGTTGAGGTGAGGAGTGATAAACAGGTTGCATAGGGGAGGCAGATCCAATCCCATTGTTGCTGTCTTCGATAATCTCTTCATAAGAACCGTCCTCCCAGCGGAGCACCGCAATCCCACGGGCACGCATGGATTCAACAAAACGAGCATGGGCTTCTTCTTCCCGAGCTTTGGCATTCTGGGCAAGCAAATGAGACTCACGCTCCCGAGCTAGAGCGACTCCATAGACATGTCGTTCAAACCTGACTGACCCCAAAACAGCAGAACCACCAACAGATTGGGTAGAGAAAACATCACCAATTCCTGACATTTCTGAATCTGAATCAACTGAAACCCCAGAAGCTTCTTGAACTGCCTCGACAATACGGACTAAACGGGCACCCGGGACGGAAGCACGAATCCAACTCGCCGTAACTGCGGGGTGAAAACAGGGTTGAGAAGAGGGTGATGGAAGAGACTCTTTAGGAGGTGCGGGAGAGGGAGAAGAAAGGAAAGGACTCGTGCAAACATCTTATTTATGTTCAAGTAGAAATCGATGTCTTTTAAGTCCTAAGCAAGGTTGGAAAATGATAAGCCTCTATTTTCGCATTCTAAAACCTCGGGGGAACCTAGAGACGCAACATTCAAATTATACCAAATGTTTTGCATAGAAATTAATAATAGGTAATAACAACTAAATAAGACCTAAGCACATATGAGACGGACGAGTAATCCAAATTTTTGGGGAAATTTGGGCAGCATAACGGGTATTCTTGAAGAATTTCAAAGAAAAATCCGGCATGACCTCTTGTCGGTGCATGGTGACAACGCGGCATGATCTCTCGTTAGAACATGTCACGGGAGTGACATGTCCATACGTGAAACCATGTTGCATTGGTAACATGCCCACACGTGATAGGTTTTGGGATAGGTATGTATGACTTATTATAAATTTCGAAAACAACTCATTTTAGTATAATTAAAAATGTTGTATCCAAAAACTAACCATCGGGTAAGCTTAAAAGTGTGGCTCCACCTATGATGCGCTAGGGGGATAGGATTGATTTCAGGCGCTCAAGCGTAGGCAACATACATCACCGTCCGCGATGCCGTCAATCGCACTAAATGGGTTCTAAATCTATGTGACGTAGTGTGAGGGTGGCTATGTTCTTTTATTTATGAAAAATAAATTTTAAAACCATTTTTTTATTTTCTCTGATTTGAAAAGGAAAAACAAACGGAAAATAACACACACACACTCACAGATTAACAAGGTACAATAATCAACTCTACATTCTAATCCAAGGGACTGCCCTTAGCCAAAACCTGAAAAACTGCTCAATGGCCAGTTCTGTCGCGTGACACATGACAGAAAGGGCCAAGACTGTCGCACGACTTGGCTGGCCACTGAACCAGAACCACAAACAGGAATCCAGCCCCTGCCTCCTCATGGCAAGGAACAACTCATAACACCAAAACACAGCAACAATGAAGCAAGCAAAGACACACAAATCTCACAACCCCATAAAATGCATGTACCACACAATGTCATTAATGATGCACACAAATGAACACATTGGATGTTTACAAGAAATGAAAGTTTGACCCTCATTTGAAAACCAGTTTCAGGTCCCCAGCAGAGTCGCCACTGAATGTACGCTCGCCGATTTTTTTTGAGAAAATTCGTTTTTTGGGAGTCGCCACGCCATGTTTAAGGTACACTTTGAAAAACCTTTGAAGATAGAGAAGAGGGTTCGGGGGTCAGGTTACGTGTTGGGAAGAACTTGAGAGTTCACCCAACACGCCTCGTTCGCAAATGAGTCTTTCGAAAACAAACATCCGAAGCATTCATAGTGTGTGCATACATTAATGAAAATAAATGTGATAAATGGATTTTATTGATAACATGAGATAGCTACAACTTGTGAGCCACTTGGTACAATGGGGGGCCACATCCCAGATTACAAATCTAAGAACAACTTACAATTGGAAAAGAGCTTCTGCAGAATGGCAAGATGTGTTGCGTGATACAGGATCTGCCTGGCGAGTTGTGTCGCGTGACACAGGACTCATCCTGGCAGATTGTGTCGCGTGACACAGGATGCCTTCCTGTAGAAACCTTACAGATTGAAATCAAAATTAACAGAGATCTAACTAGATCGAATTACAACATCAATTCAACTCAGATAACCACAAATCGACAATGAATTGACCAAAGGGGTGTGGATATGGGGAGATACACACTCCCTTGGCAAACAAGCCACAAATGCAAAGAGATCAAACCATGAATAATGAATTCAACCAAACAAATCAATTAAACAGAGAGATGGCAATTGTGATTCAACAATTAGGAACAGATGGAGTATAATTATGGAATCAAATGAAGATAACTTGCATGAATTATGAAGATGGCAAAGTAATATGAGAGATAAGAGAGGGATGAAGTGATTACCCTTGTAGATCCACAAATTCTATACCCAGTCAGGTATAGAATCCTTCTGAACAACTTCTGGACTGGATTGAGCTTGGGAGGAGTGGTGGATTGGAGATCTAGTGGTGGTGTGTGGGTTGGATTGGATTGAGGGAGAGAAGGAGGGAGTTGGGTATGAGAGAGAGAGAGAGTTGTGTGTGTTTTAGAGTGTGTGTTACGTAAACAAATGGGCAGAGTAACAATATGTCCAAGAGATTGAAAAAGGGATCCAGATATGAGAGGGGTAGGGTCTTATTTATAGGATGCTGATGATGGGCAACTTGTGTCGCACGACTCAACGGTTGTGTTTTCCATGGCTCATGATGTCGCACGACTAAGCAAGCCAATAACCGTTTCTGGCGCCAAAGACCTGGTTCTGGAACATTCCAAGTTAATTCCCAACAGGTCCAAACTGAATAATACCTTATAGGTCCTTTTGCCTGAGAAAAATACTTAAAAGTACTTCCTTCGCAAGAAACTTATAAAAAGTTTCCGAAAGTCTCGGAATGGACCAGGAATTTACCAAAACGCCCCTAGTGCAATTTTATCATAATAAAATGCACCTATAAAGGGTCGCGAATTGAATTGGCATACTCACAAACATCAGGCGCTCGCCTCACCTCAGGACAGGCGCCCGCCTCAGGCCCAACATGCCACGGCTGATCCCTATGTGACTCAGGCACTCGCCTCAAGCCAGGCCAAGCGGCCGCCTCATTCCCGGCGTGCCTTGGCCAATATTGCTGCACTCCAGGCGCCCGCTTCACGCAGCACCAGGCGGCTGCCTCATCAGTCGTATCAGTGCTGGAAGTTTCCTAATTAACTTTGGTTTCTGTATTATAATGTATATTCAGTAGCTTTGTAATATTAGAAAACCAAATCACCTAATTGTATAGTTTAGGACTCCAAATCCTTGTATAGAAATGACTCCTCATATTGTACTATAAATTCAATGCTAATCAATAAACAAATTAGCTTTTCCAAAATCTTACAATGTAAACGTTTACCCATGGAATTTCCGTGGGAAAAAAGTTTATTTTTTTTTAAATTTGACCTTTTTCAAACCGGTGGTAATAAGTAATTTTCCGTAAGTAATATTGATGAAATATTACGTGGGTAATTTTCCGTGAGTAATCTGACAGATTCTAGTAGTGCTTCTCCAATGAGGATTTCACTTCCACACTTCTTTCCTTATCAACAAAGAATTCTTCTCCGAGTAGGATTGATTCTTTTTATACACTTCTTTCCTTATCAACAAAGAATCATTCTCCAAGAAGTAGTATTCTTGCCATTTTTGAAACCTACCTTATTTACATTATAGCTAATAGAAATAAAGATTAGTTGTTAGTCAAACAAAATCAATCTTAAACTTAGTAAATATTCACAATTATTTCCTACATTAATTTAATCTAAATATGAACAAAATACAAATCATAATTACAAAAATCAAAAAGATATTTC
The DNA here is from genome assembly GCA_022495995.1 of Adenophora triphylla var. japonica. Taxonomy (NCBI): domain Eukaryota; kingdom Viridiplantae; phylum Streptophyta; class Magnoliopsida; order Asterales; family Campanulaceae; genus Adenophora; species Adenophora triphylla. The sequence goes on along the minus strand of JAFEMH010001415.1, from coordinate 32,195 downwards.
AAGAGTATTTTATACTCTTTCAATCTCCTCCTATATTTATGATTATGGTCAAAACCTGCAAAACCGAGATTTTCAATTTCAAACCACCAGAATAGCAAAAATAAAAAAAATTTCAAGAGTATATTCATACTCTTTCAATCTCCCCCTATTTTTGTGATTCTGGTCAAAACTTGTAATCACCACAATTAGCAACAGGAATCCTAACAAGAATAGAATATCAAAACTCTCGTTGGATAAAATGAGCAACGACAAGTCCAACTTCCCCTTAATGAATTGCGGCTCCATTTTATCATTCAAATCCCCTTAAATACATTGCAACTCCATTATATCAGACTCTCCCTAAACTGGTCGTATCTCTTTGATGATCATCTCATGTATCTCTCTTGATTGATCTAAGAGACATCTCCCCCTTGATTGATGATCATCTCCTCCTTGAATGATTGTCTGAGAGGCATTTCCCCTACTTTCCCCCTTTTATTTAGAGATTTTCAAAAGATTTGCGCACATCCATTAAAATATTTTAAGAAACCCTCTCGTAAAACATGATCAGAGTTTCAGCTTGAGAAAAGTAGAGCCAGACGAAAAGATTGGAGAAAACAATACTTACAAATTTATAGACAAACGGGAAATAATGACCGCATGTGCATCCAGTTGAGTGAAAAGTTGGTGCACAGATGTCCGAACATCAGCAGAGACAAGTGGAGAGATTATAAATAAACTGAGATTTCCAGAGAGATAGACCACTGTTGCTGATGATGGTTGGGAAGACGTGGATTTGGAACAGGAAGATAGTTAAAGTATCCAAACCTTTTGAATGATCAAATTGGGCAAAAAAAATTATGAATTCAAAACCAAATATTACCCGGATTTTGTAACCAATTGCAATACCATAGGAGATCATTTACACTTGTAACCTCAAAGATTGTTCCATTCATATTTCCTTTGCACTCAAACCTGGACAAACACTAATTAATCATATTGTTAACCAAAAAATGATTAGCCCACAATTTGATAAAAATAATAAACAATCAAATGAATGTTTCATGGGGCCAAAGATGTCCTAGTTTATAATTATGCCTAGAATGATGCAATTTATGAGCACACAATTGGAGATTGATCTCAATGAAGTGTGATATGGTATGAATAAATTTACACAATGACACGATTTGACAAATAGGAAGTCAATCAGTTATCCTTCAATCATGTAGCCTCTTGAACGTTTTCATATTTAGGCATTGAATTAGTCAATGAGAGGAGTTATACACTCTCACACTATAGTGCTTACCCAACTTTTATTCTCAAGTGATACAAGAATAAGGTATTGTCATTGGGCACATGATTGGAAGCTTCAAAATAGAGGAGGCATCTTGTTTTTCTCATTGACCTTAGATTAAACATCTACTTCATGATAAATATCACACAAAAAGTAACAAGGTAATTTTTATCACCAAGTAAGGAAGGATCTCACAATCAAGAGTCAAACATAATCTCAAAGACGCAAACCAATCAAGTGATCACAAGAGGTATTCGTGTGATTAATGAATACAGATTTTTTTTTTGTTTTCTATAATATAAAATTATACATATATACAGACAGATGTCTGCAAAGTGGTGCGATCATCTCAACTCACACAATCCGAGAGACCTTTTTAGGGAAGAAAATCTCTCGAAAACAATGGCCTTCATAAAAATATCAATCAATCGTTTATTAGTTTCAATAAATTCAACACTAATGATATTATATTAAACAATATCTCTAACAAAATGAAGTCTAAAATCTAGATGCTTAGGAGTAGAACATTGAACATGGTCATTTTCCATATTGAAATTACCCGATCCGGCGGCGCCCGCGGCTTGCGTCGGGGCCTTCCTCTTTTGAGAGGTGAGAAATTGTTTCAAAGATTGGACGGATGAATTTCTTTGAAAAAGAGAGAGAGTCGCCACGTCGTTTTTAGTTATGCACAAAACATTGTAAAAAGGGCTTTTTGTTGTGTAATGAGATTTTGAGTTCAGAGGTCAGGTTATGCCTCGGGAAGAGATTTTTATGCTCACCCGAAATGCCTATATACATGAGTCTTTTGTTTCACCCTAAAATTTCCACTCAGCATGTTCTACATCTCGGACATCCACCTTAAGGTAACGTCTTGACTTACATCTTGGACTAACACCTTGAAACTGTTTGTTGTATTTTTCCTATTTTTCAGGAACAGAATTATAAATAAATAATCCACTCATATGACCGTTTGGACTTGGTTAAACGAAGACATCACAACTCCATTTATCAACCTATGGGATAACGGCTGATCCTCATCAACAAATGGCGAGATTCTAGGCGAAATATCAGCATGTAATTCAAGTTGTTCTTTTTCAGTTACAATCACATCTATATATTACCCTTAGAATGCACATGTATTCACGTTACATGCTCTTACTTACTCTCATACTGCACTTGTACTCTAAAGCTACGATATTCAATAATACTTTTTTGGTTTAGGTAGGCTTTTCCAAAAGCCTCCCGTGGTTTTCCCCTCGAGCGATTGTTCAAAGGGTTTCCTTGTTACATCCTTGCGTTCATATTGCTTTGTGAATTATATTCCATTTGTGCCCAAACATCCTTGATAAGATAAGTTTAATTGTCGAAATTTGTCCAAAACAATTAAGCGCCGTATGTGGGAACTTTGGTTTTTTAGATTCCAATCAAGATGAGCAATCCGACTTCAGCAATGGCTACCCCCATCATCGCGACTAGGGCAAGAACCAACATGTCAAGTTTGCCTATGATGTCTAGCATGCATTCACCTGTGGGCTCTGGCGCTGCCACGCCTCAGAACCAAGGGCTCAATCTGGGCGGATCTTCATCTATGACGTTGCCTGGAATCTCGTTAGAAGTTATAACTGCCATGACGTCTATGATGCAACAATTGAAAGACCAGATCGACGGGCATCAACATACCAATCAGATGATTTTCAATCACATCGACAGGTTACGACATGATTTCTCGGCTTCAGGGCTCAGCATTCCAATAGTCAGCATGCCAGAGACCTCACCTTTGCAACCTAGGACTCTTTTCTCGGATGCTGGGACGAGTGCAAATGGTGGTCAAGGCAACATGTCCATGTTTAGCACTGTTCAGACTGAAAGCACCACCGTTACATCCAACTCGATGTCGATATCATCATGTTTTACTTTTGCAACCCCACCTTCTATGGGGCAAACAAGGAGTTTTAACATGTTCAATACTCCTTTCAATCCCTTTGTTGCCACTAACCCTGTTGCAGATACCGCCCTTGCAAGGGAAGTGCAGCAGCTCAAGGACATCCTCATGAAGGTTCCAGGAGTCACCTTGCCCTTCAACCAAGCATCTCCAACCAGCCATCATGATTCGCATTTTGTTCCTGCTATAGCCGGGGTGGAGATCCCTAAGAGATTCCAAGTACCTCCCATGAAGCAATATGATGGCACAACAGATCCTGCAGAGCATATAGCCCTGTACCAAGAGAAGATGGACATCATCAGCATTCCCCCGCATCTTAAAGAAGTTTGCTTGTGCAGGGGTTTTGGATCTACCTTATCTGGTCCCGCCTTGATGTGGCTGACTAATCAGCCTATGAACTCCATCTCATCTTACTCTCAATTAATTAACATGTTTCTTAACCAATTTTCTTGCAATCGTGTGTTTGAAAAATTAACAAGTGACCTTTACAGGATTGTGCAACAACCTGATGAAACCTTAAAAGACTACGTGTTCAGGTTCAACAAGGAGGTCGTAAGCATTCCTCACATTGACGTGTCGACTGCAAAAGAAGCTTTCAGGGTGGGCCTGAGGAGAGAATCACCATTCTACCAAGATCTTGTCATGTTCCCATCTAGAAGCTTAGAAAAAGTCAGGATGAGGTTCGTTCGTTTCATCAGGCTAGAAGAAGACGATATGATTCATGGCAAAGCGTCAAAGAAGATGTCTACCTATGAAACTCCTGACAGAAAGGCAGACTTGTCCCATCATCGATCTAATAGGGGAAAACCCTACTCTAAAATTGACTCTTCTAAAATTAATGTTGTTGAAGAAGATGATGATGAAGATGATACAGCTTATCCTAAGATTAGTGACTACTATTTTTCTGTTGATGTTTCAGGCCTCCTACATGCAATGGACAACTTAGGTGGCAAGGCGAGGTGGCCAAAGGCAGCTGACAAATCATCATCCTAGAAGGACAATCAAAATGGTGTGCTTACCATGAAGATTTTGGTCATACTACTGATAATTGCATCGCCTTGAGAAAAGAAATTAGCTACTTACTTTCAAAAGGACTCCTCAAAGATTTGCTGGGGAAAAGAAAAGAACGGGCTGAAACAAAAGAAGCTGTCACTGACGCTCCATCTTCACCTCCTCCTGCAACTAAGGTGATCAACTTTATCACAGGTGGATCAGACATTTGTGGCACCACGTATTCTGCAGCAAAGTGTCATGCTAAGGATTCCAAGGAGGATAAGACGGAATTGCCAACTAGGCATCCAGATCACTCGCCAGGAGAACAAATTATTTTCGATGATGATGATAAAGAAGACGTCTTAGATCCGCACCATGATGGTCTAGTCGTCACCCTACAGATTGCCAATTGCAAGGTGAAGCGCATCTTAATCGACAATGGCAGTTCAGTCAATCTGATCATGAAGAGCACCTTAGAAGAAATGATGATCCCCCTATCAGAGGTAGTGAGGAACTCCTCCATTTTGGTAGGTTTCAGTGGGGAAACCAAACAGACAATTGGAGAAATCAAATTGCCCATCTATGTAGAAGGGATGAATTATATGGAAAGGGTTTACGTGATCGACTGCCCATCTTCTTATAACGTCATCTTGGGCAGACCTTGGATCCATAACATGAAAGCAGTTCCTTCTACGTACCATCAATGTGTCAAGATGCCAACACCTTAGGGAGTAATCAAGGTGAAGGGAGATCAACAAGCTGCAAAGGAATGCTACAAAACAGATATGAAAGCGTGTTCTACTCATTGAGCGTGACTCGTGAAGAAGAAAGTCTAATGCGCCCTAAAATCCGTAACAACGAAGATGTCGAACCATACCTGTTAGTTGACTGGTTGGAACTGGGGCAGGCCGTCATCCTCATAAGGTTTTCAAGATGGCACCATCATCATCCTCCAATACAGTGCTAAGGGCTACGCCTCAAGCACTATTACGTGTAAGTTAAAATTCATTACAATTTTAATGCCAAGGTATGAACCTCTTCTTGAAATTAATTTCTATTTCCTTTGAATTTATTATTTTTTATTTAATCAAAATCCCTACCGACTTAAGCATCGATGGGTGTTAGCGCATCGAAGGGGTGTTAGCTAAGCTAACACCCAATCCTAACATGTTCTTGTGATGCAAGATGGACAACCCTGAGCATTGGATAAATGACATTAGAAAGTCACTTGACAAGCCCCTTAAAGGGACAAACGTCTCTCGATAGTATAAGGTACATGATTCCTCCATACTTAAAAGCATTTTTACAATGTACTTGTGGAACCATAATTATAACCGTCTGGGCGCACGTTTTTCACACTTGATTTAAAGAAGAAAATACAATTCAGCTTGTCAGGGGAATTGCATCTGCTATTTTAAAATTCAAGATGTGAACTAAGGATTGTAACATTTAACAAGTTACCTAAGAACTCCGAAAAGTGACATTTCTACATGTCACCTACAACTTGGTTATAACATCGTTGCATGTTATCTTTACAACTTGGTTATAACATCGTTGCATGTTATCTTTATAACTTGATTATAACATCGTTGAATGTTATCTTTACAACTTGGTTATAACATCGATGCATGTTATCTATACTTATTGGTTACGACACTTGTACGTGTTGTCTTTCGTACCTAACAAAAAAATACTCAAAGGTATAAAAACATCCAAGATCTCATCGTAACCAAAGTCAACCAAAAAACTAAGATGTTGGACCAACCCAACACCATCAAAAGCCAAATGTCTGGACTCTTACGAGCCACTTACATAAACACAAATATAAATATGTTTTAGGGACAACCCCCTATTCCAAATCCCAAATTCACATGCCAAACCAAGGCATGGCCAAATACGACATAACCATTGTTTAAAAGACATAAAAGGTAAATTGTTTTTTATACTGCAGGTACATCACCAAGTTCCTAACCTTTGTCCTCCTTGACAGACGTCCCTACTTCTTCTTTATTCATCTCCCCTGCTGCTCCTGCCTGTTCCATCTCCTTTACATCACAAGAATTCACTTCACCAACATCTACATCTTCACACAAGAACGCATTCAACATAGCTACTTCATCTTCAATCCTTCATGTACTGTGCTTTCCAACCTCAAATTCCTTGATCATATTGATCCTACTCTCCATTACCGCCTTGGTGGTGTCCGCCATGAATTTCTCCTTTACTTCTTGTAGCTCTTTGATGTGCTCTTCCTCTACCTTCAGCATCCTGGTGGTAAGACTTACTAACTCTTTCTCTGCCTGCTCAGCTCTTGCATTTGCTTGATCAGCTCTTCCACCTTTCGCCCTTGCCTTTTGGGCCCAGATCTTGATCTGATCCTCTTTCACTTCTATTTCTTTTAACACAAAATCCGTAAACTTCATCACCTATAGGAAAAACATGTCCTCATGTTAACCAGTTAACACCTAGGGAATTTTATGCGGATCAAAAATGATTTTTACCTTCTCCCAGTAGCTCTCCATGGTGGTCCTCATGTTCCCCACTTTCAAATCATCCTCCACCATAATCACCGAGTCCTCTAACTTTCTTTTCCTCCATGCCTTGGCTGAGCCGTCTCCTTTTGGGAGAGGGGGTTTACCTCCTTCCACCTTCACACCAACCTTGGCCATTAAACTTGACATAATATCATTCACGTCAAAACCTGCTTTGGAGCGGGTCACTGCATCATGGAAATGAGAAAGGTCACGTGAATAAACACCCAAAATCTAGAATCTTATTTATTTTGAAGGAGATTTTACCAGATGACATCTTGACTGGGCTGACACTTGCTGAAACTCTCTCCTCCTCTCTAGAATATTCCCCAACAAATTCAATAGGAGAAAGCTTGTATTTGGGCAAAGACTCAGGAAACAAATTCAAAATCAGGTTCAAATTAGCAGCAGTCTCCTCTGACGGTGGGAATAACTCCTCCAACGGTGTAAATGCACAACTAGGAAGCAAACAACTTGTTGAAATAACAATAAAGCAAGATGGAAAGATGTAAGAAAAACGCTAATCAACCTCTACCTTGACGGTTCCAGGTGGATACCATCTCCTTGCCTCCCTCCAGACTGGCTTTCTTCACATAAAAATACTTGTGTTTCCACCCTCTATCTGCTGCATCTAGACACAAAATTAAGGGATCTCTACCTAGCCTAATCCTAAAGTTGTATCTGCCATTTCTGAATGCCCTAATGTCGTAAACAAAGGCTAGCTCTTCCAGTCTAGCAACCAGCCCCTGTTCAGCCAAAATTCTGTCTAGGATATGCAATGTACGCCAACCGATAGGCATCAATTGACAGTACGACAATCAGGTGACTTCGAAGAAACGAGTGATTGAGGGGGAGAAGGGGAATTTTAAGCCTATGGTGAAAGGATATTCATAAAATCCTACCCAATCGACAGAAATACAATCAACACTACACGCTTCACCGGGTACGAGGAACTCAGCGTTGGGAGGAAACATGTTGTCTTCTTCAGAGCATCAACATGGGATGCCCTGAGATTGCATCGTTCATCGTCCTTTTTTCTAAAAAACCCTAAGCATTTGAACCCCTTGGGAGGGGAAGCCTCGACATCAATGACCCTTTTTCCTTTACCCATAATGACGACCAGAAAGAAACAAAGAAGCAAGAAAGAGAAAACTCACCGGGAAGCGGACGAGGATTTAGCGCCGGTGAAGAGGAGATTATTTTGAGAAGAAAATTACTTTCTTTCAAAAATAAAATTAATAATAAGAGAATGCTACAGTCGCCTAGAAAGCCCATAATAGCCCTAATTTCTTGTAAACTGTGCGGAGCAACCACCTCATCAACTCCCTTTCAAGACCGAGGCGACACTTGGAAAACATTAAGACTTTTCGGATTTTAGCATGGGAAAGCCTTAATATTTTGGGGGCAATTGTTTCACCCTAAAATTTCCACTCAGCATGTTCTACATCTTGGACATTCACCTTAAGGTAACGTCTTGACTTACATCTTGGACTAACACCTTGAAACTGTTTGTTGTATTTTTCCTATTTTTCAGGAACGGAATTATAAATAAATAATCCACTCATATGACCATTTGGACTTGGTCAAACGACGACATCACAACTCCATTTATCAACCTATGGGATAACGGCTGATCCTCATCAACAAATGGCGAGATTCTAGGCAAAATATCAGCATGTCATTCAAGTTGTTATTTTTCAGTTACAATCACATCTATATATTACCCTTAGAATTCACATGTATTCACATTACACGCTCTTACTTACTCTCATACTGCACTTGTACTCTAAAGCTACGATATTCAATAATACTTTTTTTGGTTTAGGTAGGCTTTTCCAAAAGCCTCCCGAGGTTTTTCCCCTCAAGCGATTGTTCAAAGGGTTTCCTCATTACATCCTTGCGTTCATCTTGCTTTGTGAATTATATTCCATTTGTGCCCAAACATCCTTGATAAGATAAGTTTAATTGTCGAATTTGTCCAAAACATCTTTCTAAACCCTTATTTGAAAGTTGTGTGTGTGTGTTTGTGTTTTTAAGAAGTAAAATACATTTGAAAATAAATAATGAAAAGACAATAAATGAACATGAACAAACCACTATCCCCCTCAAACCTCCATTCTTATGCACATTTGAAATTACCCGATCTTTTTCACGCGCGGGCGGGGGGCGCGGAAAAGGCGGTTGTCTTTCGCGGGGGGCGTTGGTGTCTGAGACCTCGCTTCATGGGAAGGAACAAAATTGAGGAGTCGCCACGCGGTTTTTGTATTTTGAGCCCAAAACGTTGAGAAACAGCTTTTGTGAAAAGGTGTCGTTTTTATTGGTAGCAAAAACTTAGGAAAAGGCTTAAAAAATGATCATTTTTATTGGCAGCAAAAACGAGTAAAAAGCTTTTTTGTACTAGAGATTGTTAGGTTCGGAGGTCAGGTTACGTTTCGGGTAGAGTATGACGAGATCGCCCAAAACGCCTCGCATGACGAGTCTTTCTACCTTTCTCGAAATTGTGTGTGTGTGTGTGTGTGTCTTTTGAAATGGGGGCTTGAATGACAAGCTTAATCTTGGTTTGAATGACAAACGTTGATTAGGTGACTTTTGAAAAGACGAGCGTTTGAATGACAAACGTCGGTTTGAGTTGAAATGAGCGTTTGCGTGGCAAACGTCGATTTTGAATTGAAATGAGCGTTTGCGTGGCAAACGTCGACTTTGAGTTGAAATGAGCGTTTGCGTGGCAAACGTCGACTTTGAGTTGAAATGAGCGTTTGCGTGGCAAACGTCGACTTTGAGCTGTACGAGTCATTGTTAACGATTTTTACGGGAAAAATGCGTATTAAATGATTTTAAGTGTCAAATGGCGGCTTGGAGTTTGAAGATGAGCGTTCGGAGGCCGAACGTCATTTCGCGCGTTTTGAAAGAGAGTTCGACGGACGAACTCCGGTTTTGAACCGGGCATTACATTGTTAACGATTTTTACGGAAAAAATGCGTATTAAATGACATGCGATCAACGAATCGGGTTGCGACTCGGACTTTGAAAAGTAAATACTATCACAATCCAAACGGATCGGACTTGTAAATGACAGTATTTAAAGCGGTATCAACGAAATCAAACGATCCGGATTCGTAAATGACGATCGACGAGGCCAAACGGCTCGGAATTGTAAATGACGATCAACGAGGCCAAACGGCTCGGAATTGTAAATGACGATCAACGAGGCCAAACGGCTCGGAATTGTAAATGACGTAAAAGTAAACGGAACGGGGTCGGAACGCCGTTTTAACCCGTGATTACTTCTCTTACGGAAAGAGAAGAGGATCGAGGGGCTAAAACGTATCGGGCCCCGTTAGACGGAGGCGTCTACATTTCGATAACGACGTTCGAAACGGTTATAGCGACTGGCGCGTAAACCGAGACGGAACGGGAGATTTAGAGAGAGGGAGTTATACCTATGGCTAGGGTCGACTCCTTTGGCTCGGGAGGTGTGTACGGGACACAAAAAGTGATTCGAAAGGTTGTTTCGAAGTTGTAGGGTGCGTATTTGATCGAAATACGAAGGGTTCACGCGAATCGAGACAGAACGGGAGCTCGGGAGGGGTGAAAACCAGTTTGGACCGTGGGGGGTGCTGATTTTTGGTGTAAAAATCCTCTCTTGCCTTTGACAGCAACTTCTATTTATAGGGTGAAAATTGCAGTAGGAGTCCGGCCGGACTTGGACTGAATTTCAGGGGGTTTTGGGGATTTTGGAAATGCAGGGGACTTCTTTGGCAATTTCGGGGAAAAGTGCACAGTGAGTCCGGCCGGACTTGGCTTGCAAACCAGGGGCATTTTGGTCTTTTCCCTTTGAAATTGATTGAGGGGTGACTAGAGGGAGGTGGCATGGCTGCCACGTGCCCTCTGAGTCACCAGTAGTGGAAGATTGTTCCCGGTCTGGTTTTGTCCGTTTTTAAAAATAACGATCCGGAAATGTCCGAAACGCCCGGAAAGTGCCGGAAAATGCGTTTTCGGGGAAAGCCATACTTTTACGTGAGATGTCACGTGCTAAGTACGGTTTGACGTCGGGATGCCTGGGCGGTCCGGGACGTTTCGTTGGCACGGCAACGAGGAGTTTAACGAGTTCGGTTAACCTTGAGCGGGCCGATTAACGGATTTCGGTTAACTTTACGACGGATTTGGACGATCCGGATTTGGGTACTTACAGTTAGCCCCTCGGCGACGTCTCCTCCGAAGGAGAGTGGGGTCGTTGAAAAAGATAAGGATCCAAATCGGGATGCCTTACTTTGAAAGAGACACAGGCGGTCGGTGGTGGACCCTTAGCGAAAAGGATTCCTACGTATCCCGAGCGGGAATCAAGCCGATCGTAGTTCGAAAAGGGGCAAGGGCTGCGCATGGGGACTTGGACTGGCGAGGCTGTTAGGAGGCGTCTGAACTGGATGAGACCATTCGCGAGGTACATGTACCTGAATGGAGGCTGTTAGGAGGCGTCGAACACGAGACTTCTGAAACCTTCGAGGGCGTGTGGCGCCTCAAGCCGGAGTTGCGATGCGACGAGGCGTTCGTGCCTTGGGTGCTGGGCTTATTGCTGTTGCCAGTTTTATCCTGCTGGGGATGAGCGTTCGGGCTTACCTGGATGGCCGAAGAGGGATTGTTGCAAGGCTTTCGTGCCTTGGGGTTCGGGCTTATTGCTGTTGCCGCTGAGGTGACTGTTTGCAAGGCGTTCGTGCCTTGGGGTTCGGGCTTATTGCTGTTGCCGGTGAGGTGACTGTTTGCAAGGCGTTCGTGCCTTGGGGTTCGGGCTTATTGCTGTTGCCGGTGAGATGACTGCTTGCAAGGCGTTCGTGCCTTGGGGTTCGGGCTTATTGCTGTTGCCGGTGAGATGACTGCTTGCAAGGCGTTCGTGCCTTGGGGTTCGGGCTTATTGCTGTTGCCGGTGAGATGGCGGTTTGCAAGGCGTTCGTGCCTTGGGGTTCGGAGCTTATTCTTGTTGCCGGTGAGATATTTGTTTGCAAGGCGTTCATGCCTTGGGGTTCGGGCTTATTGCTGTTGCCGGTGAGATGACTGATTGCAAGGCGTTCGTGCCTTGGGGTTCGGGCTTATTCTTTGCCGCGCGCCGAGATGGCCTGCTTGCAAGGCGTTCGTGCCTTGGGGTTCGGGCTAGTTGCCGGCCGCCGAGGGCATTCGTGCCGGGGTGGGCTTTGCGCGTTCGTGCCTTGTTCGTTGCCGGTGAGATGGCCCTTGCAAGGCGTTCGTACCTTGGGGTTCGGGCTTATTGCTGTTGCCGGAAAGATGACCATGAAGGTCTCGATAAGAGAGTGGAGGTCGGACCGCGAAGGTCGGGATTGAATGTTTGAGATCGGACCGTGAAAGGTCGCGATTGAGACTTGAAATCGGACCGTGAAAGGTCGCGATTGAGGATTGGAATCGGACCGTGAAAGGTCGCGATTGAGACTTGAAATCGGACCGTGAAAGGTCGCGATTGAGGATTGAAATCGGACCGTGAAAGGTCGCGATTGAGACTTTAATGGTGAGGACCATTATTAAATTTTAACGTCGGGAGACGGAATAGTAACTGAAATGTCCGGAGACATGGTTGAACGTTTGAATGTCAAACGTCAACTGGACTGAATTTAACGTCAGGAGACGAGCGTTAGTGAGAACTAACTTTGATTTATCCTCGGGGGATAGGGCGTTAGAAATGTCTAACTGGGGGAAATTTTACACTTTCGGGGGCCAAAAGTGGTAAAATTGGAATTGCCAAAAGCTGAGGGGCAAAAGGGGCAAAAATTGTGCAGTGCGGTAAGAGTCAGGTCGGACTTTTGCTGATTTTCAGAATCTTTTAAATGCCGAGGCGGGGAAGAAAATGACCATTTTCTTCCATTATTGCCGGCGAGAGAGGAGAGAAAAGAGAGAAATCCAACCCAAATTGCAAGGTTTGCTCGAATTTGTGAGGAAATTCGCTATGGAGGGTGAAGGAGGACCAATGGCTCGCCACGGAAGGACCGACGACGAAAGAACTCGATTGGTTCGGACCATTCGAACCACCACTCTTCCATTGAATCCGGCGGAGTTTTATCCGGCGAGGGACCGCCACAACTCGAGGGAGGGATCGAAAGACACGTAAGTTCCCTACAAATTCCATTAATTTCAAGAATGTGCATTCTTTAAATGTTAGAAGTTTGTTAGGAATTTACTTAGGGATTTTGGTGCCCGAATTGGGGCTTTCGACTTTGCTACGAACATTTGTCGAAATTGACTAGGATGTAGTTCAATTGACATCATGGGTAGATGACATAAAAATTTTGGTTGCAAAATTCCATGTCTAAATGCATTTTCCAAAATTAAAGTAGCTTTAATTCGGGACGGAGCGAAATTTTCGAAAAATTCGAAAGAATTTGAAAGTTCCGGATTCGACAGAGTTTTCGAAATGTTTTGAAAGTTCCGGATTCGACGGAGTTTTCGAAAGATTTTGAAAGTTCCGGATTCGACGGAGTTTTCGAAATGTTTTGAAAGTTCCGGATTCGACGGAGTTTTCGAAAGATTTTGAATATACGTAGGAAATGAATGAGAACCGTATCTGCATTGCATCCTTTTGACATGCGTTGTTGCATTTTGTTGACGTTGCTTCTGTCTTGTTTGTCTGCAGGGGACAGGGACGGTTAATACTCATAACCAGAAGAGTCGGGGTGCCTTTGAGGCGGTGCAGGCATTGTGGGGCATTATCCCGGACGTGGCTCGAGAGGGAGAGAGGAGTCCACGATAGTGGTGATTGACTCACGGGTTGGTTTGGGTTTATCGGTCTTGTGGCGGCGACAGTGATACGCCGAGGCGGAGTCCATGTATGTCGCGGCTGAGCGAGTGCGGTGGGATACGACCCACACTTTCCATTTCGAGATGGGGAGGCGACGGTGACTCCCACGGATTTTGCCGCTATCGCTTTGGGTTGCCGTCTTATGGCAACACGGCGGGTGTGTGTCGATGGTTACACCCGGAGCGGTTATGCAGGCTGCTTTGGGTTTTGATATTACCGATGCCGGGGGCTTAGGCATTCGGTACGAGCCGATGGAGCATCACTTGAGGAAGGGGTCGCGATTATACAGTTGGGTCCTTGAGGATGACCGCGGAGCGTCGGCTCGAGGGTTCCTTTGGTTTCTTATTGTCGGCGACTTTGTTCCCGACTTCCGAGGCACGTCTTGTCACTTCCCTCTGCTCGGGTCGCTTGGTAGACTTGGATGCGCGTGAGGGGTTCGCGTGGGGGAGGCTGGGTGGCCGAGCTCTACCGCTCTGGACAGGTTCTCGTGGGGAGAGGAGCACTCATTTAGGCGCTTCACGCTTTGTCTTGGATGTAAGTTTACGTGCTTTTTCTCTTCCTTGCCTCTTTTATGTACTCGTATGTATACGCTTTGTAGGCGACATAACTTTCCATTCTCTTGGCAGGTGCGGTGCTACGAGGTGTTCGATCCGCGAGCTTGGGACATAAAGGAGCCGTGCCGTCCCTGTTCCCTGCCATGCGATTTGGCGAGAAGAAGGCGAAGAGGCGGTTTCTTCGAGAGTTGGCACTCGAGTGTCGTACGAGGAGATATCTCGGCGGCGAACACAGAGTTCTCGAGAGGATCCAGTGACACAGTGGAGCGGGTTTGATCATGTCGCGGTGCGGGTGCCGGCGAGACTACACGGCGGAAGCTCTGGTGGGACTTCTGTGACGCCATGTATTTGGGGGAGAGGGTGACCCGTCGGCATAGGCGGGGTCTCTTCCATTGGTGCGGTGGATCCTCCTTTGTACATGCGGCATCCCGGGAGATCTTGGAATTGATGGTGGAGGGGTACCTTCGGGGTGTGTACTTCACTTGAGTACATCATAAGCGGGGGCCGCCTATGATGTTTTCTTGAGATGAGTGAGGAGCCCGCGGGTGCAGCATAGAGAGGGTGAGGTCCTGGAGGTCCTCGAGATTTTCCGACCGCGACCTAGGCTAGCGTACGAGGGGCTGGATGGTTCGCGTGGCGACTTGTGATCCCGCTCCGGCGGCGCAGACCACGATATAGGGCGGACCCCAATGCTTCGGTGAGCACCTTTTTGATTTTACGTATTTGATAGTAGCATTACGCACATGATGCATCTGTACTTTACATTCGCTTTCGATGATTTTCTGGTTCGCAAGTTTACGGCCGTACGTATAATGAGGCCGTGAGGTGGTGGACGGGTGGTCGCCCTACGCTAGGAGGCTCGTGGGTTCATGCGGTGCGGTTCCGGAGGAGCGTGGACGTCCGCGATCGGGGGCCGTCTAGGCCGAGGGTTCGCTGCTCCACGGCTGGTGGGGAGGACTTCACGCGGGGTTTGGCCGGTTCGCGGGCGGAGCAGGCTGGATTTGGAGCTCCTTCTTACGCGCACTCGGGCGCGAGAGAGAGTCCTCGAGTTCGCGTACTCCAGGGAGGCCCTTTGCCTATTCCCTGGAGGAGTTCGGCGAGTTCCTGTTTGCGACAGTCCGGCGGCGGCGGAGCGGTACGTCGAGTGTACGGATGACGAGCGGGACTCAGAGTAGTCCCCTTTTCTTGCTTTCTTTCTTTACTATTTTGTTTAGACAAAATGCATGTATTTGTCGGGAACAAATTTTTGATTTGAGCTGTATTTGCAAAAAGGCGCCGTGGGGGCGGGAACCTGTACTTCGCATATTTATTACGTGATCACCTTGATTATTTTCGGCAAATAAGCAAATAGGTTAATCAAAAATAAATAAAAAGGAGAAATGCATTAAAAATTGAACGGGTCAAAAATTAAGCATGTATGCACTAAATTTTAATTATTTGCCTTGTTGCACGAGCAGGGGCGGAAGGGATATTGTCATTGGTTGAATGAAATCGAGGGCGAGGCACGCGAGATTTCATAAGAGTGAACAGGGCATGGTTTGGAAATGTTTCGGCTTTAAGGCGGTACTGAGAGTTGACCAAGTCAAGCTGAGAGGGAGTCCGTAGGACTAGAATTGAATTTCCAGATTCTTTAAATTGCGGTTTCGGCTTTGCAATTTGTAAGAAGCTGCGCATTGTTTTTGCTCATTACGGCTGAATTCTTTTCCCTTTCTTAAGGTTTTCTTCACCTTCGACATGGCTCCCTTTCCCAAGTTATCGTCTCGGATGCAAGAGCGATATTTGGACAACTTTCGATCGTGGGTACGGAACCACACGAGGCGAGAACAAAAGGTTTTCGAAGGACATTACGGGATTAAATCTGTTTGGGCTCTGAAGGAGCTCATGCCGGATTGGGATCTTTTGAGAGCCGCGTCTCGGTTGCAGGACGCAAGGAGGAACGTGTACGGCTTTTCGTACAACGAATTCACTCCTACATTTGAAGATTTCCGGGCCATGCAGGAGGACTGAGACGGAGCAGCTAGTTCTTCGTATCTTTGGTGGCATGGCCCCTTTGTTGAGAAGCTAGTGTCTTTGTTGGGTATCTCATTTGGAGAAGCATGCGGGATCTTTGTACGGGATACCGATTACGTTGACATTTCGGGGCTTGCAGAGATTTGCCGGAGTTGAGGAGCGTCTTTTCGTGGGATGCGTTTGCTCTGTGCGCGATTGCTACTCTGTTCACATTCACGTCTGCAGGTGTGTGCCATCACGGTGTCTCTTGGACTGGTGAGCGGTGCCGGAGTGGAGGAGACATCGTGCCATTGGTCTTGGGCGAGACGTTCTGGGCATAGGCCGGATGGCGGCCGTGCCGATACATGTGGGGAGGGAGTCCCGCTATGCTGACCATGTGGTTGAGGAGAGGCTGCGAGATGATGCACGAGGTGCCAATGTCTGTGACGCTTGGTCTTTCTCGCGGCGTCCTCTGGTGATAGGGGGCAATCGAGTGAAGTGGAGCTACGGATGGCCGAGACTTTGCACGCATCACTTGCGATGGTGGGTTCCCATTGGAAGATTCTGAGACTTGTAGGATCGCTCGGGAGGGTGCATTGATCGTCGAGTGCGGGGCTATCTCGGGCGTCTTTCTATATTCCATCATTGGTTACTGCGGCGGTACGGGAGTGGAGGCGAGTGCCAGCAGCCCGATACGAGTTATGCCGCTACCTTTGAGGTGGGATCTCTGCAGATGGAGGATCCTTCGACGCTATTGCTGATCACCGGTGGTGGCAATACACGTCCTTTCTGCCCGGGGTTCTCTTTCGCGGAGAGAGAGGGCATTCCGTTGACGAGTATACGGCTGGTACGAAGAGTGTATGGGGAGACACGAGATGGTTCTCTTGTGGAGACGGAGTGAGCTGTTGGGTGCGATCACACTGACGGCTCGACCTTGAGGAGGACGAAGCGAGGCTAACCCTTGGAATCGTGCGGCGATGCCATGGCTGATTATGTGGCAAGTGCTGATCGGGAGGCCAATCAAAGCACTATGATGATGGCTCGAAGCAGCGGCTCGAGACGAGCTAGAGAAAGAGAGCTGTGTTGACGGCCACGAGGAGCTTGACGGAGGCGTCGGGAAGGGTCCACTGAGCCGGAGTAGAAGGCCTACGGAATATTTCTGTGAAGGTGAAGAACACTCGCCAGGGGAAAAGGGAAGGGGAAGAAGGATGAAGGACCTAGTACGGGAAACTAGGTTGACCTTGCATGTCCGAGTATCCACCCATTGTCATTGCGAGACACATTAATTGATTAATGTTTTATTGTAGTTTTGCTAGCGTGTAGCGAATCAAGAGTTGACCGTGCTTGAAGTCATCAAAGAATGTTTTAACCGTTATGAATTTGTAGGTTAAATGAAAAGAGTTTTCGAAACACAAGCAATTGATGCTTATTGTATTTTTTTTTTTGTTTTTTAGACCGAACCAAAGATGGGCGCCTACGTTCCCCTTTTACAATTGGACTAAGGGGCTCGAGGTCACCGTAGTTCGACACTTTAGGTGAATTTGAGAAAACAAAGACAAAAGAAGTGTGACCTGTTTTTACGGATCATTAGCGGGAATGTATCCGGTTGGGTATTACTCTTTTAGCACTTTAATTTGCGAGGGGCGGTGTATGGGGAAGGAGAGTTGACTCGTGCTCTTCCTTAAACGAAGTATCTTCGGAGCTTGCTTCCGTTCACGGGGTTAACGAAAGGGTTTCCGTCCAAAGTACGCTAGCTTCATGGCTCCTCAGGAGAAGATTCTTTGTACCACGAACGGTCCTATCCGGGTAGGCTCCCACTTTCCGAGGGGATTGGTGCGTAGGAGGCTTTTCCTTTAGCACCAAGTCGCCTTCTCGATGTCTCGGATCTTGACTTTCTTGTCGAATGCTCGTGCCATTACGCTCTGGTAGGCTCGAGTGTGCTCCATGGCTTTCAATCTGCACTCGTCGAGTAGAGCAAGTTCGTCGTCACGGCTCTGTAGCCATTCGACTTCATTGATCCCATTTTCCAAGAGGACTCGGAGGGATGGAATTTCCAATTCCACGGGTAACATCGCTTCCATTCCATAGGTAAGTGCGAACGGAGTCTCCTGTGGCGGTTCGGCGATGTTCGGTATCCCCGGAGGGCTAGATGTAGCTTTTCGGGCCGGTCCGACCTGCGAGTGGTCATCTTTCGATTATCATGGCGAGAGTCTTGTTGGTGCCTCTCTTGCACCATTGGTTTGTGGTACGTAAGGAGAAGACTTGTGACGTGTGACTACGAATTTGGTCGATAGTTGGTCACAATCTCCTTCAAAGTGAGTCCCATTGTCGGAGATGATCTCGTTGGGCACTCCGTATCGGCACATGATGTTCTCTCGGATGAACTCGGCCACCTGCTTAGAATTCGGTACCTTGTACGATCTGGCTTCTACCCGTTTGGTGAAGTAGTCGGCTGCGACTAAAATGAACTCGTGACCATTGCTCCACTGGAGGAGTGATCTTGCCGATGACGTCGATTCCCCATGTGGCGAAAGGCCATGGCGTAGTCATGCAATAGAGTTCATGAGGAGGGATGTGATTGAGGTTGGAGAACCGTTGACATTTATCGCTGACTTCGGACGAAGCTGGATGCGATCTGTTTCCATTGATATCCAATAGTATCCCATACGGAGAATGATGCATGTCAATGCTCGGGCGTTCATGTGCGGACCGCGAGTTCCGTTGTGAACTTCGTTCATTAGCTCGTTGGCTTTTTCTTTATTTACACAGAAGGAGTGGCCCTTAGTGGCGCTTCTTGTACAACATACCCCGAATGACGAAGTGGGATGCCGGGCGTTTTAATGCCATCATGTTTTTGGCTTTGATCCCTTCTTTGTATTTTCCATCTTCACTTGTGAAGGAAGCTTCTCCGCTTTGGAGGTCTTGGTAAATTTGATTATACCGGGGTTCGTCGATCGTTTCTTTTTCTTTTCGATCTCACGGCAATAGGCGGGTGTTTCCCGTCTGCCTATTACGAGGGTTTCTTGCTTTCCCTTCGGGAATTTCGACAAGAGGCGAGGTTGCCGGGCGTCTGCGAAGCGGTTTCTGTCTCTTGGCAAATAGTGAAAAGAGATGTCCTTGAAGCGAGCAATGAGCTCCTCCATGTACGCGTGGTACTTCGAAGGCCGGAATCTACCGTCTTCCATTTGTTGGATACTTGATTGATGATCAATGCGAGTCTCCATATACATCCGGCTCTAAGATGTTGCGCTCGAGGGCGGCTTCCAAACCTGCTGCCACGGGCTTCGTATTCTGTTGCATTGTTGGTTGCTTCAAAATTCGACTTGATGGCTATGGGAGTATGCTCGTCCTTGGGATCGACAAGGAGCATTCCAATGCCATTCCCCTTCTTGTTGGCTGCCCCATCGAAGAAGAGTTGCCGGCGGTTTGCATTTGTCAAGTGAAAAGATTCCATCGTCAGGAAATTGCGGATCGGGACCCTTAGGTTCCTTTGCTCGGGAAGTCGGCAAGTTGATGCGCCATTACTACGCCCTTTGTTGATTTTCGACCATGTACTTGATGTCGAACTCGGCCGGGAAGAATGACCACTTGGCTAGCCGCATTGACGGGGATGGCTTGTCAAAGAGATATCGGACGGGGTCCACTTTGGAGACCCGGGAGCAGAATGCGGCGCATGTAGTGTTTTCGGCTTCCACTACCCATACCAAGGCGGTACAAGTTTTCTCGATCTTTGAGTAGGCGAGTTCACTTCCTTGAAGCTTTGACTACGAAGTAGATTGCATGCTCAACCTTGGAATCTTTTCTGTTCTTGTGCCGGCATTGCTCCGATTGACGTGTACATCCTTTGTCGAGATACGGGAGTAGTGGCTTGTCTTCATGTGGCGGAGCACGAATTGGGGGATTAACCAAGTAGGTCTTGATCTTCTCGAAAATTTGTTTGGCACTCGGAGTCCCATTTGATGTCGGCATTCTTTTCATCGGTTTGAACATGGGCTCGCGAGAGAAGATGTCAAGCGGTTGATGAAGCGGCCCGATGTCTTGAAGTCTTCCCATGAAGCTCTTTACTTACGTCGGGGTTTGAGGCGGCTTCATGTCGATGATGGCCTTGATTTTCACAGGATCGGCTTCGATACCTCTTTACGTAACCATGTACCCCAGTACCTTGCCGCGCTTGGCCTTAGAAGGTGCACTTTGCCGGGTTCAACCTCATGGAGTGTTTTCTGAGTACATTGAAGAACTTCCTCGAGATCTGTCATGTCTTTGCATGTCTGATCCCTTGGAGTGGATGATCATGTCGTCGACATATACTTCGATTTCTTTGTGTATCATGTCATGGAAGAGGGGCATTGCGGCCGTAGTAAAAATAACCCAGCGTTCTTTAGGCCGAAGCGGCATGACCGTGTAACAGATATGTCCCCATGGAGTGGTAGAAGGCGATCTTGGCACGATCCTCCTCGGACATCTTGATACGGTTGTATCCGGCGAACCCGTCCACGAAGGACTTTACTTGAAATTTGCCGTGGTGTCGACCGGCATGTCGATGTTAGGCGGTGGAAATCATCTTTAGGGCTGGCCTTGTTGAGATCCCGGAAATCTACGCGGCATCGACCTTTCCGTTGGCCTTGGTGGCCGTCACGATGTTGGAGAGCCAAGTCGGGTACTCAATCACTCTGATGAAACCAACTCGGAGCATTTTCTCAATTTCTTCTTTAACTTGCAAGGACCACTCTGGCTTGATCTTGCGCGGCTTACATTTGACAGGCTTGGATTCGGGATCGGGGAATTACGTGCTCCACGATTGAGGATCGAGTCTGGCATGTCTGGTATGACCGGGCGAACACGTCAACATACTCCGGAGGAGGCTTATCGGGGCTTCTTTTACGCATCGGCGAAGAAGCGCCACTTGTGTCTCTTTAGGCTCTTGCGGCGACCCGAGGTTCACTTTGGTCATAACCTCTTCGGCGGCTTGGGCCGGTTGTCCTCTTGGTCAACTACACGCTCGAGAACTTCTTTAATGTATTGTTCGTTTAATGTATGCCTTCTTTATCAATTGGATTATTAACGTCTTTTAAGTTGTTTGTTAACTTATCGGTTGTTAAAGTGGCAATGAGAGGATACTCAGAAAGGTCGGACTTTTCATTAAACAAGAACGGGAATACATGATTGGCTACAACATTATAGTCCTCCGGCGTAAGGCCGTTGGATGACTCGGAAGAGGCCGGACTCGACAGGAGGCCCGGCTCGAGAGGGTTTGAGACCGGGTTTAGGGAGATGTGGGTGCGGGCCCATCTTGTCTTCCAGTGCAATGCGGCTTGCCCTTGAGTCCGGTGAAAGTTACCCAATTCTTGATGGCATTCTTTGGATGCTTGATGAGGGTGCGGGGATCGAGAGGCAGCCTGCTTTGTCCCTATCATGGCGATCATCTTTGTTGTCGGAGCCCAGTCGATCAAGTTGGGCAACTCCATGACTTCTTCAAACGGACTACGTAAGAGGGTCAGCTGAGAGCGTTTTCTATGAATTGGTTCCTTACGCTTTGGATTTACTTGTCTCGAATGTGGCCTCGGCGGTGATCCGAACAACTTGTTTCCCATGGAGAGTACCTTGAGTTGCTCCTCCAAGTGCAGGATTCCCTTGAATGTGTACTCATCTTTGGACCGTAGTGGCGGTTGGTCAGGTAAATTTGTGATGTCGAGGAACGCTCCCTTATCGGATTAGCTTTGAGTCCTGCGAAACGCTTGAGGTCCCGTGCTATGTTCCATTCTTTACTGTAGTCTTGGTGTTGACTATCCTGCTTCTTTCTCATCTTCATCAGGTTCCCTTGTCGGTCCCTCGGTTCATTTGTCGGTCCCCTCGGTTACGATGTCGGTTCCTTGTCGGTCCCCTCGGTTCTCTGTCGGTTCCCTTGTTGGTCCCCTCGGTTCTGTTTGTCGGTTCCACTTGGTGAAGTAATGAGCAAGGTCAAAGCTGTAAGGTCGGAGGTGGGTGTGCCGTCGGAGGTTCCCCTTTTCGAGCTGCTTTGCCTTGGTGCGGGCGAGCCTTTTGTCTTCCTTGATGTCGGCCGGTGTTGGCACGTAGCAGCCACTGGACCGTGGTGTGGTCCTTGACTTCCAATGACTTGGTGTTGGCCTTGCGGCCTTTTGCCGAGCCCAGTCACAGGATGAAGTTCATGAGTTTCATCATCCTCGTATGGCGGGAGGAATGCGAGTCGTGAGGCAGTGGAAGGTCCACGTTGCATATTTGGATCTTGGAGGTCTCCCGAGTGAATCCGGTCAATGGCATGTCGTCATTATGCTTGATTTCCAATCTTTGGAATGTCGTTGGTCTTTGGTCCCCTCGGTGGTGACAACTTTGTCACCGTAGGCTGTGGTTAGCTCGTTGCCTTGCATGAACTTGAGAGCCTTTGGTGAAGGGTGGATGCCACGCCATTGATTTGATGCGGCCGGGGACGCCAGGGATGGCTGTGAAAGTGATTGGAATGTCCAACACTTGGAATTCGGTGGGGATCACGCTTGCCGAACCGGATGTTGAGAGTAGCAACCCAGAAGCTGTACGGGAAGTAGAGTCATAGGCCTTGACGGTGTGAGCGAAGGCTTAAGATCTGTGGGCTTGATGTCAAGCGGAGGTCCATCATCTTGGCGGGCAAGACATTCATTCCGGAACCTCCGTCTACCAACACGCGGGGAAGCGACGCTCGTCAGTGGGCTGTGATGTAGAGCGGCTCATTGTGATCGACCCCAAATTTTGGAAGGTCCAAATCATGTAAAGGTGATAATGTTGCCATAATGGATGTTGCGATCATTTGAATGACTTCATGCGGGGTTGCGTCCACGGGGACCATGGTACGGGCCGGGCTTTCCTCTAGCTTGAGCTTGTGAGGATAAGAGGAGGTGGCCGAGACGAGGGAAATGTTCGCTGAGTACGCTTGGTAGTGAGGATCGGGTCCTCTTTCAAGGAATTTGCGTCTTTGGGCTGGCCGGATTGCAGTGCAGCTCCGTCGGCTTTTGGTGGCCTTAGGTGGTAATGCATGGATTTGACCCGATCGGGTTAGAACGGCGACATCGAGGTTTGGTCCCTTACGAGCAGTGCTCTGAGTTGAGCCATAGTTAGAGGAGGATTCCTCGTAGCATAGGGCCATACGTCTTCCCTCAACTCATTGATTGTGGATGAATTCCCGGGAGCTTCGGCGGCTTGACGGATTACGTCCCGGGATGCAGCTTGGAGTGCCTCTGCGGGAGGTAGCCTACGGTTTAGCCGATTGTTCGAATGTCGGTGCACAACAATGGTTACTGGCCTGAGCTGTGCGTTGCTAACCCTCCGGGGAGGTTGGAGAGTTCTCGGCTCAAGCGAACGGTCTCCTTGATCTCTTCACGATATATCGCGTTCCTTTCCTTCTTCTTGAGCATACTCGGGGCGTTACGGAGTTGGAGTGCAGCGTACTCGTGGTTTGCTAGTTTTCCTCCACTCGAGCCCCGGAATCAACCTTCTTGCGGCGGAGCTGCGTCGAAGTTAGCGCTGCGTTTCTTCCCATGTGAGAATAGCCGGTGCTTCTTTGAGCTGCGTGCGGCGGTCTAGAGTAAACCTCCATCGGGGAGAGTTTTCTCCTGCGTATTATGCGAGTGGCGGGTATGTCGGAAGGTGAGTACACGGCTTCCCGAACATGCTGCCCATGTATTAGTTCTTGTCCCGATTGATCGTTTACGTATAAGCGAATGCTGTGGCCCATGGGAATTTCCACTGAGTAGTTGCTCGAGGCGAATTTCCATCCTCCTCTTGTTTTTAAATAGACCTTCCTCCTGAGTTGGCCTTTCCAATTTGAGTGCGGAAATGATCCGTTCCCATCCTCCCGGGACCCTTGGGAGTCAGGTTTTGTTGACTTCATGCCGGCTTGGAAGAGAATGGTTTCATCGTCTTCATCGTCGCTTTCACGAGAGAACTTGCTTTCCTCGGGAAGGTAAGCGGCGGGATTCATTTTGTGTCGTTCCATCTCCTAGGTCATTGGGACCGTTGACCACCCTTGCACAGCGAGAGGGGTTGGATGAGAACGAGACGGTAGTTATGGAAGTTGCCATGAGCAAAACTCTTGAGAGTCGAGGCTGCAGAGTGGCCTCTAGCTTTACTGCTGAAGTGCACTGTGACACTTTAAGGGCTTGGTCCACTGTAGGTCTTTCGAGCTTGGTCTTCGTCCCAAAGACGACTTTCTTGAGCGGCTAGCTCCATGAGAGCTTTCCTTGCGAGACCTAGGCGGTCTCCATAGGTGCGCATCGTGCAGCTAGTGTCCCGAGCCGTGATTACATTCAAATCGCCGAATGGCGGGAACACTTGGATTACATTGACGAAGGAAGTCGGGCTAGGACATTCCATGCGGCCTTCCTTGATCTCGATCACCAAGAAGTTTGCCCATATTTGCTTGATTGACCCCACGGGGTATTGAATTCTGCAATGTTGACGGTCTCGTGATCTCGCTCGATCGCCAAGTCTATCAAAGCTAGCGATCGGCGGCGGGATGTACGAATGCGGGGCCGTGGCAGTGGGAGTAGAATCGGCTGGAGCATGTTGATCTTTGAGGTGGTCATTTCCTATGTCGGAAGGCGGCTACTGCCTTGCGGGGAAGACTTTCACGAGATGTTTCGGGGTGGTGCCGGAAGCGTTCGAGGTTGATCGACTTGTAGCGGGGTGAGGAGCTTGGTCTCCTTGTTTGTTGCCCTTGGCCTTGGCGGCGTTTGAGGGTATAAGCTTGGCGACGGCACGGGCCGGTTGCAGCTGGGGCAGTACTCGGAAGTAGTGATGAGCTACGAGGCTCGCTTGGCCAAGGCTTCGTTTACCATGAGCGAGCGATCATCAAGGGTGACC
Organism: Adenophora triphylla var. japonica; assembly: GCA_022495995.1. Lineage (NCBI taxonomy): Eukaryota > Viridiplantae > Streptophyta > Magnoliopsida > Asterales > Campanulaceae > Adenophora > Adenophora triphylla. Next base: position 7,264 of record JAFEMH010001415.1, on the reverse strand, counting down.
TTGGTGTTCTGACGAATCGATAACAAGGACCGGATCCTTGGCTTCATCGGGATATCTGGAATAGATAATATTGACGAAGTCGTCGTCCTTTACTTGATCGAGAGGGATTCCTCGTTGCGTGAATCACGTGCTTCCAATTATCGGATAGGCTTTGCACATGTCTTGGACATTGAGCTTGACAATTTCCATGGTATTGGAACCTTGGTCGTAGGTGACGATCGGAAGGAGTTCCGTCCTCAAAGCCCGAGCATGTGAATGCGGAGTGCGCTTGCGGAGTGCACGCATCCTCGACTCCGGAGAGTCCAGATTCATCGTCATCTGATCGCTCAATCCAGGTGTAGGGACGTATTTGAAATTACCCGGGATCCGGCTCGCGTGGGCCCCGTGCATCTCGCAATTCGTGTTGTTCGGGAAGTCGCCGGATCCGAGAGGCGGCACAATCGCGCCCGGCATCGGCTTATTCCGTTTAGCGTTTGCGTGTTGGAGGTGTCTCGCCGTTTTGCTTTCGCATTTAGTAGAGTCGCCACGCCGTTTTTATTAAGCCCAAAACATTGAAAAAGGGCATCGGTTTAAAGATAAATTTTAAAGCTGTTTTTGTGTGATGAGATTTTGAGTTCGGAGGTCAGATGACTCCTCGGGAAGAGAATATTAGAATATTAGAGCTCACCCGAGTCGCCTCGTAAAAACGAGTCTTTCGGATACCCCTAATATCCTTTAAAAAGTTGTGTGTGTGTGTGTGCTTTTAAAAATGCATCTTTGTATCGGATGTCTACATTGTATTGAAATGTATTGAAATAGAATAGGAAGGAAGCCTTACCAATGTTGGTTCGTGTCTATCTTCCGCAGGGAATAGTGTTTGAGGTCGGAGTAGCGTTCGGATTGCTTCGGGGATGCCGGTTGTCCGCGGACGAGTTTCGGCGTGAGTTGAGCTGTAGGCTGCGTTTGGGTAGAGGTTCGGCGTGCGTGGGGATCGTCGGGATCAGTCGGGCGAGAGGTTCGGCGTGCGTTGGAATCGTTGGTTGGATTCGGGCGGAGGTTCGGCAAGGTTTGGGATCGCCGGTTTGACTCGGAAAAGAGCCGGGACACCGTGGGAAAGACCAGGCAAGGCCTCGGAGTACCACGAGGGGCCTCGAGTACCTCGAGAGTGCCTCGGGGCAGCGCGGGAGCGTCTCGGGAGCGCTCGGAGAGGCTTCGGAGCACCTGGAGGGGGCTCGGAAGGCCTCGGAAGGATCCGAAGGGCGGGAATGCCTCGAAAGGTCTTAGAAGGGAGCCGAAGGCTTAGGGAGGAAGAGAGAAGTGGGAGGTGTGAAAAAATGAGGAGGGGAGCCCTCTATTTATAGTAAAAATTTCGGAGCAAAGAGGTCCGTACGGACCTTCTTGGTTATCAGAATTTTGGATTTCCTCGATTTGAGGGAATGCGCAATGATGGAGAATATTTGGGAATGATGATGTTCCCTGAGCAATAAGGTCCGTACGGACCATCTTGCATGCAAAGAGGTCCGTGCGGACCAACTCTGCATGGAAGTCATCATTTCTCCCGGGATTTGAGGAATATTGTGGACTTTAAGGGGATTTAGTAATCATTGAAACAAAGAGGTCCGTACGGACCTTAATTGCTTTACGATTTCTGAAAATTCCCAAAGGTCCTTTTGTCCCTTTTATCCCCGAAAGGCTCCTCCTGGTTTGGTTGGGGGTTTGAGAGGGTTTTGAGAGGGTTTTGAGTGAGAGAGGTCTACGAGGCTGCGTGGATGAGTCTGCGGTGTTTCCGTGTGTTTGAAAGGGGTGATCCAGTTGGGGTACTTACGAAGCCCCTCGACGACGTCACTTATGAAAGAAGTGGGGTCGCCGATAAGATAAGGGTCCTAATGCTGGATCGCGTCTTTGGGAGAGGAAGTGACCGTGAGGGTCAAAGTGAGGACGTGGTGGTGTCCTTTTGGGTGACCGTTTAGGTCAATAGAATTTGGACCACGTGATAGGATTCCCTACGTATCCTGGCGGGAATCAAGCACAGTCGTAGTTCGGGTGTGGGGTGAGTGTTACGTGAATGCGGGCGTGGTGGTGCCACAGGTGTTGTGTGACCGCCGAGGTCGAGTGGTGAGGACGTGGTGGCGTCTGGGTGACCGTATAGGTTGATGGTAAGGGCGTGGTGGCGTCGCAGGTGACGCATGGTCGGTGGTAAAGAACGTGGTGGCGTCACGGGTGACCGTATAGGTCGGTGATAAGGACGTGGTGGCGTCACAGGGGTGACCGTATAGGTTGAATGTGAGGACGTGGTGGCGTCTGGTGGCCGTATAGGTCGGTGATAAGGACGTGGTGGCGTCGGGGTGGCCGTATAGAGTCGGTGATAAGAGCGTGGTGGCGTCGGGGTGACCGTATAGGTCGGTGATAAGGGCGTGGTGGCGTCGGGGTGGCCGCATGGGTCGGTGATAAGGACGTGGTGGCGTCTGGGTGGCCGCATAGGTCGGTGATAAGGACGTGGTGGCGTCGGGGTGACCGCATAGGTCGGTGATAAGGGCGTGGTGGCGTCGGGGTGGCCGTATAGGTCGGTGATAAGGACGTGGTGGCGTCTGGGTGACCGTATAGGTCGGTGATAAGGACGTGGTGGCGTCGGGGTGACCGTATAGGTCGGTGATAAGGACGTGGTGGCGTCGGGGTGACCGTATGGAGTCGGTGATAAGGACGTGGTGGCGTCAGGGTGGCCGTATAGGTCGGTGATAAGGACGTGGTGGCGTCACGGGGTGGCCGCATAGGTCGGTGATAAGGACGTGGTGGCGTCTGGGTGACCCGCATAGGTCGGTGATAAGGACGTGGTGGCGTCTGAGTTGAAGCTTAGTTCGGGAGTATGAACCTAAGTTGTGACCTAGTTGAGTATGACCTAAGTTGGGACCTAGTTCGGATTCGAGTATGGCCTAGGGGCTGACCTAGTATTGGGAGTATGACCTAAGTTGAGGACCCTAGTTCCGGGAGTATGACCTAAGTTGGGATTTAGTTTCGGGAGTATGAACCTAAGTTGTGACCTAGTTCAGGAGTATGACCTAAGTTGGGACCTAGTTCAGGAGTATGACCTAAGTTGGGACCTAGTTCAGGAGTATGACCTAAGTTGGGACCTAGTTCAGGAGTATGACCTAAGTTGGGATTTAGTTTCAGGAGTATGAACCTAAATTGGGACCTAGTTCAGGAGTATGACCTAAGTTGGGAAGGAGCTCGGGCTTACTTTGATGGCCGGTGCTTGCGTTGCCGTTGAGGTGGGCAAAGTTCGGACTTACATCGGACTAGGTGCTTGAATTCTTTGAGGATGCATGACCTTGTAGGGGCCACTTTTACGTAGGGGAAGATGACTTCGGACCTCCAGTGGTTGAGTTGTCGTTGAGCGTTTGGAGGCGTCTTGCGCCTTGATATTCGTGCTGGGAGGTATTGGCTCCTTCTTGAATTGCCGTTGAGCGGGCGTTGGTTGAATTGCCGTTGGGCGTTTGTTCTGTTCCCGTGGGTTCGGTATGAGGGAGATGAGTTCGAGGGGGCTCCCGAGGTGGGCTTAGCGACGGGCGGAAGATGCCGCGAGGCTTGACCTGTGACGCCATGTACCTGGGGAGCGAGTCTTGGCGCATGGCTCCCGGTGTGCTTCCCGTGGCTCAGGGACCACCTCCCTTTGGGATGCTTGATTCGGGACATGGACGTGCTGGACTTCGAGAGGTACCTTGACGGTGTCGGTGCCGAGGAGTTCATCTTGTACGGCGAGGAGTACGGGGCCTTCGTGAGGGAGGAAGGCGAGGACGCCCCAGATGCGCGCGGGAAGAGAGGGGCGGCCCGCGAGCTCCCAGAGATTCCCGATGCGGGACCGGATTTTACGTACGTCCGCGGGGACGGATCGAGGAGGAGGTATGCAGTACCCGTTCGGAGCGCGAGCTCACTGCTTGCATACAGAAGTGGACCCAGACGAGATCGGTGAGTGTCTTGACTCTTTTCCATCTTGGCATCTTTTACGCGTTTTTTCTCTTTTTGTTGTTGAGTATAGCGCATTTGATGAGTGTTTCACCTGGCTTCTTGTTGGTGCAGTCCCGGGAGAGCCTACGATATGCCGACTTCGCCGTTACGTGGCGATGCGCTCCTTTGCTAAGAAGATGGCGTCGAAGGTGTCTGTCGGTCTTCGCGTCGTGTGCGGCGTACGAGCCTATGCCTTCGAGGCATTGTGGACGTTCCTCCGCCTAGAGCCGAGCCGGAGCCGCGGCGGGAGGGGCCTTTGAGGCGGCATAGCATGGATGCCGGGACTTCTTCGGGAGGCTGCGGGGCCTTCGAGGAGCAGCCCTTTTATCGGTTCATGCCTCCGCACGGCGCACGGGGTGAGGTTCCTCGAGCCTTCTTTCTTTGATCCTTTCGCCGGATTTGATCCTTGAGTACTTCTCGTGGGAGCCTCGGGCGGGTGCTCGGTATTGACGAGGAGGATGTGGCAGGCGAGTTATTTGGGATGCCCGAGCTTTTCTTTGGAGGATCTTGGCGAGGAGGATGATGATGAGGATTGAGTAGTATTCATTTGCTTTCCCTCTTTTCATATCCCTCTCTTTTTTTTTTTTTGTTTAGCAACATGACATTTTTGGGTACTGTAATAAAACATATGTATTTGCATGGCAAACAGTATTTTATTTTAAGATGTAATGTCATTTATTTTTGTGATTCCGGGAATTGTCCTAGAAATTGTTGCTATTATTATTTTTATTTTTGTACATGCCACGTGAGTGAGAGTGCGTTTGTGGGTAGTGTTGGTTTGCCGGAAATGGCTTTGGCTGATGTTTGGACTGTTTGGAGCAAGGTTTGCTTTGAGGACGGTGGTTTTTGTCTTGTTTTACGGGAAATGGGTTGTTTGCAAGGAGGTCCGTACGGACATACTTAGCATGCAAAGAGGTCGTACGGACCAACCTTGCTTTGGAAAGGACATAAATGCTTTCCGGTGCAGTTGCTTCCTCATTTCCCCATTTGCGGCCATTTTGAGCTTTCTTCCCCATTTTCTCTAGGAACCTCCATTTTTGCCATGGATTCTTCGTATGTCCCTAGAATTTTGCCGAGGCTTTCGCGAGAGGCAAGCACACTTCCTTGAGCGGTTGAAAACGTGGATGCGGCGCCGTATGAGGCATCGAGACGGGCTTTCGAGGTAAGGTTTCGTCTTTGCTCGGTTTGGTCTTTTAAGGAGTTGGTTCTGATTGGGATTTGTTGCGGGCTGCCGCGAAGTTGCAGGATGTTAGGAGGCACGTGTCTTTGTTTCTCCTACAATGAAATGGTGCCCACTTTTGAAGATTTTCGGGCTTTGATTGGAGGACCGGAGGTGGAGGCCATCTCGCTTCCTTTGGTTGGTGGTCTTCTTTGTGAGCGTGAAGCTTGCGGACTTTCTTCGTGCTTCGTTGGAAGAAGTGCGGGGCATGATCCTTGATTCGGGTCATATCGACATTTTACGGCTGCTTAGGAGCGGTTCATGGTTGATGATGAGTGGCGTCTCTTGGGATGTATTTGCCTTGTGTACGATAGCGACGCTCTTTACAGTCGGCTCCTTGGCATTTTGTGATGGCGGCTTTGCTAGAGTGTGGTAGAGACGCTATAAGTTGGAGAGGATATTGTCCCGTTGAGTCTTTGGGGAGACTCTTACATAGTATCGACCAGAGTCTGGCGGCCCAGGGATCGTTTTATGAGAGGGGGAAGCCCCAGCTTTGCTCACCGCCCCAGTGGGCTTGCGAGAGAGACTCCGAGCCATGCCAGGAGACTCCCGGACTTGTCGTTGTAGCCCGTGGTCATTTGCTTTCAGCTGACCTCTTGTGTTGGATATGGATCGATCGCACTTTGGGAGAGATCGGATGGCACGGCTTGAGTGCACGCATCAGATCCGCTGAAAGTGGGTTCCGCCTGTTGGAGGATTGAGACCCGAGGAAGGGGATCTTGCGAGGAAGGGTCCTACGTTGTCGGAGAGTTCCCAGGTTGTGTCTTGGTCTCTCCTTCTGTATTTAGTCAAGCTTGTTTCCGGACGATTCGGGATGACAGCGAAACCTTTGTTGGGGGTGCAGGACTGACCCTTGCTGCTTTGCGGAGAATAGCTCCCTCTCTTTGTATGGCGGCTCGGGTGCCTTCTTGCTTATTGTACGAGGTATGGAAGTATTCCGCTTTCCCTCTTTGTGGTACTCGCTGTAGGCGTCGGGAGAGTGTCGTGTTGACGACTCGAGTATACGGCTTTGGTATGAAGCGGCGTGTTTGGGGCGAGTCCCAAGTGGTCTTGGAGAAGCGGCGTGCGGCGGTGCAGAGACCCGGTTGCCGTAGCAGCTATTGCCTTAGGAGTGCGAGAAGCTTTCAGTCGGCCACTTTGGATGTGACGGGAGACGCTTTTTGTTTGACTTCACGAGACTAGAGTTGACCGGTGCCGGGGAGAGGAATCCTCTTTTTACGGACTTCGCAGGGAGGGAGATCCGAGCCGAAGCACGGGCAGAGAGATGAAGCCACAGAAGCTCTTGGATTATTTGACTCACGGGGGAGGACCCCGGATCTCGGAGGCGAGAGACGCGGAGTTGGATTTGCGTGGAGCGAAGAAGACTACGCCGGGGACGAGGGGAAGAAAGGAAAAGAATGGCGAGGGACAGCGCAGAGATGGCGCAGGAATGAGCCTCCTAGGTATCCATTCATTGCACATTACAAAAACACATTATTAGTTAAATGTATTTATTTGTCTTTTAGCATGTTGTGAACTTGAGAAGTAGAGCCGTGCTTGAACTCATCAAGAAATGTTGTAACCGTTAGTGATTTGTGATTTACTTTTAAAAAGGCTTTGTCGAGACGCAAGATCTACTTGTTTTGCCTTTGCTTACATTTGTAGTACTTTGTCGGCGTCCATCTTTGGACTTTTACATTTGCATCCGCGGACCCGAAGCCGATGCGAGCCATGACGGCAATCCCCTTTTGATAGAGGCTTTGTATTTGGGTGAGAGGTTTGAATGTCTCCCTTGACAAGTTACGTTCCGAACGGTCTTTTTCGTAGCTTCCTTGCCTTTTGTTGGCGTCGGGCTCTTGACCTCAATTTCGCGGCTTCTGTTTGAGCCTCTTTTTTTTGTTTTTGTGAGCGGCCCTTTCTCGAGCTCTTTTTTTGTGAGCCCTTGCTTTCGAGCTCTTTTTTGAAGCGCGTGAGGGCGAAGACAAGCCCACTGGCAGGAAGCAGACATGAGTGTTCGGTCGTTTGATCTTGAGGGTGGAACCTCGGATGTCCTTTGATGTTGCCGCCGATCGTTTGACTTGGTCA